>CM038110.1:11762999-12246497 GCA_001642375.2 Mentha longifolia
TTGTAGAAATGCTTCTAATCGGCCATTAAGTTCACAACTACACCAACGTCTATAGCTTTGATTCATATTTTTCTTCAATTCAGCAATAATTTTTAACCCGCAAAGACAGAATAGTGGAAAAATTAAGTGATACTGTATAGAAATATTACAAGCCTAAACTTATAAGGCATTTTGGAATTCGAAAATCTATCTATAATTTTAATACTTCCTATCAAATAAAGTACGTATCATATATACTCCGACGAAATAAAGTACGTAGCATTTTGGAGTATATACTAGTGCAGTGCCCGTCAAAATTCGACGGGAACTAATTTTTAAGTAAAAATTTAAAAATATTTTAATTATTTGTTTCAAAATGGTAGTACTTTAAAAATTCATTTAAAAAAAATATTTTTCAATTATATATATATTTTAAAGGTTAATAAGGGAGTATCTTCTCGTTTAATTTAGCGTAAAACCCGTCAAAATTCAACGGAATCACTTATAATTTTTAAGTAAAATATATAAAAAAAATAAATATTTATTTTTACACAATAGTATTGCTACAATTTATAAGGGAAAAAAATGGAGCATTTATAAAAAAATAGGCTGATGAGAAATAATATTTCTCATTTATTTTTACATATTTTGAATGACAAAACGCTCGTTGTTCACGGTGATAGAAAAAATAGGTTGATGAGGGTTTTTGAGTAGTCTCATCCATTCAAATTTGAAAGTAAATCGAAGTAGTGTTAGAAAATTTCTAGATAAATCCACATAGGATCAAATATACAAAATCAACGTAAGTTAGTTAAAATTTTCTATCAAATTAAGATTTTCAATATTTTAAATTTTAGTTGGAGACAAATATAATTTCAAAAGTGTGGTCAATCTTTTATAGATAATCGAAACGCTATGAATACCCGAACAATCATATCAAATATGAATGGAAATCAATCAGAATAGTGACCTTTAGGGGTGTCTAAATGGGTCGGGACGGGATCCCCGTCCCATCTTTTTCGGGTACCCGATTCCAAATAAGCAAAAAATCTATTCTGTTTCCCGTCCCAAACGGGTAATTCGGGTACTCGATTCCCGGAATCCGGGTACTCAAATTTCCCTATATAAAATTATATATATCAATATTTTTTGCGGAATTAATTTATGACAAAAAATATTTAAGTTTCAAATATAACTTTTTTTTAGGATAGTTTCAAATATAACTTTAATAAGAAACAAAATGAAGTCAATAATTGTATGTGCTATACGATTATTGTTATATTTGTTGCTTGATGCACAATTTATTTCTCAATCTCAGTAGTATTTTTGATTGTTCATTCCTTATCATGTGTAATATTTAGGATCTAAATAATATTAAGTATTATTTAAAATTAATCGGGTATACGATTAGGTAATCGGGTACCCGAATAGCCGAATTTAAAAAAAAAAAATTCATCCATAACCCGCCCTGATACCAATTAAGGCAGGTTCGAAAATCCAAAATACCCGTTCGGGTCGGGTATTTCGGGACATAACCACCATTTCGACACCCTAGTGACTTTGCGTGAGGAGGTGGAGTCGGAGGTGATCGCGTACGAGAAATTGAGAAAGAAATCTTGGAGAGGAAGAGTTTGAACATTGGAAAGGGATTTTGCTACTGCTTGCTCTAAAGGGGACAGTAGGCTCTAGCGTTGCTGCTTCTCCAAACGATGTTGTTTGGTGATTTCTTTTTCATTTTTCTTCAAATTACTTCACATTTTGCAAGTTAATGATTTCAATATTAATTTCTAAAGTATTACTGTAGAATATAAAATAATCGAAAAAATCAAACAAAATGTTGGTTCTGAAAAGAGTATAATTGGTGTATTAGGGGGGGGGGGGGAATACCCAATCTCCAACATTTTTGCGAAAATGCAGCTTTGAACTAACAACTGGCTCTATGAAAAGGAGTGAGCACAGAGTTTTAGATCGATCTCGTTCTATTTCAGCAGACTTGCTACTGATGAGGAAGGCGAGTGAGCTGGATGCGGAAGTTGGTGGTTTTGTTGAAGTACTCTTTTTAAGTGAAAATCCTTTATGAAAACAGTAGGATGAATGTATGATGCAAGATGGTTAGTAGCAGTAGGATTAAATCAACTGGAAAGATAAAAAGAGAGAGAGCGAGACAGTCGATTTTATCATGGTTTGGAAAAACACCTCCTACGTCCACGTCAAGTTCCGTCGAACTTGAGAATCCCTTTAACTTTTGGATCATTACTTCTCTCTTATTTTTAATGGCTGAGGACCAGTCCTAGAGCTCGACTCACTAGTCAAAATTCTAAGCACGATTCTTGGGTCGTGACCTTTACAACTTTACAACAGCTAGACTAAAGACTATTAGACCAGCGAGCTTCCTGATTTCCAGAGCTTGATCTTCTCTGAAAATGGTGAAGCAGCAGAATTACTTCCTTCTTCACGAAACAGCTTCTTGACTTGAAGGAGTAGCTTCTGACAAGCTCTTAAGCAGCAATGAACACTCGATAACTCAGTTTTAGTAACGATGGTGAAATCTCGAGAGGTCTTAACACTTGGGAATTTTCTAGATATTTCGAGTGTTGAGTTTGATTGAATGCTTGAGATTTCTGCAGAGTTTCGGCTGATATTGAAATTCCCGTAAGAAACTCCTTTGAAGATGAAGATATATATATGCATATTATTTGAATTCTAGCCGTTGGAACTCTGACCAGTGGTAGTGAGCCATTGGTGCTGAGTCATCTTCATGCATTGGGATTGGTCCAGGTTGGCAGCCGATGTGGCACCAGTGGACTGAGAGACCAACTGATACTTGAGGCAGACGACAACCAGCTGGATAAGATATACAGTAGGGCAGCTGGCCTTCTGCAGCTAGTGAGGCAGGAGCTGGATGCTAGATCGATCACCTATAGGAGAGCTCGATAAAATGATCTCCTCCTTTACAAGCTGGATCGATCAACTCATTCAAGACTACATCTGTCCTAACAAATACAGATGCTCCTATCACCTATACTCTAATAAGGAGTAACCTAGATCTAAGCGTGGTTTCAAAGAACATCATCAAAACAACTGCAGTGGGTTCCCAACACAAAATAATACTCCCTCCGTCCACGATCTGTTGGCCAAAAATAATTTATAGATGATTTTGGAGCTTTGTGATGATGGATTTTAAATTGTATTTTTGGAGTTTAGTTTTTTTTACAGGGTACTACAACACTCGTAGTACCTTGTAAAAAAAAGTAAATCCCAAAAATACAATTTAAAATCTATCATCATAAACTTTCAAAAAAGTCAAAAAGTCAACTTGGCCAACAGATCATGGACGGAGGGAGTATCAAAGTGAGCAAACGACGATAGGTGCCCATGAATGGTGCTCACAGGAGGTGAGTAGCATATCATTCCTAAAAATTCCCTCCGTCCACGATCTTTAGACCTTGATACTATAATGAGATGTCCACTATCTTTAGACCCTTTCCTTTTTTGGTAGTAGGCTCCAAAATACACTTTAACACTTTATACTTCAACACTTTAACACATTAATACAATTAAAATATTAGATGTGTCCATAATTATTCCACTTTAACACTTTAACTTATTAACAAATCATCAAAACACATTAAACTCCGTGCCGGAATTTTTAGGTCCAAAGATCATGGACGGAGGGAGTATATATATATATATATATATTGAGAAATGATCGATATATATTCCTTCGTGGCACCGATCACTATTTGTTCACTTTAACATTATTTTGTTCGATTTTTTAACTATTTTATATTCTAGTACCTTAGAAATCAATATTGAAATCATTAAATCTATAAAATTTACAAAAATCAAAGCTCGATTTGTCTTATTATTGATTTTTTGAAGTTTGATGAAAAAAAGAACAAATCGAGCGTTGATTTTTGTGAATTTTATAGATTTAATGATTTCAATATTGTTTTATATGGTATTAGAATATAAAACAATGGAAAAAATCGAACAAAATAATGTTACAGTGATCAAACGGTGAATCGATGCCCATAAAAGTATTCACGGATTAGTGAGCGGCATATCATTTCTAAATTATAATATAAGTCATATCTATTGTCTAATAAATTTTTTAATTTTTTCAAATTAAATAATTTAATGAACTCGCTCACAAGCTAATGAGCCGGATGTTGCAATGTTGGGGCTGGAATTATTCAGACAAGTTCGAATTTACTATAAATAGATATATGTAATGTATATTTTTTTTACTATGGTTATGCATGCCTTTAGCATTCTCATTTTTTTTCCTGTTATTTTGGTTTTTTAATTCTTTTTTTTTTTTTCTTTTTTCACTTTTATCAAGGATTTATTGTTATATAATCCAATTAAATAACACTATACTTATTTTGTACACCATTCGTCCGCCATCTATTGAGCTAAAAATCTAAACACAGAGTTTAATATTTTATAGGCAATATGTTAAAGTGATTCTTTAATTTGGTCCCACAGGTTATGGTAAATTGTTGTGATGTCAACTACTCCCTCCGTCTCAAAGATAGCGTCATGTGTCTTTTGACAATAATTTTAAGTTTTTTCGTCCTATAAATTTGGGCATGAAAATTAAAGGAACGTGTAATATTATTTTTCCAATTATGATTAGTATAAGTATAATATTATTTATAATTGGGAAAAAATTACACATTTTCTAAATTCTCGTACTCGAATAAATGGGATGAAGGGAGCATAAATTATTGTCAAAAGAAATAAGACATTATCTTTGGGACGGAGGGAGTATTATAAAGGGAATTAGAGTCTAGCAAAGAGATGGTGGACAATTGAAAATGAAAGCGTGTCTACAGATTGTGGACTGATGACGGATGGAGTATTTCTCACAAATATTTAATCGGAGAAGAATATATGTAAAAATATGAAAATGATATTATTGAAAGAGAGTCTCTAGCTATGTTCTAGCAAGAAAATTTTTAGTTATCTCATAAGAAAGAATGGAAGAGATTGTGTCTATAAGAAGATTCCGATCTTGTATGGTGACATTTAAATTAATTTATGGTTTAGCCCTTTTATAATTGAAGTAGCACGTCGAAATGATAAACATGTGAAGAGAAAAAGAGAGCCGCCCGAGTGCATCTATTTTTGAGAATATTTATGTCACATTCTATTCAACATCACACACCCTTTATATTTCAAATTCGAGGAATATGTTTAGTACTATAAATGCAGTTAATCTGTAAGTGGTTAATAAGTTATTACATGCAGATATCACACTTAATTATCACAAGTGTAGGGGTAAGATTTGAAGTTTCTTAGCTTATAACCAAATCACATTTACTCAAAGATTAAACGAGAGATTCGAAAAAGTCGATGCTACGAGTAAGAAATTGATTTAGAGTACCATAAGAAAGAGAAAAAACTAAGTCTACACTTCAAAGGATAACTACACATAATCATACTAATTAAGACTTGAGGAACCCTCCATTTTTGGCTTCGAAAAGCATCTCCTATGGATGACTCCCGTTCGCCATTTCTATGACCTTCACCACATTATCGGAGCCGGGGACGAACTTGAAAAACAAGAGGGTCCCAAGTTGCAGCTTGTTGCCTTTGACGAATGCAATCCAACCTTTACTCATATTGTACATCTTCTTATTTCGATCCGTTACTTTAACCGGCCACCTCGTTCCTCTTCTATCCTCTAGCTGCATCTTCATCGTCTTCCAGATTCCGGTGTCCTCCACGAAACGTTTCGGGAGATCCTACAACAAAATACGTACGTGCACACAAGTATAAATATTAATTAAACATGCAAAAATTAAATGTGGATGTGGATGTGATGATCATGATAATCACCATTCTTTGATCCGTCTTATTGTATTCCTTCAATTCCCTCAAGAAAGATGTTTCCCCTTCACTGCCTGAGAAAGATAGGATTTGTGATTATTAATTAGGACTATTATGGAGAAAATTATTTTGAGAGAGAGAGAAAAGGGAAACATACTAGGGTTTGATGAAGATGAGAGCTCCAAGCACGAATCGTATCCGAAGATGGAGACTCTGAGAGTTGACTCGCCATTGATGTGGAATACGAGAAGCTTCATCTGGGTGAGACTGTTGTCCCTCACGAAGTCGGACCAGCCATCGGTGATGTAGAAATCGCCGTCGATGTTCTTGATCTTCACCTCCCAAACTTTTTCGGATTCGGTTGTGAGATTCATCGATATTTGACTAAGGAAATCACGATGATCTTCAGCGAATGCAATCGGTATACTCTGCAGTTTTTTTTTTTTGAATAAAACATTTTAAACACTAAAAAAAAAAAAAAAAAAAAAAAAAAAAAAAAAATAGAGTGAAGCATAATAATAAATTAAATATAATAATCTTACGAGCTTCCTTTCGAAATCACCGAAACAAAACATGAAGAAAGAGGAAGGTGTATCTCCCAAGCCGGCCATTTTTGAGCTGTGATGAAGAAATTTGCTGTCTCATTTAACCAAAACTCAATCAATCACTACAAAACTATCTGATTTCCGATTTCTTAATTAATGAAAAGAGAAAATGAGCAAAAAATAAAAAAATGGAGATCGACCTCTTAAGATTATCAGTAGGTTTCCACCAGCTCAATCCACAGACGGTGATCTTTGCTCAATGCCTTCGCCGCCCAAATTCCAGTTCCAGAAAAAAAAAAAAAAAAAAAAAAAAAAAAAAAAAACCCAGAGAAATTATCAATCAATCTTTTTTATACAGCAAATAAAGTAATCAAGGGTATGAATAGACGAACAAATCATACACAGATCTGAATGGAAATAAATCAGAATAGTGACCTTGGGTGAGGAGGCGGAGGCGGAGGCGAGAAATTGAGAAGGAAATAATTGTGAGGAAGAGTAGTTGAACGTGGGAAAGGGATTTTGCTGCTGCTTGCTGTTAAGGGGACAGTAGGTCTAGCGATGCTGCTTCTCCAAAAAAACGATGCCGTTTGGTGATTTTTTTTTTTCACTTTTCTGCAAATTCCTTCACACTTCTTTATTTTGATTTTCTTACTACTTCTGTATTAAGATTATTGGTAATGGTTAGTATTTGAATATTTAAGTGTAACAAGACTTTTTAAAATATATATATATATATATATATATATATATATATATATATATATATAAAATACTTTCCCATAAATAAATGTCTTTTTCTGAGCGGCAATTAAAGAAAGATATGGATCTGAAGTAAGGGGATTTTGAGTAGTTAATAGTTTGCACATAAAAGTAGTTCTGCAAGAATCCTCAAGGAAAAAAGGGGCTTCTGCAAAATGCTAAAAATGGTGAATTCCAAATAACTTCTTTCATTCTTAATTACATAATGCAATATTCGTTAATTTCTGATCAGCGGTGAAAGAAACGAGAAGTTACTAATTAGTGAAACTTGCAATTAATCAGGTCTTCTACTGCTACTTTTCTTTCAGAATTTAATTAATTTCGTGTATATATATACATATATATATATTTTTTTTTCTTTTCCACATATCTTTTTTATTGCAAATTATGAATATTCATTCATACTATATGCATGACTTATGATTAAAGTGTTGGTCCAATTGAGAACGTCATTAGTTAGTTATAGAATACGTATAACTTTTTTTTTTTTAAGTGTTTTTTTTGAAGTGAAATTTGCAGATTTTTTTGGTCATCTTCTCAAATAATATTGTGAAGATATTATAAGACTGAGTTAATCAATTTTTTGGTCATTGATGCACGGTCACGAATATTTCTTCTAGTTAAATTCAAATTAATACGACAAGCCTCTATATTAATATGCATGTATTTTTCATATCGAGTTTGTATTATATGATATCACGTCCACATTTAATCAATTGCTAATGCTTGCCTATCAGTGCAAACAATTAATGTTTTAATTTCAAAACAAACAATTTATTTATTTTTATTATTATTATTATTATTTTTTTTTAATTTTTTCAATTCAAACACCCCAAGAGGGTGAGGGGTTAGGCAGACCCCCAACATGTATATAACTCGAACAAAATCATACAACGTCTGGTGGAGATAACACTAAAATTGAGTGTTATCCCCAACATAAACCGAAAAAAACAAAACCAGTCAAAATTGGATTAATAGCCAATCCAATTCTCGACACATAATGTTGGTCCCAAAAAGAGTTAATTGGTGTATTGGGGGGGGGGGAGGAATACACCAATATCCTATGATTTTCGAACTTAACACTTTTTGCAAAACCAACTCGACTAACGAGCTTGATACAGAGTGCAACCAGCTCGACTGACGAGCTTGAGAAAGAGTACAACTCGATCTTTTCAGTTCGAACAGCGAGCTGTCAAACTTATCAAGATCGATCTGTTATGCGGAAGTTGGTGGTTTAATGAAAGCTCTTTAGAAAATTCTTTTGAATGAAAACTCTTTCACAGCTTGATGATATGTATGCTTGATGAGTGTTTGTCAGTTCAAGTAAAGAGATAATTGACTGAAAGTAAAGTAGAGAGAGAGAGAGCTCGACACAATCAATTTTATCGTGGTTTGGAGAAACTCCTCCTACGTCCACGTCAGTTTTCGTCGAAACTGAAAATTCTTTTACCTTTGGATTCTCCTATCTCTTGTTTTTACCGGCTGAGTACCAGTCCTAAATTCCGACTAACTTGTTGAAATCTAAGCACGAATTACAGGGTTGTGACCCTTACAACTTTTGCTATAATGAATTAACACCTAGCGAGCTCTTCCAGTTGCAGAGCTTGACTTCTCAACAATGGCGAGCAAACGGATCTTCAACTTCTTCAAAAGGCAGCTTCTGAACTTGAAGGTTGATGATTCTGTGGAGTTCTTAAGCAGCAGTAAACGCTTCAAGAACTTGAGTTGATTGAATTCAGAGATCTCCTTGGAATCAACACTTGGGAACTTCTTTGTATTTCAAGTGTTGAATTTACTTTGATAGCTTTGAGATTTCTGCAGAGTTTCGGCTCTTAAAATGAAATTCCCGTAATGGCTGAAGTATTTATAGGCCTAAATTTGAATTCTAGCTGTTGGAGTTCTGACCAATGGCAGAGAGCCGTTGGTGCTGTTCTAGCCGTTGGGATTCATCCTAGTTGGCAGTCGACGTGGATTTGGAAAGGACGACTCGAGCTGTTTGTCCAAACAGCTCGCTCTAGGTTGAAGGACACTAGCTTGATGGTTAATTTTAATATAGAGCAGCTGGTCTTCTATAGCATGTTGAGGAAGGAGCAAGGATCCAGATCGATCTCCTATAGGAGAGCTCGTCTAAACGATCTCATCCTTTACAAACTTGATCGATCTGACTATGTCAAGACTACATCTGCCCTATACAAAATGCAGATGGCTCCTATCAAACATTACTCTAGAAAAAAGTAAACTAGATCTAAGTATGATTTCGAATAACATTATCAAAACTACTGCATAGAGTTCCCAACACATAACATGAAAACAAACAATTTATTTCAATACTAGACTTTTCAATAAATTAAAGTGTTATAATTTTGTCACAATTTTCTAAAGCAAGATGCAAGATTAAAAAATAAAATAAAAGAAAGATAATACAACTACTATAAAGCGGTTTGTACTTATCAGAATAAATAAATAATGTATATAATATATAAAAACAAAGTATAATGGTTACTTTTATAACTTCATTTATTCAATTTCTAATTTTGCAATTTATTTTTACAACTACTTGAAGAATGTCATTGGCCCATTTTCAATAACATCAAACAACGGGACACTTAACATTTAAATTGAAGTAAACTATTGAGAATTGACATATTTTCTTGACCTAATTTCTTTTTTTATGTAAACAACGAGGGACTTCAGAAATATTATATATCTTGACCTATTTTTGTTTTTTGATAATCAACGAGCGGCATGACATTTTAATCGAGAACAACTTTTTAAAAAAATTAAGTTATACTTCTTTGCAATTAAATTAAAGTACTCGATAAATGGTCTTTTTTAACCTATATGCCTCCTACAATAAACACTGAAACAACGGGCAACTTGACAATTAAAATGAGTGCAACTATTCGAAAAATCTCCTTGACCTATTTTTAAGTACATTGAACGACGAGCTACTTAAGATTTAAATTGAATTAAACTACTCGAGAAATGACATATTTTTCCAACCTAAGATTTTGTTAACGTAAACAACGAGTGAATTTATAAATAATATCTCCCTATTTTTGTTTTTTGATAATAAGTGAGCGGCTTGACATTTAAATCGAGTACAACTTTCTAAAAAAATTAAGTTTCTCTTTAACCTATTTATAAGTGCATCGAATAACGAGCTACTTAGCTTTAAGTTGAATTAAACTATCCGAGAAATTACATATTTTTTACTGGACTTATTTTTTTATTAATATGAAAAACGGATGACTTTAGAAATATTGTCTTTCTTTTCACTATTTTTGTTTTTTTAATAATAAACGGGCAGTTTGACATGTACTTAATATTTAAATTGAATTAAACTATCGAGAATTGATATATTTTTCTAACCTAATATTTTGTTAACGTAAACAACGAGTGAATTTATAAATATTATCTCTCTTGACCCTATTTTTGTTTTTTGTTAATAAACGGGCGGCTTGACATTTAAATCGAACTTTTACCTAATTTTTCTAATTCTATTATTATTATGTACCATATTATAATATATCTCCATATTTATACATATCTTATATCTCCACATTATATTAGGTATATTTTCATATTATATTAGGATTAAAATAAACAAACCTATAATTTTATCCGCATATATTTAATATTAATATTAATTTCAATGCAAGTAATACGAATCTAAAAATTAATTAGATATTTTATCTCCTATTAAAGCAATATTCTTTTTCTTATTGTCGAGTTGCAAACTCATGACGAGGCCAGCAGCATGGCACATGCAGCAGTCGTTGAAATTGAAGAATTGTATTTCAGCTCGTTTTTTTAGCTCAACCTTCGAGCTTTGTTTGTGGTGAAGACATTTATTGGGTATAGGAGTAGAGTATGAATGGAAGTATAGATACGAAGACGATGAAAAGCTTCAAAATCCAAGAGGGTGACATTGTGAAGATGAGCTAAAGAAGAATGATAATTGCAATCTCTACAAACTTGCATTTATTTATTTATTTATTTTATTTTTTTTATTTTGAGAATTACAAACTTGCATTTTAGTAGTTTACATCTTCATCTTGTATACATTTACAACATTACCCATTAGTTAATAATTTGAGGATAAGTAAAAAAAGTCATTTTACTAGGCCTAAAACTTACTTCTACTAGTAGTATATTTCAATATTTACCTTTATCTAGTATGGTTTTTTGGTAGGGTAAAGGAATTCCCAGTCTATTGTATCTCCATTTTGTGTTTGGTACATAAGATGAAGAAGGATATATTAATAATCTGGGCTTATGTGAGAGTTTGGTAGCTAGATTGATAAACTTATCAAGTGCAAGCCCCGAGCCTATTTTACTGTTTTCTTGCCACAATTCATGCATCCGAGTTCTACCCTCGGATTATTTTGGCCGCTTTGTACAATAACTCGGATTAAAACATCTTTTTCCCTTCATACTCTTCATTAAGCCATCAGATTGGAGAAAAAAAATGAAAAAAAATACAAGAAATAAAGGGTAATTTAGACCCAACAAATAAAAGTGTCTAGAAAAGTTTATTTTTATTAATATGGCAAAAAAAAAAAAAATTGGTAATAAAAAAAGATTATTTTTATATAAGGTTATTTTTATAAATTTCCAATTTAATATTGAGTTTTGTCTATGTTACTAATCACTTATTTAACTTATCTTACCTTTTAATTGTACTTGTCAAACACAATATCGATACCTTATTACATTTTATATTCATACAAATAATCTCATATTTATTAATCCTAGCAAATCCTAACTTTCTACCAAACACAATTAAGTTTTAGCATGTGAGAGCCTACGTCTACTTGTGTGCAACATGGATGAGTGATAATCTACCACTATAGAAGGCCATAAAGTTAAACTACTACTAATAGTTTTTTTCAATAGTTACTTAGTAAAAGTCTTCAAACGCTGCTTCCGAGTTACCTAATCTCTTGCTTCTCCATTTTAGTTTAACGTGTTGATCACTGATTGCAAGTGTAACTAAATCATTCGATTCGGATCATCTATTGCATTTCAGTGTTGCATCTCTTATTGCACCGTCAGATGTTCATCACGTGTTAAAAGTATTTCCTAAATCAGCAATAATTAAAGAATTAATTCTATAAACAAAAATGCTCATTTAGAAAATATTTTTAACAAGCGGATAGTATTCAACAGTGCAATAGGAGATGCAAAAAAAAATGCACTTAACTTTTTTTTTTTTAATAAGAAATGCACTAACTATTAATAAGAAGTCACTCATTAGACAAATATACTAGCTTCAACTTCAATTATATGTTTTAGAGATAATTTTTGTATATACTAGCTTCAACTTCAATTATATGTTTTAGAGATAATTTTGTTTCAACGTCGTATTTTATGTGCTCATCATATCCTAACTTAAAAAAAATGAATTTCACTATATTTAAATTATATTATTGCAGTTATTATAATATAATTAAGGAAAATAATTTAGGCGGCACAACTAAATAATGTGGAAATTACACATGCAGCAAAGTGCAATAATCTTAATTAATCTATCCGAAGCTTTATTTATTATATTATTTCAAGAAAAATACTTGATAAGAGAAGAAGCCTTGGGCGATCTTTTATTGCCCAACCAATGCTGCATGTGTACTCCGATTGCGTCCAGGTACATGCTGCTCCTCCCATGGAACCCCACCACCTTCCCCTCCGTCGTCCCCGAAGCGAAGTACGTACCGATTTCTTCACCAAATGGCCCATATTTCCTTCTACTTGTGTGAAACGTCAATGATTGGATCACTTTACTTCCTTTCTCCTTCTTTAAGGGACCGTAATATCCGCTTATGCAAGTTAATACCTCGTTGGGATCTAACTTCACCTGCAAAACAATATTTATACACAACATTATAAACTAAATATTTGGGGTGGGGCTAAGGTAATCACATGCCATCCTCGCGAACGGATCGGATCCTCTGTCCCGAATTCAATATCTCAACCGTCTCCCAAAATTTAATTTTTTATTAATTTTATATTGTTTTTTAAAAATATAAAAAAATATATAATATTATAGAAAATCATAATAGACATTTATAAATAAAAATTAAAAATTTTAAAAATTATATAACCTAGTTTTGAATTTATCAACCCTAATATAACTAATAAAAGTGAAATTAAATGCTAAAAAAATATTATAAACCCTAATTAGATAGGTGAACCTTAGAAAATAATCATAAAATTAAACTAAATCATTATAATTATTAAAATTGATGAAAAAAATTTACAGAAAACTAATTGAAATTATGATTTCAGACACGGTTGAGACACTGAATCTGGGACATAGAATCCAATCCCAAGTGCCTCGCGCGATCCCATGTCTAGTTATAAATCTAACCCGATTTGCCGATTCTCCACCACCGCCGCCGTGCTTAACAGACCACACAGATTGCCCATTCCGATCATACTCGATTTCCATGCAGCAAATTGCATCATTTATTGTAAGAATAATTTGTTTGATCCCAGTGAATACTCCATCGTCCCAGGGCTTCCCGCCTTCGCCGCCCCAAGGTCCCGGCCCGTACGGAGCAGGATCCTTTACTGTCCGATGCACACCCTATAAGTTTCGAGAGTTTGTAAAATGCAAAAATAAGTTGAAGTAGATGTGTTTATTTTTGATACTCCGTAGCTTATAAACTATTAGAACACAACTTTTAAACTTATAAGCTATCGAAAAGTTTATTATACCAAACATTTTTCATGAGCTTATACCCTTTTCATATTTGGTTATAAGCTCCACATGAGATGCTCTATATATCCTAACTATGGCATAATAATCATGTAGTAAAATTAATTGTTGATTTTGTTTCATTTTGTTCATCAATTTTCAATATTAAAGTTTAGTCCAATTTTATACTAATTGACTAGGTGTCTGTAATACAATTAGGGTCTATTATTTATTTAGTTTCTGTATTTAATTTCATTTTTATTAGTTTAAAAATGAAGTTAATACTAATGATAACCATAATCAAAATGGTGAAACCTGAATGGTGAAACCTGGTTAACTAGTGTATGATTAAACTGAATTAAATCACATCGAAATTGAAAGAGGAAAAAAAAAAAAAAAAAAAATCGATTTTGGTATACAATAGTAAGTACCTCATGATCTGGTTGTCCTCGTTTCCCGAATTTGAAGGGCCATTCGTAATTATCGACCTTTTTAACAGTCAGGGCAGCTTCGTTGGTGGATTTTGTTGAGGGAGAAACAGCGGTGGTGTTGTAATAATTTGTTGAAGAGTTGGTATTGGCAGTGGTCGTTGAGGAGGATGGCGCGACTTTGCCTTCAAGAACGTGAACTCCGATTGCATCAAGAAACAATCCCTTCCGTCCATGAAATCCGACGACCATGGATCCTTCCTTGAGCTTGGTTGAGAAGAATTCACCTTCTTCATCTCCGTAGGGACCGTGTTTGCCCTTTGTTGTGTGGAAAGTCAGTGATTTTATCACGCTGGGACCCATTTTCATCGTGGGCCCCAAATACCCGCTCAAATGGGTTAAGATTTCCGATGGATAATCAAAGACAATCTGCAAAATCAATGGAAATTAAATTAATCCAAAGGATGGGGTAGGGTTTATGTCAATCGCATTTTATTATTTGATTTAAAAAAGATTTCTATAAAATGATATCGTATTTTGTACACATCTATATTTTTTAATGAAACGCCAAATTAGATTAGAATGTGTCATGAGGATATCGGACCCTTAATACAATTGTAAGAATATGCTATTTTAACCATTTAATTGTTTATTTGTCTGGATAGGTTAGAATAGTGAAAAGTTGAATAGTTTAGCTTCCGATTTCATTTACTATATTATACCAATTGTTTCTCAAATTATTTTTATCATTATGTTTATAATATCTATCATAAAAATTAAGAAATTTTATTATGATATGGATAAAATTATTGTGATTGGAAATTAAAAATTTTTAAATTATATATCCCAATTTTAAATTTATAAACCTTGTATTAACTAATAAAATTAAAATTAATTTCTTAAAAATAATTATAAATCCTAATCGAAATAGTGAACTCTAGTCAATCATTGTAAAATTTTACTAAATCAAAATATATTAAAATTGAAGAAAAAAAAAATTAGAAAATCGAATTTGAGACACAACTGGGATACTGAAATTGGGATAAAAAGATCCAAGTGATAGTTTGGGCTATATATACAAATTACCAATTTCCTTTTAACGTAATTATATATGAAATTTAACCATGCACAAATGTACCTTATCTGTTTTGAATGCTCCAGTTCCACCATTCTTGCTTCCCCAAACTGGCTGCCCATTTTGTTCATAACAAACTCTAAGTGCAACCACACACACATTTCGCGACAGATTGATCTGTCTCACGCCGTCGTGAACTCCGTCATCGAACGTGCTCCCTCCGTTACCGCCCCACGGCCCCGTTGTAACGACTCCGTTAATATCCTTGGTTGGCACTTTCTCAATTCTTTTCTCCATATTTTTTGAATGCCACCAACATTCTGGAAAAAAAATGCCTCTATATCATCAAAAACTTCTGTAACTAATTGAAAAAAAATAAAAAAATGCACATAACTTTCTAAGAGCTTAATTGCTACAAGATTCACCAACATCTCCAAATTTTTTCATATAAAATTTCAAGTACTATGAGAAAAATGCTTTAACATAAGTTTTTAAACTTGTATGGGCGAGAAATTCCGAGTAAAATTGATCAGATCAAAGTTGGTGTATTTTTCAGTACGTACCTGGTTAATTTTGGACTGAGAATTACTATAGTCGTGGGAGGTACGGGGAGGGGGAACAATCGGCATGGAGGTCGCGCGATCATCCTTTTGCTTGAGGGCGACGATGAGATCGTAGTTGGATCCGAGGCTTCCTTGGATCACCGAATACTCAAATTTATCCTCAGTTGCATGAGACACATTGTGGTGAGAGTAATAAATTTGATTTTGAAGAGGCTCTATGTAAGCTCCGATAGCATCAAGATACCATCCGGATTTCCCTAGGAATCCAACGATCCTTCCCTGCACTTTAGGGAACGTAAAATACGTCCCTTGTTCGACTCCGAAGGGTCCGTACTTTCTCTTGTTGCTCTCAAGGGTTAAGGCTCGCACGAACACCGGCCCTCGTTCGTGCAAGCGGCCGAAGTATCCGTGCACCGAGGTTAGGTACTCGTCGGGATAGTCAAGCCTAACCTGGTTGATCAAAGGGGAAAAATAACCAATTTTTCACTGATTTTATTTAATTAATAAAATCATAGTTAAAGCAATGAACTTTAATCGATTAATGATTATATGATTAAATTAAATCATAATATATTGAAATTTCTATACATCGAACACTTATTCTGGAAATAAAGGAAGTGGTTACCATCAAACGTTTGTCAAAGAACAATCTAGCTAGAAGTTGAGTGTGTAGATCCAATATAATTAAATCCGAAATCCGATCATAAAATTTCCATATCCCCCCAAGAATTTATTTCCCATAACTGTAACTATATAGCTATTCCACAGCAAAGATCACAAAATCACTCACACAAAAATAAAAATAAAAATAAAAACATCCAAATCAAATCTAGAGGAACAATCACATGAGATCATATGTCCTAAATTTTATGTCTCGACGTATTACAAACATCAGTTCCTATTTATTTTATTCATTTTTTCAATAATCTTAGTTTATTACTATGATTTAATTTAATTTTATAAATACTTTTTAGGGTTCACACATCCAATTAGGGTTTATAATTATCTTTTTAGTATTTAATTTCAATTTTATTAGTTAAAAATAGATTTTATAAATCCAAAACTAAGATATATTATTCCTAAGAGTTTCGATTTATAGGTATAAATGTTTATTATGATTAATTAAACTATAACAATTTTTATTTTTATACAAAACATTATAAAATTAATAGAAATGAATGTTTATGACACAATTGGATATACAAATTGGGACAGAGCGTCTCATCCGAAGAACAAAACCAAATATATATACCTTATCGATGATAGTTCCGCCACTGCCACCATGAATTTCCGACCATATTGATCTTCCGTTGATGTCGTATTCGGTTCGGATCGAGTCTATAATATCTCCATGCGCTATTTCCACTTGCCTCACCGTCGAGTAAACGCCGTCGTCCCAATATTGCCCCTCTTGTCCTCCCCACGGCCCCACCAGAACCGTCTGTTTTCCATAGCCCTCCATGTTCTGCAAGAAATATTCATGCTCAAAATTTTCATCCACAAGAAATAATTAAGGGAGTGAATTGTGGGCTTACCATTTTTGGAGAGAGAAATGCGTCGATGGGAGAGAGAAAGTGAGGTGCGTTACGCATATATTCATCAACATTTGATGCGATAATATATACGTATGGAGCATTGGATGCATGTACGGGTTAGCAAATTCTGGGTTCCACTATGGAGGGAAAGGATTTAAAAGAAGAGCATTTGATTCAAAGTTGGCTTTATAGGAAGCCTTTAATATATGCGACGTGTGATTTGGCACCTAGCTAGAGAGAATGTGATTGGGATGGGTCCCAACTCCAACCATCTTAATGCAAAGTCGAATTTGCTAGAAAATTATTACTATTATCATATAAATAATCAACTAATATGGGTTTTTTTTTAAAGTATTTTCGGGGAAAAAAAAAATCAATAAGTGAGTGTTATGGACCTATGATATCAATGGAGAATTGATTCTGTATGTTATATTATATATTTGTAACAATTGTACGGTGAATATAAAATAAAAAAATTAACAAAAAAATCTATATCTATACTTATATTAAAAGAGCCTTGATTAATTAATATAGATTGCCTATTGTATCTTTCTTATTAATTCAATTTTGAGGGTAATAGAGTAATATAAATAACACAATAAATCCATATATATGTTTAGGTCAAATAATAAATACTTCATCTGTCTCAGAGATATTGACCCCTTTTATTATTTTATACCTCACATATTAATAAGAAATGACTCAATATCTCTGAGCCGGAGGAAGTATATGTTATCCTTAGTTTGGTTCATTCCTTAATTGTAATTAACAATTGTCTTACTATTTTCTAAAAGAAAAAAAATAAAATAATAATTTGCATATTTACGTATCATTAATTGGGTTCATTCCTTATTTATAATTCCCTAAATTGAAAGGAAAAACAAAAAATAGTAGGCAATTTGCATCAAATATTGATACGGCCTTCTTTGCCTTTAAAACTATGAAAAGAACTAGATTGATTAGAATATGAAGAGATAAAAATTATTTAAAGTGAAATTTTTTATTACCACGCACAAGAGTTAAACAACGCAAAATTATTAATCCTTGACTTATATACAAAGAGACTTGTGTACAAAATGTAAATTGCCTATTGTACACTTTGTATTTATTCAATTTAAGGGTAATAGAGTAATATAAATAACACAATAAATCCATTGTGATCAGATATAGATCTTCGATCTTGAATCTCGAGTTAGAGCTGCATATTACTCTTAGGATGGTGGTGCAAATGGATGGTCATAAGGTTTATATTAATTGGAACATTGAGAAGAAAAAAAAAAGTTTTTTAAATTAGTGTGAGCGAGAGTCGTTAATTAATTACCACAAACATTAGTTATATAGTAAAAACTATGGGTCGGTTAGTCTTATCTAATTTCGTGATATTTAAATGTTTATTTCTCAATCTTTTGTTGATGATTAAGTAGTTTTTAAGGAGTGAAGGAAAAGTAAATTGACATTTTGTGTATCATGAATCAAAGTGATAGCAAATATATAGTACTCCATACATTTGATTTTTCACATTCTTCAAAGGTAATTGATAAAATCACATAAATTTATTCAAATTAAGATAACTAGATATAACACGTGCAACACGCGTTATATTTGCTAGTCTATACCAATATATATATATATATATATATATAAGAGCTTTATTTTACAAAATATGTGTTGCCTATTATATCCCTATTATAAATTTAATTTAAGGGTAATAGTGTAATTATATGTGAAATATATATTAAAATAGAGCAGAAATTCAATAATCAAAGAAGATACGAGGTAGCGTATCAATTAGCTTTTGATTCTATATTAATTGGAATCTTCAATATATCGCCAAATACGAATAATTAATAAATAAATAAATAAATAAACAGAAAAATGTATTAGTATATGGCTATATGCTTGAATCATGGTTTATAATTGATGTTGTCTGCTTCAGTGATCAATTTCCTCTTTTTTTGGGCAAACTTGGACATGATATGGCCTTTTCAATACTTCATTTAACTCTTAATTCAAATAATTACATCATTGTTAATTTTGTTTTACTCCAATTTTTTACAGTCTTTTAGTTTAAAACCAATTTTTAAAAGGTTTTTTTTAAGAGGTTAATAATACCAAAAAAAAAAATCCTTGAAAGTTTTCTTACAATTGAATATTTTGGCCTTTTGTTTATATCTTTATTAATGATCATAAATTTAACTTTTGAAAATTGCAAAAAAAATTATTAAAAAGCTTAATATACATTTTAGGGAAATGTAGTGTTTTGTCCCCTTAGATATAAGAAATCAAAATTTTGCCAAAAATATAACATTACATAACATTTGCCCATATTTTTTTATATTGACCCTTTCCTCTACCTCTACATATAATGTAATTATTATAATATAATATGCATATACAAATATTGTTGCCTCAAAACTATATGACAAAAACTTGTGTCAGCCGGAGGCACCGTGCGGCCGGGCTCAAAGTGTCAATCTTTATACAGAAAAGTGTCAATCTATATGAATAAAAGTGTCAATCTTTAACATAATTATTTTACGAATAAAATGATAATTTTTAAAAGTGTCAATCTTTATACAGAAAAGTGCTAATCTATATAAATAAAAGTGCCATTGTTTTAGCCCGGCCGCACGGTGCCTCCGACTGACCCAAGTGTGTCCCAAACTATATAGATATTTCAAATTAAGATTGCTGAGGAAATCTCATAATGGGTACGAGATTTGATCGGTTGCACACAACAAATTAAATTAATGACATATTACTCATCTTTAATCTTATTCACCCGAGATCGTAAACGTTAAATTACGTAATTCAACAAAATCATCTACTATAAATGAATTTATAATTTTTTTTTTATTTTCTTTCTTATGAGTTTACTACAAATGAATTTACTATAGATTAATTTTTATTTGTCAAATAATATCTATGCAATCACAATCTTACCAAGTAAATTAATTAAAAGTTAAAACACACTACAGTCTTCGCCGCATGCTATATGAAGAGAAAAGGTTATATTGGAAACGAATTTTCAGCACAAAATTAAAAAATCCAACAAATTAAAAATGGAATTCCACCATTCAAAAACAAAAACCTTGTTGGCTCTCACAATCTTGTTCATTGCCCTAGCCCCTTGTGCATTTTCAATAACGTTGTTCGACTACAACATTTATATCTATGACGATTCGAACAAAACTCTGACGGCTCGTTGCAAGTCGAACGGGGCCGACGTAGGAGAGCTCACGATCGTTCAACGGCAATGGGGAAATTTTGTGTCTCATGTTCTAGTGAAAGAGAGGACTGTGGCGACATGTTCGATGACGCTGGGAAATTTGCATGGGACTTTCGACGTATTCGATTGGGATAGAGACAAGAAGAGATGCATACCAATCAAATTTTGTTATTGGAAGGTAGATGAGACGGGGCTGTCGTTGCGGGTGCGTGATACTTTTGTGAAGCAGTTTAACTGGCACTAGAATATCTTATATCCCCCCTTAATAAAGCACCTTAATAAAGCAAAGGGGTTAATATAACTTTCTTTTGTTCTATTATTATTATTATACCGTCCCATAAATTTAGTCTCAGTTACTATATTTGGATGTCACACAAATATAGTTATATATCTAAAATAGAAACTTAATTAATAATCACAACACAAGATAATCATCAAAAATCACTAGAATTACCCAATATGTTATAGTGACCATTGAAAATTACTTTATCTTATCCACGATTTTTCTTTCATATTTTAAATTTGATAAAAGTGCCCCTATGAGTATTGACTTAACTTTCCAATTTTACTACAATTTTTTATTTTTATTTTTTTATATAACATCCTTATGTGACTGTATATGATCCTAAATATGTGGGACAAGAGGAGTAATATTTTCCCACCCTTTAAATCTTATCAATTTCATCTAGAAACATTCACATTTGGACAAATCGAAATGCATGGAAATGCCTCCTTACCCACTGTGGGCATACTTAATACAGCTGACGTGGCAATGTCACGTCAATAATTTTTCCTTTTAGGGTTCACTTTTTTTTAATAGAGTTTTTTTTTTTTTTTTGGTAAAATCTATTTTTATAAGATATATAAATTATAATATTCTTAAAATATGATGCCGCTACCTCAGCCGTGGGCATACTTAACGGTGGGTAGGGGAGCATACCGAAGTAATTTACTTTAGCCTCAAAATTGTTTTTTTTTTTTTAATCCGGAAAAAAGGGCTTTAGCGACAATTATGTTTATTGTCAATCTTGCTAATGCTAATGCATCATACGTGACCTATCAGCTCAAAGCACGGTTATAATACAAACATCTCCAAATTTAAAATTTATTTTGAAAAAAAAAAAAAAAAAAAGGTTTAAGAGAGAATTGATTTCAATTGAAATAAAGCGAAACCGCCCAAACCCAGAACCACGAGATTCAATCAATGAAGTGACTAGTTTCAAGAACACTGTGTAGATGTAGATACTGGAACAATCCAAATAAGGCTCATTTTCCCAGTTTGACTACTCTCCTCCTTCCTGTAACTTCTCCATTGGTTGATCTTCTTCCAACGATATCTCTCTCTTCCAATCCAAGATCCCCATGTTTCTCTTACCCTTTGGCTCACCACATATTTAGCCAAACACAAGTCCAGTTTCATTTTTTAACCCAATTTTCAAGATAGTTAAAACACCAAGAAATTCAGTCCCGTGTCAAGAAATGAGTCGATTCTTATGGCTATGGTCGCTTCTCAGTCTTTTTCTGCTCATCTCCCAATTCCCCACGTGCAATTCTTCATCGATTTCCGAATTGTTCGATCATTGGTGCGAAGAACACGGAAAGACGTACGCTTCTGAGGAAGAGAAACAGCACAGGCTCCGAGTGTTTGAACACAACTATGAAATTGTTGTCGAGCACAATACTAGGGCTAATTCTTCCCACACGCTGTCGCTCAATGCCTTCGCTGATCTTACTAATCAAGAATTCAAGGCTAAATACTTGGGGCTTTTGCCTTCGGCTGATGATCTACTCATCAGATTGAACAGTAGGGAATCCGCCGTTGAAGGGTTCGATCTTGTGGAAGAATCTGATCTTCCAGCTTCTGTGGATTGGCGGAAGAAAGGGGCGGTCACCGCCGTGAAAGACCAAGGGAGTTGTGGTATGCAGTCTTTCTTTCTTTCTTTTTTTGTTTCTTGATTCATTTCATTAAACTTTATCTGCATTTCTTGTAGAAATTATTGTGTTAGGGGGGAAGATAATGTTGTTGTGTAGCTTTGAGTATCAATGTTGTTTTAATCGATTGATTGTTACCAGTATGGTTTTGAAGTTTCTTTGCAGTTTCTATTGTTTTACCTATAAGGATGATTTGTTCTGATTACCAAACTAGGACGTGGTGGTCAATGATTCTTATTTTTAGTTTTCGTGTTTTTTTATCGTCTCTTGAACCGCCGTATTTCTACCGTCTTATGCTATCCAACTTGATTGATTCAATCTTCCAAGAAAAATTCACTTTTTAGTCCAGTTTGTATCATTTATGTATGGTGTTTAGATTCTCAAGTGAATTGAGGGATACTTATGATTCATATGCATTGAAGGGGATTATTTATTTCCTTCGTTCTCCGTTTAGCCTTTCATAGCTCTGAGAGTAACAATGCACGGTTATCAGTGTCTTTGAACTGCATCCCTCATACTACTAGATTGCACAACCAGCATCTTAGTTTTTAAGTAGCAGAGTGTTAACTTAGTTCTACATTAGTTATTCATTTATGTGAGTGGGTTTTATTTTTTGATTTTTCTGAGCAAGAAGACTAGGCTTCATATACTCATGCATGTTAATTCGATTTTCATTTGTAACTCAAATTTTACTTGATAAATGCATCCACCATGTTCATCTTGTCACTGAAAGACAGGGAGACTAATATCTGAAACTTTGTCTAGTTATTATATTCATTCAGTGGTCGTATTTACTTAATACATATTTGCTTACTTGTGTGCCTACTGTAAGAGACGATATCGTACATGTAGGGAAAACAATTAATGAGCGCTAACTGCTATAATCTGGAATTAGTTTTACGAAGGATCTGAATCTTAGTAGTACATAAAAGTGGTGAATGTAGTCTGATCGAACTTTTCTCATTCAAAGACTATGATTCAAAGACCATATTTGCTTCTCTTGTCGACTTACCATACTTTTGTCTTCTCCATGAAGGTGCATGTTGGTCATTCTCAGCCACCGGCGCAGTTGAAGGCATTAATCAGATTAAGACAGGATCTCTAGTCAGTCTATCCGAGCAAGAACTTATTGATTGTGACACAACCTATAATGCTGGTTGTGGTGGAGGGCTTATGGACTATGCATTTGAGTTCATTATAAAGAATAAAGGGATTGACACCGAGGAGGATTACCCCTATCGAGGCCGTGATGGAAAATGCAGCAAAGAGAAAGTAAATCTTCTTCATCATGCCCTCTTCTTTTGCTACTTTATAATCATTCTCTTATGTTTGAGCTTACGTGATGACGCTGTTAGTATAATCATTCTCTTATATTCGTTGCAGCTGAAAAGACATGTTGTAACAATTGATAGCTTTGCCGATGTACCTCCCAGAAAAGAGAAGAAGCTACTACAAGCTGTGGCCACTCAACCTGTCAGTGTTGGTATATGTGGTAGTGACTATAAATTCCAGTTGTACTCAGGGGTTAGTACTAGTAACCTTTTTTTATATCTTCCTTATTTTATCATTTTTTTCGTCTTCTTATATGTATGATTCAAAATGCAGGGGATATTCAGTGGCCCGTGCTCAACTGCTCTGGATCATGCAGTTCTAATCGTGGGTTATGATTCTCAAGATGGGGTGGATTATTGGATTGTGAAGAATTCGTGGGGAAAATATTGGGGAATGAACGGATACATACATATGCTACGGAATTCTGAGGATGCTGAAGGGGTATGTGGAATTAACACATTGGCGTCGTTCCCTATTAAGACGAGCTCAAATCCTCCACCCTCTCCTACACCGAGTCCAACTAAGTGTGATCTCTTCACTTACTGTGGTACTGATGAAACGTGTTGTTGTTATTGGAGTCTTCTTGGGATTTGCTTCAGCTGGAGATGCTGTGAGGCCGAATCTGCTGTTTGTTGCGACGACCATGAGCATTGTTGCCCTCGCGATTATCCAACATGTGACACTGCAAGGAATTTGTGTCTCAAGGTTTGTTCTGGCTTCCCTTATTCAAAGTAATTATATCTTAGATTAATAACAGTACTCCCGTCATTTACACGATTGCATTGTTTCCCTTGACATAACAAGTTGATGAACAAATTTTGCAGCGAATAGGGAATTCTACGTTGTCGAAGCCATTTGAGAAGAAGGGTTTTTTCACAAGTTAAGCAGTCAACAGCAAAGGCTACGGTTAGTGATACGAAATGAGGATGAGCATCTCATGGATTTTTTTTGTTGTGAGATGATCAGTTGGATTCTACTTGCTGCTTATATGTCGACTCGTCTTCTGCATTGGATTGTTGTCTTGTGTATATGATAGCAAACTTCATATTATACAAATAGAGAGGCACATTTCTTTCTTAACTGTTAAAATTTGAATTTAACTTGGTTACCAGCTGATAAAATTAATGTGATAATTGTAAAAAAAATCACTCTTAGTTGAAGACAACTTCTGGCAATCGACTGAATTACTGAAGTCTGTTGCACATCAAAGGACATAATTCGAAAGAAAGTAAAACTCAATGCTTAAAAAATGAATCCAAAGAGCACAGCTGAACTTGTACATTAAGAATGACATGATTTTTAACGCACTTGATCTGAACCAGAACAAACATTTGTATCAAGATAGGACTAGAATACACCCCAGATTTGCAAGAAACTCACACATTAGCAGAAAAGCAGTAGAAAATACAAGGCCTTGAGCAATACCAAGTTCTTTCTTGCCGTTTCTCCTAATTAGTACTAGTAGAAAATGAGCAGTAAAGCACGCTGCAGATCAACATTTGGATGGTTCTGGCATCTGATGTTTGATAACTGTCTGTGCTAAACAAACAGACGATTGCTTGCTTTAATGGATGAAACTGAATCTCATTCTACTCATACAATAGATCTCATTCCACTCATATAATGGGTCTCGTTAGCAAGAACGTAACTGTAAATTCAGTATTCATATCAATTATACCATAACATCTTGATGTTATGCCACTATACACAACTTCAAAGTTCAACACTTCACAATTGTCACATATAGCATGATGCTCCAGAAAAATGTGTAGGTGCAAAAATAACTGGAGGGTTACAACTTAGGAAATTAATATGCTTATGTGGAAAAGCAGAACTGCAATATCCAAGATTGCTACAAGCACCAATAGTTGTATTTCTTTCATGAAATCTCTCTTGCAACAACTAACTACCTGAACAAAACCGAAAAATACGAAGTCACTTCAGAAACACTTAAGATGAATATACCATGTGTTTCATACATTCTTGTGAAATGGTAACTGATGAGTGCACACTTTTGAGGCTTGTTGATAACTGAACACATACTTTAGACACTACACACATACTCCCCAGTAGCACCAGCTTAAGCCTTTAGATTGCAATATACATAAGCATAAGATTTCACAAATCTCTTTTTCCTAATCACTGCACATTACTTTGTTCTGCAACAACAAAAGGAAATGGCATACTATTAACCTGAAGTACAAATCCACTACACATAAAACCTCGGATTAATCAAGATTCTAATATATCATAAGCCATGGCGATCACATTCCTAAACCGAAAATTTAACCCTCTAAGCCACACAATAATTTCAAGAGACATAAATGAACAGTCAAGAGAGCGTCGAAGCACAGGCAATCAATTAAAGAACCGAATTTTTATCTATTGGATATCAAAAAGTTTACACATTCCCATCACAATATTTATGTGCGAGTATTAGCAGGGTACAACTCTAGAGAGTTGTACATATACCATCAATGGAAGAGCCTGCATACCGCAATTGCTATGAAGATGGGAACACATCCTTCACTGCCGAAGCTGCCGTCAAGTAATTCAAGGTATTCCTGAGAGTCTCTTTCTCTCTCTTCAACCTCATGGCCGTGTCCTCGAGCTCCAGCAGCGCCTGCTGCTCCCGCGGCGCCCCTTCGAAGGTGCTCCCGACGAAGAACGAGAACGGCGTCGGGAACAGATTCCGCCGCAGATCCTGAACCTCCTTCTCCGGCTTGCCGTTGAGGCGGTTGGAGAGGCGGATGACGTCCTTCATATACATCTCGACCTCGTCGGCTATGGCGTCCAGATCTTCGAGCTCGCCGGCGGAGGGGCGGTCCTCGAGCCACGTCACCTCGGCGACGAGGTAGGGTTTGGTGCGGACCAATCGGGAGACGCGGAAGCGCTCCTGGCCCTTGCAGATGAGGAAGAAGCGGTCGTCGACGAGGCGCTCGTGCTTGACGATTTCGCCGACGCAGCCGACGTCGGCGGTGCCGGTGGCGGCGTCGGTGTAGATGACGCCGAAGCGGAGGTCGGTGTGGAGGAGGGTGTGCATCATCATGCGGTAGCGGAACTCGAAGATTTGGAGGGGGAGGATGGCGCCGGGGAAGAGGACGAGTGGGAGGGGGAAGAGGGGGAGCTCGACGACGTCGTCGGATTTCGGGGGGTTGGTGTGGTGCTTCTCGGAGAAGGAGGAGGCGGAGCAGGAGAGGTAGAGGTGGCGGCGGCGGCGGCGGTGGTGGTGCGGCGGAGAGAGGAAGTTGTGGGCGGGGCGGGCGGTGGAGAAGGGTTTTAAGTGGGGTTTGTGTGAGATTAGGGAAGAATTGGAGGAGGAGGAGGGAGGGGAATGTAGAAGTTGAGGCAGGGCCATTTTCTTTTTTTCTGGAATCGAGGGGAGAGAAAGAGAGAGTTAAGGGGGATTTGATTAATGGAATAATTATTGATTGATTGGAATGGAATGGAAGGAATGGGGAAATTGTGGAGGAGAGGGAGAGTGGAAAAAGTTCAGTTGATGGAAGCCATGGAATAGATTTTGATTAAGGTTTTGGGGGAGTGAGTGTGGATAAATTAGGGAAGAAGGAGATTTTGTGTTGTGGAAGGGCGGGGGATGTGGTCTTGGCTTTTACACGTGGATATGTGTTTATCTGGACCTTATATAGCACGTGCCAACTACTATTCCCTTATATACTATGAGAAGAGAATCATACCATATCCCTATACCTCTCTCTCTCACACATTTTGTGCTCATTATCAATATATTTCTACATAGATTTGTATAATTTCTCAATTCTTTTCTCTCCTTTTTATGGAAAAGAAAATCGAAATATAAAAAAGAATGATGCTTTTTATCTCATAGTGTGGTTTAGCTTCTATTATATCTGTACTCCTTCCCCTCATTATATTAGTCTCATTTTTCATTAAGGTGTCTTATTTATATGTGTCATTTTTATAAATAGAAATGTTTTTCCATCTATTATTTATTTTTATTCTGCACGTATTTCAATATAATTTAAATTTCGAAATTTTGAATTATCAGAACTTTCTCATTTGTTTTCTAACTTTTACAATTTTTATATCAAATTAAAGATCTCGATACAATCTTTTATTTAATATTAATCATGAATATGTTTTTATGAATGGTAAAAATACCAATGAATACACCAAGTATGTCTGACATATCGTTTAAATCGCGAGCTTTAAATTTTTTCTATAAATACATGAAGTCATGATCTTTGGCCCGTGTTCAATTTTACCACCGATTATGTTTCCGCCAAATCAAAACTGAGCTGGCATTCTACGTGGTTTCCACCTAGCTTTCATGTTACACACGTGCATACACGTCATGTATTAATTTATTAAATTCAAAAAAATAAAAATAAAAATACTCTCTCTCTCTCTCTCTACAACTCTTTCTCCCTTCCACGAAAAACCTGCAAATAAAGAGAGAAGGTCGCCTACTACAAGAAGGCCGCCGCCCTCATCGACTCATCCCTGGCCGACCTCAAGTGGGTCGGTTCCATCTTTAACCGACCCCCATCGCCAGCACCGATCCCAATCTTGCATGGGTTTGGCCCACCAAGATGATAAATGCGTTGGGAGCAGGGCCGTCTATCACCATGTTCAAGAGGTTCTTGAGAACAGGGCCCACAAAATAATGGGGCCCCAAATTATAAGTCTAGCTTAAAAAAATAAAAATAAAAATAAAAATAAAAATAAAAATAAATAAAAAAAGAGGACTGCATGAATTTAAGTATATATTGCATCCCATCTTTCTTCTTTTTCTTTTCATTTCTTCTCTTAGTCTTCCCAAACAAAATTAAAGTTCAACATCTTCTAATCAATACGGAGTATATCTTTTCCGATACCTTAATATATAAATGGTTTTTATATTAATTATTCTCCATATCCAAAATTACTGTTCATAATTATATCCCTTCCCAAAAATCTTCATATTTCAATATCCAATAAAATCTGAGAAAATAGGATTCAAGTTAACGTATATAATTTGTCCTATACTATTTTAGTATAGTTAATATTTTTAAGTGATACTCCGTCTGTTTCGCTTCATTTGACCTGTTTGTATATTCTATACGTTACATATTAAATATATGAGAGCCAAATGGGACTAAACGGAGGAAGTATTTTAAAATATATATAGAGGCCTAATATTCAAAATTAGCACAGGGCCTCAATATTGATTGAGACGGGCCTGGTTGGGAGGGGAGTCCTGGGTCCAGGAGGCGATGGGGAAGGTGGCAGAGGTCGTTGCCGCTGTTGCATGAAGATGATGATGATGATAATGGGGTGGGATTTGGGTTCAGTGTCGTTGAAGATGCTAATGAAGGTTTGTTGGGCGTCAAAGAACCAGGCGAATGAGATGTGGGTGGCTTGGAATGTGTTTCCAACCCAAGTCGGCGATGCAGTACTTGATGGTGCCGTCGATAGGGATGGCAATGGATCTAGGACCCGGTCCAGATCCGGTGGTCCAGATCCGATTTTACGGATCTGGATCTTCTAAAATTTGGACCCAATGGATCTGGACCGGATCCGGATCTAATAGCTAATTTTCGGATCTGGATCTGGATCTGATATTTTTAGAACCGGATCCGATCCAGATCCAGTCCATGGATCCATTTAATATATATATTATATTATATTACATATATTATATATATTTTGTTATTATTTTAATTTGGAATGGAATTTGTATCTATATACTTGGGATATATTTTAATTTAGGATTGTTATTTATGTACTTAGGATTTTTAAAACTCGTTAGATTTATCATCGAAACTTATTACAATTATTATTGCACTATAAATTTTTTTATTATTTAAAAAATTCATTTTAGGATAAAAGATTATGGATCTGGGTCCAGATCCGTAGATCCGTGAATCCGATGGATCTGGATCTGGATCTCGATTTTTTAGACCCAACGGATCTGGATCGGATCCGGACAAAAAAATTTTTTACGGATCTGGATCTGCAGCAAGCCGGATCCGGTCCAGATCCGGCCCATTGCCATCCCAAGTCGTCGAGGGAGGAGCTGCCTGCGGTGGTGCTTCAAGTCCGCCTCCGCCGTGTGGGAGAGTGGTGGGTGTCGATCCGTCATCCTTGCAGCTAGCTACTCTAACTTTATTTATTTAGTATTATAACAAGTGTACAAGCTAACTGACGACACGATTTTATTCACCTGTCAAAAAATTAAAAGGCACACGTCCGGCTGCCACATAAGCGTCACATGAGTTTTGATTTTAGGAAAAATTCAAATTGTGGGAAAACCAAACGCGGCCGAAAGTTCATGTATTTATAAATAAAAAATAAAAAATTGAAAAGTTCATGATTTAAACGGAATGTTAGACAAAATTCGTGTATTTATTTGCTTTTTTACCATTATAAATTTACTAAGAAAGAGATTTATGTTTTAACAAAACTAAGAAGTCTGAAGCAAATATCCATAACCGAAGTAAAATCATGTATGGAAAGGCAGCAAACACTCTGATCAAAAGAAACTTAACTAACAGATTCCTACAACTTGAAAATAACCAATTTAAAAGTCTCAAGCCACACACTAGTCATTCTTCGCCTCCACGACTACTTCGACTCCAATCTCGATTTATTCAAACTGAAAATTTTAGGGGTGAGTATATTGGGATATACTCAATGAGGAAGCAATGCAATTATCCACACATGTTATATATACCAAAAATTCATATAATCGAACACATAAAAGAAATTGTAACCTTATTCTTGTAAATCATGAGATCTTGTGGGACATGAGATCTTTATAACCGTGAGGTCTAGTGAAACATGAGACCTTAAATATCCATAAAATCTTGTGAAAACATGAGATTTGCATACTCAAATCATATAAGCATACGATCAATTACGAATTTAAAGCATGTAGAACATCGATGGATAAAAACGAAACCACAAGCATGTTCCCCACCTTAACTTTGAATCGAAACTTGAAGATTCCTAGTCGTCGATCTCCTAGACGAAATAAAAGAAAAACTTATCTTAAAATTAAGAGTTGGAATTATATTATGCATGAATTTCCCAAACCCACTTCTACCTACACCCCTCGCTCAACTCTCTATAAGAATAAAGAAATAAAATAACAATGAGGCAACCAGTAACGCATACAAATCCAGCCCTCCACTCGCATCATTCTTCACGTTTAGCAAGAAAGAAATCAAATCTCGTGATTAATCCCCTCATTGAATAGAAACCATCGACCCCTCTATTTCCCCATCATGATGCAATACTTTAAAAGAGACTGTAGAAAGAATTTTACCTGATGCTCTTTGAAAAGTTTTCTACGGTTTTCGAATACACAAAATAGTTTAAAGAAAAAGAACTGATAAACATAAACAAACTGCCACACGTTCTCTTACGCACGATCTTTGCCGTTGCTGAAACTCTTTTCTTTAATATTTTAAAAACTTAAAATAATATAATTATACATATTCCAAAGGCAAAATAAATTTCACTTAAGTATTGCTGCTCGATATACATGAATATAAAAAGTTTTTTATTGAAAATACTTGAAGCACATGAAGTCAGAAACTCTTAAAAGTAAAAACTAAATTTCAACTTCAAAATACCTTATTTCATATGTTCAAAGTGACGTGGCTAACAAAAAAAAAATGCATGCTTACAAAAATGAAAACTCCAACTTATTATTATTTACCATCTAAAGGTGTGTAGAAAGAGCATAGAAAAACTGGAAAGACTCGACCCACAATTGTAGGAAAACGGGATATTACAATCCATATAATCAAAGAATGATCTATAAACCAGAACAAGACCATGCTTTGAAGAGTGGTAGAATTTCCAGCAGAAAGGAAAAAATATGTCAGGACATAAGAATATGGAATCCACGATATTAATCAAATAAGCAGGATCCCATACACGTTAAGCAAGAAGTTATACGTCCTAAAAAATCTACAAAATTAATGTACCTTAGCATTAGAACTGCATACAAGTTCCTTAAGTATCACTTCATCTCTCCATTTTGTAATGTATTCTTGGCCAATCTCATCGATATAAGGCCTAACAAAACGATCAAAGAATGTGGCATCGTTATACAGAGAAAGTGACGGAAGACCAGGCCAATCTTCAATAAGATTCCTACTTTCCAAGACTCCCAAAATATGCAGCCGTGGCCCGAGCCTCCTCTCAATACTGCACCCAAGTGATGAAGGATTCTTGACAATACTCGAGATATCATACTTCTTGGTAGCAAGCAGAAGCTCCACTACACTCTTTGTTTTCTTGCAAGATGTTATAAGAGCCAATGGTTGCTTCCTAAACATTTCCAATACATCATCATCAGAGAATCCCAAATCGCGGAAAGTTTGCATCTTGACATCCCACATCCCTTCACTCATCCAAGCTAAGACCTCAACAGCAGTGATAAAAACAACGGAAGTCTGAGATACCCCCAATTCGATAGCCTTGTTTATAGATTTCCTCATAATAGCTGGCTTGATCAAGAGGCACCGTGGGCGAGAATAGATGAAATGACGGATAAGCTCCATAGGTATATCGCAGCTTTTCAGCATTTCTACATTTGGCATCAGTTTTTTCTTCAAATCAGATGCTAAAAACCAGCTAGATTTTCTTAAGAGCCTTCCCACATTATGATTGGATCCCATCAAGCCCTTTAGAATGGATAATGAGGATACAATCGCGTCTGCCTTGCTTGAATGTAAAATAGTTCTAGCACAGGAAAATAACTTGGCAATCTCCTCGGAAGAAAGCCCCAATTCTTGGAGTAAATTGAATCTACCTTTGACGCTCTCAATAGTAAACCCTAGAATTCGAGGATTAAAAGCGACGATCTTCTCCAGCTGAGCAGTCGTGAAGCTATTCTCTTTGAGGAAGGATAGTATCGAATCAGCTCTTTCGGGGGTTCTAATTCGGGGCAAACGCGATGAAGCTACCGCAGCTAATTCAGGAGAAAATTGGTGTTTATTGACCAATAAATTGTAAATTTTAGAGCTATGGATTAGTATTTTGCTCCTAGAAGTCGAGAAAAGGTGGATTGAGTGAAAGAAATCATGAACATTTATTTGCAGAGAAATGAGCTAGGGTTCAGAAATGAACAAGAGAATTTCTTGCGTGCGATTGAAATCATGTTGGAAAAAATAGCAATTGTGTTCAGAATTGAAAACGACTTGCCTCCGAATTTAAGGGCTCGAACTTTCTCGATTTAGGGATTTTTCTCCTACACCATCGCCATCGCCATCGCCATCATCGGGGAGGGAAGAGTTGTAGAGGATTAGTTTAAATTTCTCTATTTTTTTCTTTTTTCTTAGAATATAAAATTATGATTTTAGTCCTATATTAAAAGTGTTTAAATGCAAAAATAAAAGAAATACTTGTCGGTTGTCAATAGCAATTCTTTAGAGTGTTCATATTTAGCATTTTTTTTATTACATGACTTGAAAAGTGTATGTATTTTTCACTTGTAAGTTGTGAAAATGGGTATTTTTGTGTATTAACACAAAAAGTTAATCGGTCTGTATTGCGTCACTGAACACCGATACAAATGACATTATCATCTGCTCACTAACGATGAAATCTTTCCGTAGCTATTCCGTCTGAAAATTTTGACGAAATAACTACGATCAAGCTTTTTCCCAACATAATTTTTTATTACTAATATAGTATTTGAATTTTTCCGGACGTATAATTACAATATAAATAAAAAAAAATTGAAGATTACAACGAAAAACAAAATCTGCAAATAACCCCGAGTCAAGGAAATACGCCTCGGTAGTGCTCTTTGTAATAACTTATCGTCCCCACTCCCCAAAAATAAAACGGTTTCATCTTGAAGATAGCAGTACCGCAAACATTAGAGCTCAAGCGAACTGGAATAAGGCGAGGAACTTGAGCTCGGAGAAGAAGGAGAGAATGTAGCTAGATGCAATGCAAGAATGTTTGTGTTCGTTGGTGTGTTTGAAATGCTAGCATGCCTCTCTATTTATAGGCCTAGCTCACCCATGTGATTAATGCAGCCATTGATGGCCAACAAGTCTCTATGGGAGGTTACACGAGTTACAAGATTTATAGGTTGATGAATCTAGACGGGCGTATCTAGACGTGGTGATTGTCCAGATTGATTCAAATTTTGAACTTCAAGCTTTCAAGTTTTGCAGCTTTCACTCTTAGAAGCTTAATATGCGCTTTGGAAAACAAAGCTTCGGAAAATGACGCTTTGGAGCTCTTAGATGCTTGTAAGGTCTCGGACGCTTTGGAAACGCTCCGGACGCTTTGCAAGCGCTCCGAACACAAAAGTATGCTTTGGAAGCAAATCACGCTCTGAGAGCAAAGCACCAAAAACTAAGCTTTGAGAGCAAAGCTTCAAAACTTAAGTTCCGAAAAACTCCACAGTATTAAACAATGAAGTGATTATTCCATAAAACTCCAAAATATATATATTCACATGAATTATCTCTCACTCACCAAAAATTAGTTTTGAATATATAAATATATTACGTTCATCTAAACTCAGAATAAAAAAATATTCCATTATTTAATTTAATAAATAAATTAAATATAGAATATTACGAAGTACTATTTAATCAAAAACCAAATTTCCAACATTTTTTACTACGGACACATCCTGTCGGTAACCTTCATTTCCATCGGGAAAGACATTGGCAATCATTCAAATTTTATTTGGTGTCTTGATTTTTTTATTTTTTATTTTTGCTCTCTTTTAAAAAGACATTTTATTATAAATAGATTTTTTTTTTTTTTACAGATATAAATAGATTATTTAAAAAGTACAAATTCTTAGAAACACGAACTGTAGAAGAAAAATTATACACGGGTCAACTGCAGTAATTCGAATTAATTAATCTTGGCAAAAAGCAATGGAATGAGAATACGTGAATTCGTTATCGGAGAATAATAATGCAAAGTTATGTGAAGGAGAAGCGACGGGATAGGATCCAGTGCTGTGGGCATAACACAACATAATATGCTATGTAGTAAAACGTTGACGTTTAGTGTTTTAATCATTTCATTTTCTTTTTCTAACTTTATTTTTAATTTGATCTTTTTTATTATTGCATTATAGTTTCTTTTTATATTTTTAGTTTTGTTTATGGCCCATAATTATTATCGAAGTAGTTGGTATTTTTACTTTATAGATAGATTAATTACGTGGTCATTATTTTTTTTTATATTAATTTAATTTTCATTTTATGATTTTCATAATTAGGCTTTATTATGATAAATATAATTATAAATTACTTGACCCTAATTAAAATGATTGGTTAAAATTTAAAATTAAACAGTATAAATTATAATTACGAAATAATTAAACCTACTCATAATCATTAACCTAAAAATAAAAAAACTTGAATTTATAAAACATAAAGCTTGATTATAAAAATGATTAATATAAATTTAATGAGATATAAAAGATAATGATGAAATAAGTAACTCTTATTCATGAAATAAAATATGAATTAACAATTATAAACTTTAAATTAAGTTTAAAAATCGAACATAAACTAAAATGTATATCTATACCCTATTATAAAAGTGTGTTGTTTTACAAAATTTGATTTGCCTTTTATGTCCCTACTACATAATTTAGTTTAAGGTCAATATTGTAATTTGAAGATATTATTGAACAATGGATTCTCTATTACGGGAACTATTAATGATAAATTATAAATCCTCTCTAATTATACCTTTACCTTAATTACATCTACAATAGGGATAGATAAGTATACCATATTACTTAAAAGAAGACTCTTTATAATTAGATGGTATTTATTATCGTAAAAATAAAACTAAATAGAATACATATAATTATAATTAGCATTTATAAAAATAAAATTTGGAATTTCAAACTTGTGCCCTAATTTTAAATTTATCGATCATATTTTAACTAATAAATTAAAATTAAATTAAAAATAATAATTATAATTGTAAAATGAAATTAAATTAAATTATACATTACTCCACATATTGGCGTTGAAGAGAAAAACATACAAATTAGAAAAAATCTAATTTGTTATCTTCATACTTGTATAATGAATTTTATCAGTATAAATGAATTTGTGTTTTTAAAAATTAAAAAACATGTGTGAATATTCACGAAGGTATTTAATTTATATATTTATTTTTTTTTGTAACTAAAATTGAAAGTGTTCATTTAGGTAGTTGCAAGTTTTGAAAGTCGAATTAGAGGTTGTTACATTGATGATGAGACAATGGATAAACCTATATTTCATGAGTGATTGGTATGATGAAATGAATGAGGTAGAAATGAAAAAAAAAAATGAGAGTAAGAATACTTGATTCATATGCTTGCTATGAAGAAGGAATAAGAAAGGAATTTAATCGTATTATTTTAATTGTAATTGTGAGTTCTAATATTAAAACTATATTATCATATCTAATCTATAAAGCTTATGTTTTCCCTTATGAGAGAGAAAATGTATGGAGATAAAAAGTGATGAGAGAAAAAATTTAGATAAAAAACGTGACAAGAGAAAAGGTATGTTAAAAAATTGATGAGACAAAAATATTTAGAAAAGCGAACTTTTAGAGATGAAAAATTTTAAAAGAAAGAGAGAAGTTTGATAGAGAGAGTTATGACTTATGAGTAGAATTTTCAAGAAATTTATTGATGAGAGAGAAAGTGATGAAAGATGAAATTTCTATAGACTTAAAATCATGAAAGATGATAATTTTAGAGAAAAAAGTGATGAGAGGGAATAAATTTAGTTAGAGAAGATGATGAAAGTGAACAAAATTTTAGTGAGAGAAGGTGATGAAAGTGAAAATTTCAAGAGAGATGAAATCATGAAAGATAAAGATTTTAAAGAGAGAAAGTGATGAGAGGAAAAAAAAAAATTAGAAAGAAAAAAGTATAAAAGCAAAAAAATTTAACCAGAAAATTGGTGAGAAAAAAATCTTAGAATAAGAATTTAGAGAGATGCGAAAGTCTTTAAGAGAATTAAATTAGTATAAGTAAAATAAATAATTCTTTCACTCTAGAGAATTTAGAGAGATGCAAACTTTCTTGATAACATCAAGTGGTTTCACTAATTAGTTCAATAATTTATTTGACGTGTGATTAATTTATAATAATTATTTTTGTTTTTATGTTGTTTTATATCTATTTTGTCTTTTAACTTATATTCATTTTATATTTATCATTCAATTGTTTTTGTTTCTAATTTCTAATATTTACTCAATTCAAAAGTTGTAGCATATCCAAATCCAACTCTCAATATTTCATATCAGTATAATTTATGAAAGTTATTATTTTTGCTCCATTTAAAAAAATATATAATAAAAAAAAATGATTTACGTGCAACGCATGTAATCCCTGCTAGTTAAGTAAAAAAGGGGAAAAAATAAAAGAAAGAGTTGAAACGGCAACGTTTGGGAGCACATCATGAAATGCTGTGTTTTGCCCACAGCACCAGATCCTATCCCCAGAAGCGACCACGTTATTGAAGCCGACATCTCGAACATTCTAAACGTGATTCTTATCCTTCAAGAAATTTCAGATTTCTTTACAATATTCATTGCATGAAAAATCATGGCCGTCCATGTTCATGACTTCCCTCCACACGTCACCACACGATCGTTGCGTCATTACTTAGCAGCGCAGCGCTATCCAAAAGGGGGCATACTCGTAATTTCCTTCCAACAAAAGGGGCGTTTAGGTCAATTCCGCCGTCCATTTGGGCTTATAAAAAGCTCTACTTTGGCTGGATTCCCTGCTTACACCGAACGCATTGTTTTACGATACTTTTTGAGAGAGAAAATCATCAAAAATCTTGTGAATTTCCGAAGACTAGAGAGGGAAAATGGCTTCTGTTGAAGAGGGACAGGTGATTGGCTGCCACTCCGTCGACGAGTGGACGGAGCTTTTCCAGAAGGCTGTCGAGTCTAAGAAATTGGTAATTTGAATTACTGATTTTCAAGCTATTTTCTTCTGTTCTGCACTTTCTATTTTCTGTTTAAATTGGTTAAATTTTTGCTCTATGCTTGTGTAGTGGACGAATTTGTTGTATTATATATGCAGTTCCCTTCCTCGGTTGATCGTGGTTTCTTTCTTTATTTTGGTGTAACGATAATTTGTGTTTCTTCCTTCTCTGAAAAATCACTGAAAAAAAATTAAAATTAGTTGGTTTATTTGCTTGCTAGGTTTTTGCATTTTTTGTGATTCAATTGGGTCATGAATCAAAAGGGCTTTGATTTTAATCCGAATAGTTTGGGAAACATGCTATAACTTTAAGGTGTGGGTGTAGAATAGGAGAGAAGGAAGGTGTTGTTTGTTGTCTAGTGTAGCTAGAAACCTGAAATTTGATTACTTGCTAAACCTAATTCTATTCATATACGTATTTGAAAGATTAGAGTACAGATATTCAGTATAGTATTCTTCTATGATTCAAAGATTGATTGTTTGAGGGTGTATTTGTGTTGTGAAAAAGAAAATAATTCACTCATTTTTGTGAGTTAATTAAGAGTTACTTTAGTCTTCTTCATTGGCATTGTGTTTGTTTGTGTGTGTGTGTGTGTTTGTTAGTCAAGTTTCTTGAGATTTTGACATGAGGAATTTGTGATCAGGTGGTGGTGGATTTCACTGCCTCATGGTGCGGGCCATGCCGTTTCATTGCACCAATTCTGGCGGAGATAGCGAAGAAGACACCAGAGGTTATATTCTTGAAGGTGGACGTCGATGAGCTTAAGGTATTGTCTTCTAAACATCCTGATGACACCTCCATTGTGTGTAGAGAGAATGAGAGGGTTTAAATTTGTTGTTATGTTCGGTTCAGACTGTTGCTATGGAGTACAACATCGAGGCGATGCCATCGTTCTTGTTCCTCAAGGAAGGGAAGGAGATTGATAGGGTTGTTGGAGCTAGGAAAGAAGAGCTGCAGTCCAAAATTACCCTTCATGCTACTGCTCAAACTGCCTCTGCCTGAAGAAGTACTGATATGTTGTACTAGTAATGTTGTGGTGAATGCTTGAAATAATTTTATCCCTGACTGTGTGATGGGCGTGTATTCTGTGTTTTACTACTATGTGATAAATGTAACAGAGTATTGACTGTTTAGATTCTATTTTTCCATTCTTAAGTTATGTGGTTTGAGGTTGAATCATGGCAAAGCTTTGTTATGTCTTGTTTGGCAGAGTTTAATGAACTTTTCCATCACCTATCAACTCCTTTCTAAATAAGCTCCTCTATTAAATATTCGTTTTCATATAAAATTCGATTTGCACTAGATTCAAGATTTCTACTCAAGACGACTCGCGAATGATAGTATTCAAAACTATTTGATCATATTCCATTGTTTAACATAAATATATGAGCTATAGGTTGAGAAAGAAGGCTACTAAGGATTTAAAAAGTAAATATTATATTATATATTATAAGTATTTATTCACAAATATCGAAATTGAATATCTGTATTTGTATTTGGACATGCTTCGAATTATTAGAATTTAATGAATAATTTCACTTTTCAATTTCGAATCATAAAATGTTGAATATGAATACTAATTCGAACCAGAAATATTAGATCTGTTTACAATTATATTTTACCTTTACTTATTTTCCTATCTTACAAAATTTTAAGACATCTTATAAGTTCCTTATAATAATAAGTTTAGCCAAGCACCTTCTTAGATAAAATATTTCTTTTTATAAATACATATTTATGTATTTAATTTAATTAATACAAAGTTGTGTACAATTTAAATTTTATGGATTAATATATGTATGTGAGGGTATAATTCTTATGGATTAAAATATGAATGCAAGGGTTCAATCTTGATCTTCTTTTAGATGTTTCTTGACCGATATTCGAGTAACCTTTGAAGTTTATTGGAGAAATGTCTCCTTCATTCACATAGGACTTAAGTCTTTTGACTTTCACAAGTTTGACACAGAATTTTCTTCTCATTTTTGGGTCACACATTAAATTTGAGCTTAAGACCGCGGCCATCGTTTATTTAAGCACACGTGACAAAATAACTTGTAAATCTATGCCCACCAAGTAAGTACAATTACTATTAGGTACATGGTCGATCTCACGAGGAGTTGTTGTACTATCTTTTGCAAGTTGTCACGTTTGTCACAAATTTAAGATTTTTGAGTTTTTCTACTATCTACTATTATGGATACTGCGCTGAAAATAAATAATTACAAAAGAAATAAACTAGAGAAAAACAATCAATAATAAAAATAATCCAAGTTTAGGACAGATCTATGTATAAACTCGAAGTTCGATCATAGACTTAAATGACCAATCGGACTGCGTATGTGTGTCATCGATAATAGGTCGATAACATGTGATATCTCCAATTGTCACATCCCCACGCATACCACTATGCCCAATCAGTCATTTCAGTATAAGTGCGGAAAAGAATATAACTCTACTCTCTCGGATTAAGCACTACTTACATGCTCTTGCTCTTCACTTCGGCTTGATCCATTGAGAGGATACGTTAACACGCAGTAATGGGCTCCAGAATGTCCGAACCGGCAATTTCGAGCCTCCCGGTCTTCTCCAACGCTTGCAACACTCACTGGACAAAAGGTGGAAAAACACTTAGTGATTGTATTAGAGTTCAGGAGTTGGTGTAGTTGGACTAAAAATGAACTTGATGGATGGATTTTGGTGAATTCTTGCAGTGTTCTCTCATTCTTCCTTCTTTTCTTGTGTTTTTCTTCTCACTTTTCTGCTGTTTTTTTTCCCTTTGTTCTCTACTCTCTTTCTTCTTTGCTTAACTCATTGCATGCTTCTCCTTTATCAATTTGGGAGTGTAATTTTGGTGTTCGTGTTTTGCATAAGGAGGATAATATGGGACTTGCAGATATAGTGCAAAAGACCTACTGGGTGTGATTCAAAGGAAATCTGACGTTGATGCAAACCTGAGCAACAAATTTTCTGATTAAGCTCTATAACTGTGTAAGCTTTGGGCCCCCTTTTTATTTCATGTTTGTTCTATTGTTGTTTGGAGTCATTTAGCCTTTATGAAAATTGTATAGGTTTTTGGGCCGTTATTGTTGGGCTTCTATTCATTTAATAAATGTTTATTCTTTCAGTTGAACCCTTAATTGGGCTCTTATTTAATATTTTTGTGTAGTAATAATAATGTAATGGGCTTGGCCCAAGATCAATAAACAAATACTCAGAAATTGATTTATCAATACCAATTAATCCAGTTTGATAAATAAGGTATCACAATACAGAGTTCGAATTTCTCATACGTAATATTAATCATGAGATATAAATATTCTTTATATTCATATCTGATTTATAACTGTCCAACTAAAACTATAACATATTTTAAAATTTTCTCTTATTCTACTAATAAAATTTGGTCTATTACATTAGATCTGCTAACTTGTAGTATGATTTAGGATTTTACTGACCATTTATTGGCTCAAGAAATCAATTTGCAGATGCTTTTTCCGTGTACGCTATCGATTGTACTTCGAGAATTTGACTAAGTCTTTGGCATGGGCGGACAAGCGCGGACAGAAATGTAGCCAAGAGAGGTCAATTGACACCCCTTGTATTTTGACATGAAATACCTATTATACCTTTATATTATTATTATATTTGTATATATTTAAAGTATATATAGAAAAATTTTAGATTATAAAACAAATGATAATGATATGTTTAATTGTGTTTCTAATGAAGCTATTATTCATAAGTTTCACAATATGGCTAACTGTCTAGGTCGATCGTAAATTAATTTTCTTATGAATATATGTATTGTTTATTTTGTAGTAATAGATTTCTATATTTAATTTTATTTATTATAATTTTTTTTTGACCCTTTTTTATTCAAAGTTCTGCATCCGCCACTGGTCTTTGGGATAAGCGTCCGAGCATCAGCGTGTCTGGATACACGTATTGATGTATCTTTATCAGCTAATCGCATGAGCCACTGGTCCTTCATAGACTGGTCATCTAATCTGTAAACTAAAGACTCAAGTAAACTGTCTTTGTATCTCATAGACTCTATCAGCTTATGACATATCTACAAAAGTTTTTTAGTAGAGGATTTTGAAATTGAATCAACTAAAATTAATACTCCGCATAACTTTATTAGAAGGCGATTCCAATTTAATCCCCACATTAGCCTTTTAGAAAATCCCATGAACTAACTCCCTCTAATATTTGTTAGCAATGCCCATAAGGTCAGAGCGCGACAACCAAATAATAATAATAATAATAATAATAATAATAAATAGCCAGGTTAATTATCTATCTCATGTATAGAGGTGCCCACCGGAACCGGAACCGGAACCGAACCGTCGGTTTTTAACCGGAACCGGACGGTTCCGGAACCGAACCGGAACCGACGGTTCGGAACCGACCCGAGGAACCGGTAGAACCGACGGTTCGGTTTCGGTTCCGAAAGTTTGGAACCGGGAACCGACGGTTCGGTTCCGGTTCGGTTCCGGTTCGGAACCGAAAAGAACCGGTTTTTTTTATTTTTTTTTTATTTTTTTTAAATTCTAATTTTATTTTATGTTTCAATATTATACTTGTATTTGTATACTTATTTGATGTAACATATGATTACTGATTAGTGTGTTACATTTTTTTATATGGAAATGTTATATTTGTAAAGTTAAATATTTTTATCATTTAATTTATAATTCACAATTTAATAAGCTAAAATAAATAAGACTAATACAAAAAATATCTTTAAATTAATAATAAACAATGTCACATGATGATGAAGAATTGAATATGACAATTTACATAAAAGATGTCATATTGTCATCAAAGTGAAATTAATTGTAGATGCTTTTAAATACAAAAAATATTATGAAAAAATATATTAAGTATAAATAAAATTTATACACAAAATAATAATTATTATTAAGTATCATATTAGTAATGAGAAGGATAAAAAAATTAATATTTTTTGATAAATAACTTCATCGGAATCGGGTGGAACCGTGGGAACCGGGTGGAACCGAATGGAACCAAGGAGCGTCTGCACTCTGCAGCATAGCACCATTATTTGCTGAATTTGCAAGGGGGGGGGGGGGGGGCGACATGCATTGGTGATGGCAAGCGCATGCATGCAAAATTGCAAGCTGCCAAACATTTAATTTGATTTATTTATTTATTTTTTAATCATCAAATTCAAAGTTTGAATTTTTCCTTGCAGGTGGGGGGCCAACTTCATGCATTGGTGGTGATGGGCAGATGGCAGGGAGCAGGCGCATGCATGCAAGGCTGCAAGCTACTAGCGATTATGAAATTCAAATTTTAAAAAATTGCCACGAATTCTACCACCATCTCTACGAGACTACGACTCCACCTATAAACACCCCCCATCTCAACTCATTTCCTCACACCTTCAAGAATCAATCGAGCAATCTCTCAATTCTCTTATTCTTTCAATCTCTGAAGATCTTTTTATATTTTGTAGCAAAATATTAGTCTATTATCTCTATTTCATCCATCATTCTTCATCTTCAACAAACACATACACTTTTCTTTTTTACACTCTCAAAGTCTCAATCTCTCACTTCATCATCATCATCATCATAATGTCTGCACGTGGAGGCCGTGGAACCGGAAACACCTCTGGAGCCGGAGGTGACAAAGGCAAGAGTAAGGTGCCGCCCACCTCTTCACAACGTGTGCCACGAAAAAATGCTCGTAAGGGTATTGTGATCAACGAAAATCAAGGAGATGATTCATACTACTCTCCCTACACATCATCCCCAAATGAATTCGAAGGGTATCGCCGTTCTCAAGATGAAATGAACTACGATTCCCCCCCGTTCAACTTCGATCAATGCCAAGAAGACGAACGCCTTGCTCGACAATTACAGGAGGAGGAAGAAGTTCGAGCTCGACCCACCCAGCACGAAACCATCTACGACATCGACGAGGATGATGACATGGATGAGCACGGCGACGGAGGCCTAGGCGCAGATCAACATGAACCTGAGCGACGTCCCATGAACAGAGGAGCAATACCGGAGCTCGTTAATGGAAAAATCCCAGGCCCAGACGTATTCAAACGTTGGTTCACGAAGAGGGAATTCCCCGGAGTGGATGGCGAAGAGTCAACGTGGAAAGCATTTTGCAATTTTTGTGATAAGAGTTACACGTGGGGAAAAGAATATGGTTACGGAACATTGAAGAAGCATGCAATCAACAAGCATGCGGCGAAGGAGAAAGGCGGAGGGGCAAACCTCCAACAAACACAACTCGCCACGGCGGGAGGTAACTCTAACCTTACTCTTTTTAAGTACAACGATATTATTGCTAGGGAAGTCATGGCGAAGTTTGTTGCTACTGAGTCTCTTCCTTTTAAGTTTGCTGATAGCATGCGTTTTCAAAATACTATACGTACTGGTTATCAACCTCTTGCAATGAAAATCTCTCGCACTACCATGACCCGTACTATTTACAAACTATCGGTAAGGTATAAGAAGTGTCTTCGAGATATGTTTGCTAAGTTTCCTTTCAGAGTATCTATTTGTTCCGATATATGGACATGTGCATTCAATCAAAATTCTTTTCTAGGCATAACTGTGCATTGGATTGATGATAACTGGTATTTATGCAAGAGGATTTTGTGCTTTAGAAAATTCAATTGTGCACACACTGCCCCCAATATTGCACTCTGCATCATCAAAGTTTTGAAACAATTCTCTCTCCTCACAAATTTTTTTTCTATCGGTTTCGATAATGCATCTGCTAACACTGCGGCGGTGCCTGAGCTGATAGCTCATTGTAACCCCGCTTTAGCAGGAAAATATTTTCATACTCGTTGCATCTGTCATGTGTTTAATCTATGTGTTCAAGATGGTTTGAAATTGCTCGAGCAGTCTATCACCCCCATTAGGAAAGCTATCACCATGCTTAGAGACAAAACCAAACTGCATAGATCCTGGATTAAGTTCATTAAATCTAAGAGAGGCCGTAGTAAGGAATTCAACGTAGATGTCTGCACTAGGTGGAACTCAACCTACGAGATGCTTAGAGAAACCGAAGGTTATAAGGATGAATTGTGTGGTTTTTTTGGAGTCGAGACAAACCATCTGCTCATGGAAACTCATTGGACTAGTTGTGATAAGGTTATCGAATTGTTAGGAGATTTCGATACTGCTACTAAGGAACTTTCAGGTGTTTACTATCCCACATCGCCTCGTGTCCTCTATCGTTTGGTTGTCATTGCCCTTAAGTTTGAAGAATGTAGCTATCTAGATGAGCTCGAAAAAACTGTAGGTGTCATGATTCTGAAGTGGTTGAAGTACTTCACTTTTATTCCTGATGTTTTCCTAGTGGCATCAATCCTCGATCCCAATCTAAAGCTTGATGGTGTGATATCGCTCCTAGAATTCTATTACAATGCTTTGGGGGAGATGAGATTCGCAGGGGGGAAGGGTAAGGATGGGTTAGATTTGCCTTCCATAGATCTTATTAAGGGAAACTTAGATGCATCCCTTAGGTACCTGTATAACCACTTCGTAGAGAAATATGGGAGTTCTTTTGGAGGTTCTGAACATAGCAGGAGACCAAGGCCATCTATGGACTTAGGAATTAGTTCTCAGAGTCAACGGGCCCAACAACTCCATTCTTTCTTCCAAAACAGGGGATCATCCGGACTCGCTCAAAACGATGAATTATCTATATATTTAAATGAACCGGTTATTGCATCAGAACTAACAAGTGCAGGTCCAAACAATCAAGATCTTTTGCATTGGTGGTCAAGAAGAACAACTCAATACCCAATCCTATCCATAATGGCTCGAGAACTCTTTGTTGTTCCTGCCTCGACAGTGTCGGTCGAGCAAGCTTTTAGCAGCGGAGGGTATACTTTAGACGAAAGACGATCAACGATGACCCCACGGAATCTCGAAGCTCAAGTATTGCTTAAGGACTACACTTTAGCCGAACACCGTGAGCAAGAGAACAAATGGGATGAGGTCTTTGAACATGATCCAATCAGTACCACCGAAGCAGAAACCGACACCGATGCCTCTGAAGAAACGGATGATTTCGACGACGATTTCGATTTTGATAATATGTAGTGGTCTATTAAAATGCTTAGACGAGTACTCTTTTTCCTCACGGAGGTTTTAACGAGGCTCGGCCCTTGGAATCGACATGTGATATCCAAGGGTTTAGGATTAATAAATAAAAAAAAAATATACAATCTCACTCTCAAGTATTTTTTTACATTTTATAATTTGAATTGTCTTACAATTAAAATTAAATCAATAAACAATGAAGCATTGAATCATAATCGAACAAAAATTTTTTTTTTTTTTTTTTAAAAGTCGGTTCCTATCCGGTTCCGGAACCGGAACCGAACCGGAACCGTCGGTTCCAGGAACCGGAACCGGAACCGTTACTGTTCCGGTTCGGTTTCGGTTCCGGCCATCTTGGAACCGGAACCGTCGGTTCGGTTCCGGTTCGGTTCCGGTTCCGGAACCGTGGGCACCTCTACTCATGTATATGATCATCTTAGAAATAATAAAATTGTTTTTACGTATAAGTAAAATATAACTGACTGCATAGATAATATAACCTTTAAGCTCAAAAGTAAATTTTTAATTCAATACATAAAGATATATATATAGAGAGAATGACAAACTCAATTACGATTACATGCCATCAGAAATATCTCAAAAGAGTATAGTCATGATGTAAGGCAAAAAAAATCCACCAGCAAGTTGCTTTTGGAATTTTCGAAACTCATAATTATTCGTGTGCAATGTTGTGGGTCATATATACTTAATAAAAGTATTCATCTCTCAAAAAAAAAAAAAAAAAAGTATTCACACAAAAATTCAATCTATATACAGTAACTTTTTGTTGAGACATATTTGGCTGAACTTGCCTATGGATATTTATAGCTTTCTATATTTCACAAAAGGGACACACTTGGGTCAGCCGGATGCACCGTGCGGCCGAGCTAAAATAATGACACTTTTATTCATATAGATTGACACTTTTCTGTATAAAGATTGACACTTTTAAAAATTGTCATTTTATTCGTAAAATAATTATGTTAAAGATTGACACTTTTATTCATATAGATTGACACTTTTCTGTATAAAGATTGACACTTTGGGCCCGGTCGCACGGTGCCTCCGGCTGACACAAGTTTTTGTCTTCACGAAATTTAAATGCACCCACATTTGCATATCAATAATGATATTTGATCATAATGTGGTCGGCCACACAGTGACATTTTCTTAATATACATAATTTAAAATAAATTAAAATAATAAAATTAAACCCTTTGCATATATTTTGGTTATATAGAAATAAATTCAAATATGAAAATAAAAAATTAATTTGATCTTAAGATGATCAACCACTACTATTAAAATAACATGAAGCGTTGGTGATAAAAGAGCTTTTTGCCAACCAAAAATTATTCACCCTTCCAAAAAAATCTTATTACTATCATATAGTAATGCTCCAATGCCCACGTGGGTATACTTAATGTGCCCACGGATGATGTGATATTGGAATATATAAGAAAGTTAATAAAAACTTTACAAAAAATAATCAAGCCCTATTATAAAAAACCTAAACCCTAATATAAAAAACTAAACCCTAAAAAGAAAAATTGCTGAAGTGGCACTACCACATCACTGGTGGGCACATTAAATGTACCCGTCTTGGATAGGGGAGCATATCTATACTATCATATTGTAACAAACTTTAACATTACCAAACTTTTTAGCCATACACGTATATTATATGTTGCGCAAAATTAGCTCTTTCCTAGATGATAGGTTGGGTTCAAGATGCCTGGGCCGTTGAGTATTCCTTTGCGATCTGTTTTGGATCCTGAATACTTTTTATTTTGTATATATATATTTTTCATTTTCTTTGATTTTATAAGAATTATGAATAAGTTAAACATTATTCCAATGTGCGTTCCTTTTTATGGAAAAGAAGGAGAAAGAAAAAAATTCGAGTATTTTCCCCTATAAAGATTTTTTTTTACTCGAACAACTATTTTCTTACGCAGGTTATCGTACTATTTCTTTTACTCATTTACAATGATAATATTTTTCACTCTTTTTAATATTTTAATGAACATTAAATAAATAAATAAATAGTGTGAATAAAATTTTCTATCATTTTCTTATCTTTCAAATTTCTTTTCCATCAAACATAACACCCATAAAGTTGAAAAAAAAAAAGAAAAGCAAATGAAGATTATGAATAGATAATCAAACACCATTAAAAATTGGTAGTAATTAATATATAAAAACCACAAGGGACATCCATGCTTAGACCCCCTAATCACAAGATCGTAATCATTACATTCATCCCTCTTTTCATTTTTTTAAGGCACTCTCCTAAACTATTAAAATTGCGGGAAATCAAAAGCAAAAGCCCTATAATTAAAGAAGCAACATTGATTTGATACACACTGCACGCCATTTTTATATAATCATAGCTGAACTGGACTCTGAAAATAACCCTTTTAATTTCCTTTTTGATTTTCCTCCAGCAAAAAGCAGCTAGGTCAAAGTCAGCCGGTCAAACATTTTCCGTTGACTGCGCGAGTAGGGGCTGAGTGATGGACGACTTGATCTGTGGGGTTGCTCTGTTGGTGCTGTGCTCCGCGGGGGACTGGATCTGGCTCGCTGCTGCGAATTTCTTCTCCTCGCTTTTGCCCCATAGAACCAAGTACAATCCGAATATTATCAAAACGGCTCCGATTATCCTGTGTATCGCACCCCCACAGTAAGCAATTTAATCATATAGATTCAAAATTAGAAAATACAAATGGCAATTATATATGATTTTCATATTATAAAGCAGTTGTGATAGTACGTGATACCTAATTATATGTATCTCACCTATTAATAAAATAAAATAAAATAAAATAAAAATGGACAAAAGATTAGGACGAATAAGCAAGATTCAAATGGATACACTAGATTTCAATTCGGTCGGGGGAAATTGGGAAGAATTATTATTATTAGTAATAATAAAGTGAAAAGACATGGAATCAATAATTGTGAAATTCTCGACACCCAAAGATATGGATGAACGTGCAACAAACCGAATCCCTGGCTAGGAAATCGCATGTCGGAATTGCACGATATACCCATTCATCATACTCTAAAATTTTTATTCTATCTGTCCCGTTCAAGTTGAGGCGTTTCTTGAATATATGTGAACTATGTAATACGGAGTAATGAAATGCCTCAACTTAGAACCGGACGGAAAGAGTATTTTATTTTATTTCGCTGTATTAATTCGTTGTAACGAGTATTGAAACCGACGAAATAAAATAGGAAATCAATCGTACCCTCCCAAGTAGAATTCCTCTCCCAAGAGAAGGGAAGAAGTGATAGCGACGACGAGAGTCTGAACGGGCTGGTAAACGGCGACGAAGACGGGCCCACCTTTATCAATGCACCATATCTGTACAGCGAAGGCGATCCCTGATGCCACCACCCCCTGCATCATCAAATCAATATTTGCTGTCATTAAACACGCACAACACCTACGAATTTGCAATATTTGTTGTGGGAATTTAGAACTTTTTTTTTTATTATTATTATTATTTTTAAATTAGATTTTTTCTTATGTAGAATATGGACTCAACATATGGTACATCACATGGCTAATCTCAAGAAAGGAAGTTTAAGCCCCACTCGTGCTTCAATAATGTTTCTGCATTGCTTCGACAACTTATTTAATATTTGACCCTCGATATATATATTTTTTTCCGAGCTAGCTTTGTCATTCCATTTCATTTTCATCAATTTTCTTCACATATGTATTAAATGCACATAATTCTGTGTCCATCAATTTTTATTTTTATTTTTTATGTTGCTATCATAGCATTGATTTTTTATTACAATAGTAAATCAATTATTTCTAGTCCGAGTTCAATTCTCAGTTTTTTTTTTTTTTTAATTATTATTATAGCAATTTGCATATGAGAGTACACTATGTTTTTTTTTTGAAAGCGAGAGTACACTATGTTGCAACTTATATATATTTATTATTATTTTAACAAATGGAGTTTTCAATAGGTAGTTTTCGTCAGTATATACCTACAATTACTTTTGAGGTTGCAAACACTAGCACCTAGAAGACTAGCATGCACCAATCAAAAGTGTACGCATTAAATACTGTAAATAATGTACTTCGTTAATTAAATTAATTATGTATTTACTAAGTGTAGCACATCTACTATCAAATCTTTGTTCCTAACTAAGGATAAATTAAAGTTGTAAAAGTAGTGATTTCTAAACTTTTAATATAGTACCTTTCTAGTAAAGATCTCGGGTTCGACTTCTTTATAGCACGGGTATTTAAAATTTAATGTTAAAATTGTTAAAGAAGAAGAAGAAGAACTTACAGCGTAGAAGACGCTGAAGACCTCGGAGCCGGTGCGGATGAGCCAGGCCTCGCCGTTCCTCTCGAAGAAGGCGGCGATGGCGAGGAACTGAAGGATGCCGAAGAAGCACTGGTAGGAGGTGAAAGAGAGACGTGCCGGGTAGCGCTTGAGTACGGGCGCCTGCAGCACCAGCCAACCCGACCACGACAAGCAGTGGCCGATCAGGTAAAGGCACCCGAGCGTCCAGCTCTTCCCGGCCGCGTCCCCGAGGACCAGCGGCGCCACCGCCTCCGCTGCCGCCTGCTGCAGCGAAGCTGGCGGCGAGTAGATGGTTGGGCCACGGAAGAGCGTGATCACCGACGCCCCCGCCACGCAGAACAGCAGCCCAGCCACCTTCGAGATCCCGTCCTTCCGATCAAACCTCACTTTCTCGATCCTGAAAAAAAAAAAACAACTTTCGTTAGATTTTTTGATATTTCTTTTAAAAAAAAAAAACGTAATTAGAAAACTAAGTAATGAATTGTTGCCTGAGTAGGACCGCCATGAGGAAAGTGATGGCGGGAACGGAATTCTGAATTGCAGAAGCGAAAGTTGGGGAGGTGTTGTCCAATCCCACCAAGTAGAAACCTTGGTTTGCAGTAATCCTGTCGGTGTCGGAGAATTTTTAATTACTTCTTCTTAATAAAACTACAAGAAAAACTGTGTCTAGTAACATTTTTGACAGTATATATGTCTAAATCGTCACTAAATTTTTTAATTTTAATGATGATTTAGGCATATCATAGTGACAAAACTATTGTCACTAACGGTTTTTCTTGTAGGAATATTCTATATATTTTTAAAAACATAAAAAAAATTAAAAAAAAATTATGATACGTACCCAACAATAGCAAGTAGGAAGAACTCAAGGATGAAGCTCCAGGTAATAGGTGGTCTTTCCTTCCTGTCCAAAAAAATCATAATTCAAGAATCATAATCAGTGAATTAAAGAAAAAAGATGATCGACAACGAAGCGCAGCTCAGCCGCTAAAGAAAACGGGGATGACGGTGGATGGACGTACTTTTCAAGAAAGTAGGCGAAAGGGAGGAGAAGGATGAAGGCAAGTATGTTCCTATAAACGGGGAAGACAATCTTGCTGATTCCCATGTTGAGGGCGAGGCGTGAAACGACATGGAATCCTGCGTAGCCAAACTGCAAGGCTAGCATAGCTATGTGGAGCTGGAATTTCTCAGGGATGGAGCACATTCTCCGCCCCAGCCCCGAACCGCCGCCGGAATCCGCCATTAATTGTTGCACAAGGAATCAAAGATGAAATTGAAAGAGATGAGAGGAGAGGAGCGGAAGAAGAAGAAGAAGTGATGAGATATTAGGTTGAGTTACGGGGTGATATAAATATAGTTAAGGAGAGCAACTGTGTAAGTGTGAGAATGTGGAATGGGGCCCCACAAGAGGGCCCTAAATCGAAACGTGAGCTTTGAAATGTTTTTGGTTGTCTCCCACATTCGTATTTCTAGTTTTCTACAATTACTACTACTACTCCTTTTAATTTAATTTACCTATTGCTTGACATGACAACCCCTCATCGCACTACCTAAAGGAGAGGCCCCACGCATGCAGTGTTAATTTCTAACTACAATTATACTACTAGAATTTGAAGTTTATGTATCCAAATCCATGGTTTAACTAACGTTCTTGGTAATGGATGGTGTTTGGATTTTGTTTAAGACAGCACAATATAACACATCTTACATTTTATAATTATGTATAGCTAATTAATTTCACGGTAAAATATGATACTCTCTCTGTCCTCGATTTACTGACTCTGTTGACTTTTTAGATGATTTTGGAGCTTCGTGATGATAGATTTTAAATTGAATTTTTTGAGATTAGTTTTTTTTACACGATACTACAACACTCGTAGTACTTTGTAAAAAAAACTGAACTCCAAAAATTCAATTTTAAATCCATCATCACAAAGTTTTAAAATTATTTAAAAAGTCAACAGGGTCAGTAAATCAAGGACGGAGGGAGTATCTAAGTTGTTATGAATTCTAACCGGAAGGGAGTTTTTCTCTGTGGAGTCTTCAGATCATATATGGACTCTTGAAGGTGCTCTTGGGTTTAGTATCCACAAATTTTTAAAATTTTCTACCATTCGTTTCTTCAATTTCCAATTTCATTTAGTTTAATTTTATAGTTATTGATCAGCTTTTACTATACCGACTAGCGTATATAATTATTTTCATGATTTTAATTTCAATTTTATTAATTAATAATTTGTGATATTGAGTGGCGGAGCCAAAAATTTAGATCGAAGGAAGCTAAAATTAAATAAAAAAATTATATAAATAAGGATGCTAGAATTAAATAAAATCTAAAAATAAATTTTTTTAATGTAAAAATATTGTAAGTTATTTTGGTGGAGGGTGTTGGTGCTCCCTGCAGCACACCTTTCTTTCTTCCGTCACTGGTGATAACCTACATCGAATAAGTATATGATGTCAATACAATATAAATATGAGTTCAATAAACTCTCTATCAGTTTGGGTTAAACAAAACTATGACGAATGTCAAATAATTCCTAACATGTCCATTGAATCACATTAACATAACAGCCTGACAGGCTCCCACTCCGTGGGTCCGTAGAGCTACAAAATTCATTGATGGTTTTTTTTTTTCATCGTTCTTAGATCTTTTGAGACTGTATCTCTTGTACAAAGGGAATATGTATTTGTGTGGGTAAAGTATGCATACATATATATTAATAATGATGGTAATTTGAGGGTGTGTAGGGTAGGGAGGTGTGGTGATGAGCCGCCACCGAAGATAGCGCGCACGAGGGGGCGGGGTGGGGGTGCTTTCCACCGTGCGACTGTCCTCTTCCACCCTTAACCCCACCACCCTACCTAGCTTCTAACCCTCCTATTTAATGGACTACATCCAATATATTTACTTCTCCATTAATTATCGACATAGTATGTATTTATCTATCTTAACCGCTTTACAAAATCAATACCCTTCCATTTAAATGAAGTTTACTAGTTTGTATTTTTCATCACAATCTTTAATAGTGCATTTTTTTTTTATCGGAAAAAAGTATTTTATTTCTAGTCAAGAAGAGTATGGTACAAGAAGTACCTCACAGGAGGGAAATTAAATGACTTTCCAACTAATTGCAATAGTTCGCCCAAGCTTTAATAGTGCATTTAAATTAGGTGAATCCCCTTTGTGTAAAGAGCCAATAATGGAGTTCAACAATCCACCGCTCCTTAGCACCCCCAAATGCACTAGTTTTGGGGGTGCGCCAGCAATACCGCACCCGGGTTAGGGGTGCGCACTGCGTTGATGACCTCGCTGAATGCGCACTTGGGGTGTTCAAACTCGATATCGGGTGCGCTCTTTAATTTTGTGATTTTCTGTTTTAACTACAACAAAAATATATTAGAAAATATCATTCAAAGCAATGGTCGGGGTCCCTTTTCTCCTCTTATTTATATCACTCAGCATTTCAACCATTCTAATAAAATTGTGTCAATTATAATATTCAAATATCTCTATTAATAAGGGCAGATGAGATCCTCCGTCTCCATTATAGTGTATCAAAATTAATTTTTCTTAATTTTTAGTTATTTATTTTCCTTAATTAACTTCGATGTAATATGATTTAATCTAATATTATACTCATTAACAATGGTTCATTAATTCAATTAGAGTATATAATATTTTTTTAGCATTTTCCTTTATTATTAACTAATAAAAAATTATAATTAAATACGTACTAAAAAATAAATGATAATCATTAATTGGACTGATGAACCCTAGTCAATTAGTATAAAATTAGATTAAATTATAATATCGAGAAGTTAAAGAAAAAACAAATTCAAATAAAAATAAAAACAATTTTATTACATAGTTGATATACTAAAATGGGAATATATAGAAGATTTCAGTAGAAAACGAGAGAGGAAGTAGTTGTGAACGAGGATGGTAGAGTATCCCAAATGTTTAGATAATGTTTAGAGCGTGAATTGAGAAGTTACAGAATTTATTATTACAAATAAAGCTTCGATATTTGGACCGTTGACTCTATGAAATTCATATGAATTGCGTTTTTGCATGTGCAATCAATCATAAAGGATGCAAATCAATTTTAACATGCATCATGCCATTTTGACACCCACCACTACTCAAGGAATTTTAGGCTATAACCTATAAATAGTTCTAATCTAAATTAGGTTAAGAAAAATTGATTCTAGTCTTTAATACTCCCTCCTATTCCTTTTAAAATACTTATCATTTTTTTAATTTCTATCTAACTTTTACAAAATACTCTCTCAGTCTCCTGTGCTCTCCGTCTCATATTACTTGTCCAGCTACTTATCATTTTTTTAGGTCTATCTAACTTTTATAAAATACTCTCTCAGTCTCCTGCGCTCTCATTCTTATATTACTTGTCCAGTATACCTAATTGGCCTGTCTCACACCACTTGTACAGTTTCTATAAAAGGAAACAATTAGTTTATTAAATGGACCACTAATTATCTCATCATTCAATCACCTTTCAACACGTATCTTAACATAATATAAATTGTAAAATTTTAAATTATCATAACTTGCGCGTTTGTTTTCCAACTTTTGTGATTTTTATACCAAATTAAAGGTCTTGATACGATCTTTAATTTAAGATCAAACATCAATATGTTTGTATGCATTTATGATGTTCTAGTTTTAAAATCATGAAATTTATATTAAATATTAAACACTATACGTTGTCTCTAAACATACTCTTCTTAAAACCCATGCCGAAAAGGAATTGGACAAGTAGTGTCGAACGGAGGGAGTACTTTTTTATACTACAAATTTTCTTTCCGATATGTCTTCAAGAAATTTGCACTTTCCTTTTTGACATTATATCCTACCACAATCACAGTTGGGAATCCTCTGCAATTAGTTTTGATGATGTTATTCGAAACCACATTTAGACTCATTTTACTTCTTTCTAGAGTAGAGATTGATAGGAGCGATCTGCTCTTGTATAGCACATATCGATAAGCTCATCTTGTAATAGAAAGATCGATCGGACTTGTAAAGGATGAAAATGTTTGGACGTGCTCTCCTATAGGAGATCGATCTGGCACCGTGCGCCTTCATCAATCTGCTTATAGAAGACCAACTGCCCTACCCTGAAGAATTCATCGTGCTGGTTTCTTACTACTTAGAGAACGTGTTGTTCGGATCAACGGCTTGAGACATTCTGTCCTAGTGCCACGTTGGACGCCATCTAGAACGAATCCCAGCAGCTAGAAGTGAGTCAGCGCCAACGGCTCCCTGCCACTGGTCAGAACTCCAATGGTTAGTTTTAAAAAACTATGCCTATAAATACTTCAACCTTCCAAAGTTGTTCCTTACGGGAATTTCATTCAAAAAACCAAAACTCTGCAGAAATCTCAAGCTACCACAACAACTTCAACACTCGAAATACCTAGAGATTTCCCAAGTGTTGATATCAAAGAGATCTCTGATTCTGAAATTAATCCGAATTCTTGAAGCGTTTACTGCTGCTTAAGAACTCAACAGTTGCAACCCTTCTCAAGTTCAGCTCTTGTAGGAGGTTAAAGGGATTCTCAGTTTCGACGGAAACTGACGTGGACGTAGGAGGAGTTTCTCCGACCACGATAAAATTGACTGTGTTGTGCTCTCTCTCTCTCTCTCTCTCTATCTTTACTTTCAATCTATATCTTTACTCGTACTAACAATCATTCATCAAGCATTCACTTGTTTTACAACTTAAAAGAATTTTCTAAAGAGCTTTCAACAAACCACCAACTTCCGCCTTATCGAGCACGTTCTTGATAAGTTCAACAACACGCTTGCTAAACTGAAGAGAACGTACTGATCTCTGAGCTCGTGCTGCCTTCGAGCTGGTTTGTCAAAGTGTCTTAAACTCGAAAAACTGTTGGATATTGGTGTATCCCCCCTCCATACACCAATTAGCTCTTTCTGGGACCAACAATCACTTTATATTTATTTTCTATTATTACTACTTTTTTTTATCATTATATCATATCACCTACTAATATTTTATTAAAATCCGTACTACTATTTTTTTTCAAAATTTTTTTAAGAGACGGAGAGAGCAAGTGTCATTCTACCATTTTTCTCACTTTACTTCCATTATTACTCCACATTAACTCACTTCAAAATTCACATTTTTACTCTTCACTAACTCTAAATTGTTATTTATTAGAAGTGAATTTGTCAACATAAGATCTTAATAATTTCTATGCATAAAACTAGAATCACATTTATTTTAAATAGGAGGGCTAATATTTATTCTTCTCTATTCTTATTTATATAGTTATTGATAATATTATTATTGTGAAAAAAACTTTATTCACATTGAGTCGTCAAATATACGATAAACTTAATACATGCAAGATGAAATAAAAAAAACAAGAGAATGAATATTCCAAACAACTAGCAAGTTGCCATAGTTTTTATAGGATCAAATGATTAGTGGCATAAAAATAAGAGAAACATTAAATTTAAAGGGGATGCATATACTCTATATAGAAGGCAATTATTGACGCATTGAATCCAAGGATTCATGCACTTAACAAATGGAATTTATTAAAACTTGGATTCCATTAAATGGAATTACAATAAATTGTACTAGTAGGAGTATAAATTTATTTGACCGTACAAGTACCATAAAATACAAATACTCGCAACCGAAATTAGTTATTGATTCGATATTCTCATTTCGGGTCAATTTGACTTTATTGTATACATGACACATCGCTCGTGACGAGATTTGGTCTCCTCGACTATTTAGCCACAATTAATTAAAGAGTGTGTTTTGTTTGATGGAAAATAAGTGAAAAAAAAAAAAAAACTATTTTCTCCCTTTTTTCATATACTTTTTTATGAATAATTTTTATCATGATTTTTGCAATTATATAAATTAAATAGCGTTCTCTCTGTTGAAAAAGAAAAAATTTGTATTATTTTTTCTAATTTTTACTTGTTCTTCATAATGAATAATTTTCTCCGAGGAAAAGAATTTCTCTTAATAGACATTTGCTTTCTCATTTCAACTCCGAATTATGATAATATTTTTTTTCACTCATTTAGAATGATAATAGTATCGGACTCTTTTTCACCTTAAAAACCATAAGATAAGAAAAATGGAGATCGTTATGAGATAATTTTCTATTATTTACTTATCATTTCATTTTATTTTCCGTCGAGGAGAATATACCTAAAAAAAAATAAAAATCCAGAGCCTACTTTTATACCTCCTTTAGCCCTCAAAACATGGACACTTTCCAGGAAGAAATATCTTAATTCTCTCTCTTTAATGGTTGCGAGCAAGTAATAAATGGAAATTTAGGGTACTTTTCATAACTTTTTGCAGCACGAAATACATTAATTTATTTAATGAAATTATTTATGTTAATTAATTAATTAATTAATAGGGTGCTTCCACTAATATCCCACCTCCCAAGATGGGCTGTACCCTAATATTAATTCCTTTGCTTTAAACGACATTGTGCCCCCTCTCCTTTGAGACCATCATCATTCTATAATCTTTCAAAAATCCAATAAAGTTGATGCCTCTCCAAACTATGATAAATATAGAATCATCAACTCTACATCCCTCCTTTTTAATTTTTTTCTTTTCTTTATGTAAATTGAAAAGCAAATTTAATTTCTTTTCCGACAGCCATCGATCCCATGTGAAACTTTTTACATTCCTAGTTGCTGCTACTGTCCCTTTGTACTACTATAGTGGAACTGGCACAACATGTTATTCTACATTTCTTTGAGAGATATACGATATATACAATAATGTATTTCTACTTATATGACATTTTAAATATTAAAATATTATATATCCTGAGAGCATTTTTTTCAATTATGCATCTTTAATGACAACCATGGATTTAAAAAAAAAAAAACAAAATAAATTTCACAAGATATATAGTCGAATAAAATATTGAGTCAAGTTCGAACTTAATTTAATAATAATCACATTCAAGACTTGCGAGTCATTAGAGTCGAAGTAAGTTTTTTGGGAAAAAAAATCAAATTTAAATATTCATCAACTCCTTTATTAAATACTCCCACCGTTTTCTTATAAGTGTTACAGCCGTCAAATTGCACATACTAAGAAAATGTGCAAATTTACTTTTTAACTTCATTTGTTATTCTCTTTTTTTGAGTACCAACTTATATATAACATTAATTATAGGTGTAAAATTGAAAAAAAATATAACTATTATATCATCGAATTTCGAAATGGACACTTACAAACAATAAAAATAATAACTAGGACACTTAAAAGAAATTGAAGGAGTAAGTTAGTTCTAGGCTTCTAACCTCTAGGCAATAAATTCGTCTTGTTAAAAATTTTGCCTAAACTGTGTGTGAGATAATTTTTCATTTAATAATTTTTGGCACGAAAAATTTAATTGGTAAAAAAGGTCGAAAAAGTAATAATAATAATAATAATAATAATAATAATAATAATAATAATAATAATAATAATAATAATAATAATAATAATAATAATAATCAGAAGTTTTGTACATTTTGTATTCAAAAGTAAAATATACTATACTTTTCACTGAGAACGAGAATGGGTTTCAGCTAGATGTTTCGGTAAATAACTAAAATTACATATTTGATTTATAAGACTAAAATGTTTACACATGTGAAGTTCATGCTAAATTTGTCACGAGACTAATTTATTGGGCTAAATTTGTGAATTTTATCTTATTTAAATTCTTAGATATAATGTATAATATAAAAAACCCATTATTTACTTATATACATATATATATATATATAGAGAGAGAGAGAGAGAGAGAGAAAAAAGAGTTCGCATGCAAATAAATCCTAATGTGAAAAATGCAAAAAATGCTTAAAGCTATACAAAATCATACTTATGGTACATAATTATGCTTATAGCTAAGCATAATTTTGTCTAGCTTTAAATGTTTATTATAACTTTTAATTTATTATTTTTAAAATTATGTATGCTAAAAAAATGTCACTGTGTGGCTGGCCACATTATGGCCGAATATCATAATTGTTAAAATATATCTACATGTTCAAATCGAATTATAATCCAATAATTCAATTTAAATATTACGCAGTACAAATTAAATAATTGGATTAAAAAAATCTTATAACTTTTATATACTTGTATCTTTGTAGTTATTAATAGTTATATTTATTCGATTCAACAATCTTTGTCATCTCGATCGCCTCTAGTGTGGAGTATGGACGGACGGATGCAAGAATATATATACATGTGAGGGGCTAAAATAAAATAAAATAAAATTGAGAAGAGAAATGCTAAATCGACAATGAAAAAAAAAAAAAAAAACCAAAATTGATGGTTTAAAATGAAAAGAATTTAAATTAAAACAAAAATTCGACATGATATGATATAACTATCCAAGAAATGTTGTCCCTCCTTAAACTACTTTTTCTATTATACAACGAATGACTTGACATATAAAACGAGTAGAAATATTAAAAAAAATACTAACCCTAAGAGTTGAATTTCAAACATATCTCATTTATGTTACCTAACTCATACAACTTTTTGTTTAAAAAAAAACTCATACAACTTTTTAATTATTAATGGAAATCCGAGCAACTTAACTCAATTAAAACCTTAATTGGGTCCAAGCGATAAAGAAGAATGATTTGGTAGATTTTAGCTTGAATCCAAATGAGTGTAATTTTTAATGTTTGTTTGTATCCTATTGTATTTGTAAGTTTTTTCGATTTTTCTTGTCGATTGATGCTGTACCCTTGTTTGTCGATACTTAATTGTTTGGGTTCCCGTGAGATTGAATTGTGACAAATTGTAATAGTATATATAAAAGAATTGGCATAACTTTTTTTCATCAGAAATACTCCCTCTGTTATTTTTCACTTGTCTCACTTTCCATTTTGGGCTATTTTTTTTGACTTGTCTCATTTCTATTTTTAGCCTAACAAACACCACTTTTATCCCTAATATTACCTTTATCTCTCATTCATCACCACATATTACATTTTTTAATATATATCTTAATTTGTGTGCCCAAAAACAATGAGTCAAGTCGAAAATAACGGAGGGAGTACATATTACATGCATTTTATCATTTTGTTTATATCTAATTGTTTTTCTCACACTTGCATTATTCTTGTAAAAAAAACGAAAAGCAAAATTACATTTACTAGTTCCAAATCACATAAATGACGGTCATATCCAAAAAAAAATAAAAATATTTAAGTTGAGAGAGAAAATAAACGATGATTATATCGAACCGGCTGAGACACGACGTTACATATAGCGAAGTTTGTACGCTAAAAGTACCTTATATATTCTGGTGATTCGTATATGAATTTGTATACTAATTAACTATAGCATAAAAAATAACAAATTAACTTGCATATGGTCGATTTTATTTTATTTTATTTTATTTTCTATTTTGATCACTTGATGAGCTTGTTCACAAGCTAACGAGTCGAACACAACTATAGCTCGACTCATATAGATAATGAAATTCAGTGAATAAGTTTTTATAAAATCTAGATTCAAGTACACTGTCCCTGATCTTACACAATCTGGCAATATACCGATGTCAAGAAGAGGGCGAAAATGTAAAATACAAAATGATAAAATCAAGACATTTTTTCAAAACTCTAATTAATGTTAAAATAACAAATGAGGTATAGTGACCAACAACTTCAATAATAAATATGTAGAATTCAAATAATATAGGGAAAGAGCAATATATAGCAATAATGAAAAGAGATAGGGTAAGGGGAAGACAATTTGAAAGGTTTAGGTGGGAAGAAAGAAAGAGAGTGACCCGAGTTGAGGAAAACGGTCGGATACCACCCTGACCAATACAGTTGTAAACTTGATTGCCTCTCTATGTCTATTACTACTTCACTCCAATCTTCTTACATTCATCATTGACAGCTACCTATTAATTTTCACATTAATTTACCCTTTCCTCTATACTACAATATTCTTCTTACATGATATTACTTGTCTCGTCTTTTCCTTCATATATATATATATGTGTGTGTATTAATTATCTAGTGTCTAATGTCTAATGCAAAGAAGTATCTATATGATTAGGCCACATGTCAACATACTCGTGACTCCATAATGCTTTGGATAATCCAACCTTATTCGTTGAATTATAGTAACAACTTTGAACTTTGACATCTCCGAGTAATCGAAATATTGTGATATATGTGAGTGTGAATATAGTAGATGTAGGTATACGGTAGAGTATTTCAGGTGCAAGAAGATAGAAGGGATATTGTTAGTTACTTACTCTAGATAGGGGTGAAATTGAGACCATTATGTATTGTCATGCTTAAGCTTGATTCGTTTAATAATATGTCAGAATTTAATTGAACTTTTTCATAAAATACTTTGAAACTTAGGAAAAAAACTTTTAATAAAAGCACTAGTAAAAAACAAAGGCTATGTAACAACTTTTACCCTGAATTTTTTTGCCATACAACCATACAATTTTTTAATAGGATAAGAAATTACTACCTCCATCCCATATAGTTAGTCTCTTTTGATTTATTGATTTTTCCGGCACGCATTTTTCCACCGAAACCTAGTACGGGTTTTAATATATAATTTTGAAGTATTTTTTTTACGGGATACTATGAGTGCCGGAAAAAAAATACTTCAAAATTATATATTAAAACCCGTACTAGGTTTCGGTGGAAAAATACGTGCCGGAAAAGTCAATAAATCAAAAGAGACTAACTATATGGGATGAAGGTAGTATAATGGAGTTCAAGGCATTAGAATCATGGCATGTAATTTCAGATATTTCCATAAAGTTTAATTTAATGAGATTTGAGTGATATCTCTTTATTATTTACACACTTTCAGAATATATAATTAAAGATGATTTGAATTAAAGAAATATGAATTGAGATTGGAGAAGAAATAATGAGCGTGATAATGTAGTACGATGAGAGTGGGATTTGTTGTCTGATCTAGAAACAGTATTAAGAGAGACATGGGCCATTAATCATAACTATATACTACCATTATGTATCGCCTGAGACCAAAAGAGCCAAAAAAGATAAAAATGATTCTCACCTGCGAAAAGAATTCCTCTTTTACTAATTATAAAAGCACTTTACACTCTTCACGCATGCACAAACATTGAAAACAATAAATATATTCATCATACTTTTACCATGTAGCAAATTTGATTTTAATTAGACTTGTCAAGAGTGATGATCATATATAAGAGGCTGATTTTAGACCAACTCGTCTAAAATACTTTGTGCTTTTTTTTAAAAAAAAATTTTAGACTTGTGCCAAATTAGGTCTCTTACCGAATTGAAATTTATGAGAGAACACGTATCCGAGATATTTCAAACTTCTAGCTTATTAATGTATCTATACCTTATTATTATAAAAGAGCCTTATTTTACAAAATTTGATTTGTCTATTATGTCCCTATTATAAATTTATTTTAAAGATAGCTTAATAATTTAAAATAAACTTAATTAATGTTATTTACTTTTAAATTGTAATTATATTAGTAGTGCACTTCTATTAGAAGTCTTATAGAAATTAAATTTTTGACACTAAATACACACAGTAAATTTAATACTACAAAAGTGTTCAGTGTAAATTCATCAATATATTAATATTATATGTTTATCAATACATAAATTGTTCTCTCTCATATCACCTCTCTACACTTTTTACTTTAATTAGATGAAAATACGATTTTTATTAAATAAGTATATTAATGCACATTATAATCCGGAAATAAATACAATATATAATCCGGGAAATTATGTTAATTATATTTTTGGGTGTTATTTATCATTGAAATTATACTTTTTTAATAAATTGTTGGACAAATTTTCAAACTGCTATATATGAGTTTAAATAAATTTTGAAAATAATAATATAAGAAATAAAATATTCATTAGTAAATAGTCCTTCCAACTGTAAAAAAAAAAAAAAAAAAAAAAAAAAAAAAAAAAAAAGCGCATAAGTTTGTTTCATGAGTTTTAATTTTTATAATGAATGAAAGTGTATTTGAGTTTGGATCTCAATCCATAGAGGCGTATTTTATGAATTAGTGAGTTGTGAAATATGGATCCATTAAGATTTTTTTTATTAAATAAGTTGTTACATGATGGTAAAAATTAAACAAATTATGTGAGATTCCACGTCATAAAATGGAATGGTCGTATTTTTGGGATATTTAGTTGAGGGGAATCTTGGAATTAATATGTTTTAATAAAGATATATATTTTCATTTGATTCCAAAATCCCACGTTTTTTGTTAATGGATGGACTTATTGAAAAAAACATAATTACAATAATAAATACTAATACCCAAAATAATAATATAAATTAGTACTACTATTAGATTATATTAATTTTTTTTATTAAGTAAAGTGAATTATGATGCCATAAATTAATGTGCATCAATGAAATGATATTTACTGTTGTAATATAAATTCATATTTCCATCAAATGTTTGAAAAAGTGGAAAGAGGGAAGAGGGAAGAGGAGAGGTGCGTATGAAACAATAAATTCTTGTGCAAAAGAATTTCTTGTATTGATTTGACAAAAAGCTAGACATATAATATCATATATTTATACATTTTCTGTGAAAACTAATTAGCCCATTTTCAGCATCGACGATGCCTTAAATACACATTATCCTTATGTTTGAAATACAATTTTTTAGCTATTTATTTATTTATTTATTATTACTACTCGACTGCAAAAAAAAAAAAAAAAAAAAAAGAGGGCATGCAATATTTACATAAACATTTGAACACAAAACTTTTTTTTTTATTAGGCAAACACAACACACTCACACACACACGCACCCGAGGTCACTCAACATGAAATATTAAACTTTTATTTTGACATTATTGTGAGATAAATATGAATCAACTATTCTACGACACCATGAAGCATGATCTTATCACTATGTCGTAAAAAAATGGAATTTAAATTCATACTTTTATCTATATAAATTTTAATATATAATCTTTCTTTTTTCTTGCCTATTTTATGTCTTTTATTTATGGGCACGACGCAATAATATAATTATAAAAAACTTCAGAAAATTTAATATTAAATTATTTTTAGGATAATATCAATAGTATTATACTTTTATTAGAATTATCATCCACACGAATTGGTATTCATCTACAAGGAGAAGAAGATTAAATTTTATAAAATTAAATTCACTTTTTTTCATGTAAGTAAACTATTTTTATTACACATTAAAAATCATCATGGCTCAGCATGATCCTCAAAATCTTGAATATACATGTATATTATCTTTAATGAGAATTACATCTATAAATACAAAAAATATGAGGAATATAAGTATCTTTAAGGAGTAAGAGTAAATCAATTTGAATTTGTCATGTTCTTATTTATTCAATAATTAATTCTATTAAAGGTAAATGTATTTTACTACATGAACCACTATATATGTGGTAATTAGGAAGAGAGACAAATGAATATAAATAGGTCTTTCCATATTACTTTCGTCAAACTTCCAAAATATGAGTAATATTTATAGAACTCTATTTTTATTGGTACGACTTTGTCGTCAAGATACTCGAAATTGTTTGAATTCAAGGTAATTTTATAATTCATTGGTGATTACTATTTACAATCATGCATCTATCCACTTGAATAATATAATATGTGTTTTTACGTTTCTTTATTTTAGGTTGTTTAATCAGATTGATTTACCATAATTATGATGATTATCATTGTCAAATGATTTTTTTAAGTTTTTAACAAAATATAATTTTCTCTTACAAAAAAAATAAGATTTAGAAAATATGGTTTGGTTCATCTTTTGTCTACTATTTACATCAGCTAGCTAATATTGTGTTGAAATCACAATCAATATTATTTTAAACTTTGAAGATTCTTTTTAAGTTTAATGATATTACTATTCAAAATAAGTTTTTTAGGTAAAATAAAAGGTTATACGTGCAACACACGTAATCCCTGCTAGTTAAAAGTAATGTATCTCGTTAACCAAGTGAGCTCGACTTTTCTTGCACTCATTCCCGGCTGGTTTATGCCTCGAATATATTAACTCTGAGTCTATTAAAAATAATAGAATATTTGCATAAACAACTTAGAAGAAGGGAGTATTTTCTAGATATTGATCACATCAAGTTGACAACACTTGTGTTCCCCATACATCTAGCACCCCTTTCATTTCAATTTTTAGTTTCATACCAATAATCAATGCTTCAAGTGAAATATATGTGGACGTTTTATTTCGAAAAAGTTAAAACTTTGACAAATAAAGCTCGAGTCCCCCGAAATCCCATGCACAAAACGACATAATGAAAATGAATGTTTAATTTCTTTCACCAGTTTCCATCAATTCCAAGAGTGGTTCACCTCCAATGTTGAAAGATTCGGCCATGTTTGAATTTGATCATCAATCCAAAAAAGAAATATAATAAGACTTTAACTATCGTGGTAGGCCAAAATGACTGATAATGTTGCTCAACTTGTCGCAAATTAAATGACTTTCATATTTATAAATGTTACGTTAGATTCTTGAGCCTAAAACCAAAATTTAGATCTAATATTCGATACACTATTTGCAATTGGTCGTGGATTTCCTCATCTCGCTTCTAAACCACTGCCGACGTATCATCGGAGTCCATGAATAAACGACCAAAGTTTCGTATATATATTTGTAAATGGACGATATACGAATTCACGACTAGATGAAATTCATGTATTCATCGAGATCAGTGTGATTAGGGAGTGGACGTTTATAATTGTTGTCGTTGATTAGAGTTGAGTAGAGTAGAGATTACGAATACACGAGTTCATTGAAGATTTTAGAGGTTGTGAATTTGTAGCTGTCGTCGTCGAGATCTCTTCATGTTATGGTCAGAGGCAACGGCGAGGGATTGAGAAGGGGGCGACGGTGATAAGAGATTTGGACGTGGTGGACTGCACCGCACTATTAATGGAGAGGAACGAGAGGGGTGGGTGTGCGTCAGCATCAGAGTATGAAAATTAATATGTTAGTTTTTCAATTTCTTAAAATTATTAATGTACTCGCTCAATTTATGTATAACAATCTCATTAAGGGTAAGGGTAGTTTCTAAATAAAAAAGACAAAAACTTGGGTGAGGTCGGCCATATAGTGTGGCCGGGTCAAAGTGTCAATCTTTATACAGAAAAGTGCTAATCTATACGAATAAAAGTGCCAATTTTTAACATAATTATTTTACGAATAAAATGCCAATTTTTAAAAGTGTTAATCTTTATACAGAAAAATGCTAATCTACACGAATAAAAGTGTCAGTATTTTAGCCGGCCGCACGGTGCCTCTGGCTGACCCAAGTGTGTCCCATAAAACAATGGTTATTTATTACTATATTTTTTTATTTTTTAAAAAAGGGCCTACTTTTTATTTTTTTCACTTATCAAAGTGGCTAGTTTTGCCTATTTATACTATTTCAAAACTCCTTAAAAAAATGTTGTCAAACCCGGTAATATAAGTTAGAGAAAGTTCGCATGCATATGAGCTTGTCTGATTATTCACAAACTGAAGACTGATGATTGAAGACGAGTCCATAATATGTTGATTAGTAAGGAGCCATTGATTTAAGTGCAATCATAAGTCTGATCAGTGAGACATATCCATTCGTATCATGAGACCAGCACATCAGTCACTCGGAATACTAGAACACACTTGATGTCTTTACTCTCTGATTCATATATGGAGCAACAATGCACTTACTGTAGCAACGGAGATAGCACTGATAATTTCATATGAAGGAACCACATCGACACCAAACACAGTTGGAACATATCCGTGGAATCCGTCGGATATAACCAACCAATGGGAAGGCACAGTTTTCCTGCCAAAACTGCACTACTATAGTGTGCCGAATTTTCTGCAGAAAATGAGTTAAAGCCTATATCTAGCTTTTGTAGAAAACTTTATTAATATGATTCAGCTGTATACAACTTGAAGAAAGACAAATCACTAGCGTTTTTTTATTTGCTCCGATAGTTCTGTGAATCTGCACTATAAATAGCATAAAGACTTTTAAGAAGTGTGCGAATGCCGGACATAAAATATTGGGATACATAAAATATTAGAATTTATATTAGAATTTTTATTAAGACATAAAATATTGGGATACATTTTAGGTTTAAGAAGCTGCTGACCAAGGAAGCCGCTGAAGAATGGAAGGAACATCGCAACGGTCAACAAAAAGCAAAGGAAGATGAAATTTATTAGCAGGAAGATTGATAAGAGCAAAATCATTCTTGATATTTGAATGATCTTGTCATTTAATGCACTCTATCCTTAGCAAGATATATATACGTGGCATAATTTTATTAGCAAAGAAGTCAACTTGGAGACACAAGCCAGCAAAGCAACGGGACCAATCAGAAATCATACAAATTCAATCTGATCAAAGTACTAAATTTAGTATACGGCAGAGCGCGTGAGACGGCCACTTGCAGAGACAACATGGAAGAAACAACCCTTGCTGTCAAATCTATAGTGACCAATCGCCTCATAAACCCTAGCCGGAAGTTTGAAACTCCGTATCTCTCCAACGGATTTGAAGTTCTCTCCCAGCATAATAGAAAGAGACACAGAAGAAGAGCTTAAGACGAACATTCAAGCTTTCATCTCACTTGCAAGTCATCAAACTCTACAAAAAGATCTCTGCTCTCAAGATTCACATCTTCAAAGAACAGTTTGTCTCTTAGTTATTGCAACTAAGTGTTCTTAAGAGATCTCACTCGTTTCTAAAGGCTAGTTCTTACTCTGACATATCCATAGCCTTAGAAGAGAAATCTAGACTTACTTTTGATCTTCATTGTAAGAATTTTCTATTAGTTAGAAGAGTGTTTACACACCATAACCCAAAACTAAGCTATGTGTTAGATCGAATTTAGAGTTGAGTTCAGTTGTGGTCGTGACTGTGATTCCAGACGTAATATTTCAGGAGGGAAGGTCTATACGATTTTGAGCATTGCGCTCGAAGATTTGTTAGGCTTATCAGGAGCTCGTTTGAATCTCGATCCTTTCTAGGAAAGGTATTTCATCACTAAGTGAAGGTGGCAAGAGTGGACGTAGGTCTTTATCCAACTGAACCACTACAAATCTCAGTGTGTTTTGTTCTTTAACTCTTGCATTTATTTCACTGCTTATTTATTGCATACATTCTTCATAGTTTTACCGTTTTCATTTAACAGAAACTGCTCATCGAGTCTCTCTCTGACAAAAACATTTAAGGCTAGCTCACCACTTTCTGTACTATATCTTGGATAAGTTGACTCCTCAAAGAATCAGCGTATCATTAAATCAATATTACAAAACAAGTTGTTGATACTTCAGTGCAATAATAAAATCCCTTGTTTTTATAAGAGCCTTAAAAAGTTTTAATACATGCTTCCCTAGCGTGTTTAGCGAGATTAGTTTGGACCAACATAAAAGTTCTAAGATTTTTAAAATAAGTTAGCCTAACCATTTTATTTTTACTCCGAGATGGGAAGTGAGAGACAAACAAAAATAAATGGGAATTTGAACAAGTTATAAGTCAAAGATATGCATTAAATATTACTTTTGTATTTGTATGATCATTAACAAGAAGAATATACGCTGACGCGAAGATGACTAGCTACTTCTTTTTTATATTTCTTCATTTGCCAATGGATTTCGTTCAATTTTCTTCTTGTAGAATATGAAGCTGTTGACAGTTAATGATATGCAATCTTTGCAAATGAATCAGTTCTATTTTATATGCATTAACCTTGTCTTCTGCCAAAAAACAAACTCAAGTAGACCTACAAATCCAAGTCCATCGTTGTATACTATTTCCATTAATAATTAATGTAGAAGAATTTGGCTCATAATATTTGGATCAAGCTAGATACGATCAACTCTGAATAATTAAAATAATGCATACTTTTTTTATAGCCATATCGACATCATGCAAAAAAAAAAGTGACATAATTTTCTAAAATTTCCCCACAAAATCAGAGCCCGCCCACGTTAGAGAAGGTTCTAGTATCAAGGATAGATTCAATTTATGACCATCCTTTATAGCTTTAGTTTGGCAGTAAAGTGATTCCACCATCCCCAAAAATTGTACCATGTTTCAAGAAAGAAAAAAGAAAAAAAAAGCAAAGATATTTTGTTTCCTTAGGCAAACTTTATGTGAACTCATGCTTTGATGATATGTTCAAGCCGTCTTCCGGTAATGTATTCATAAGAGAAGTTGAGAGAGAGAGAGAGAGAGAGAGAGAGAGAGAGAGAGAGAGAGAGAGAGAGAGAGGAGATTAATCGCTATCGGACACAGTGAAATTTCTCTCTTTGCGGAAAGTTGAGCATATTTCATTCATAAATAATATAGAGAGAGAAACATGAGCAATTAATTTATGCAAAATTTCCACTTTGTTGTTGATTGTTGTAGGACTATCATGCTCGTTTAGTTAATAGCAATGTTTTGAAAACCGAATCGACGTCGAACTAGTATGACTTTCGGGTCATGGTTTAATTGGTTCAAGCGCTTGAACCATGATCAAACAGTTTGATTAATAATTAAATAAAAATAATAATGTAATGCATAGTATATATAAAAATATCCAAAATTTCATAACTTAGAACTTCTAAACATAAAAGTTCATATATTATATGTTAAAATCCGTTAAAATTCTAACAAGCATATATTGAAAAAAATATAAATTGTAGCAACTTTTAGTTATAAATATGAGTAAAACAAGTAGAGAGATACATAATTGTATGGTTTGTCTTAAAAAAAGATTATAGGTTGGTTGCTATAAGTTAGACTACCATTTGGGTGGGGTCTGGAGTTCAAGCCTCCTAAGTCGTAGGCAGACTAACGATTCATGTGACTACTCAATATTATAAGGGTGCGTTTACTTTTTATAGTGTTTTGTAGAGGGATAAAATAAGATAATATAATTTGATATAAAGTAGCGGAACTATATTTTTTATATGGTGTTTACTTTGAATGATTTTGAATGATAATAGGTATGTATAATGTGGTATACTAGAAAACTTTGTTTACTTTGACTGATAATGATGTAAAGGAAGTATAAGAAGTATAAAAGTTATTACCACTTTATAATGCGTTTACTTTGATGTATAAAAAATTCGGTCAGGCCGTATAAAAATCTGGGCAGTCCATTGTATTTATGCATGGATAAATATTGTACCTAAGAAACATGTGTGATAATTTTATACTACCTCCTTTTACCACTTAAATAATAATAATAATTATAATAATAATAATAATAATAATAATAATAATAATAATAATAATAATAATATACCATCGTAAAAGATATCGAGGGATATTGGGCTGATCGAGATTTTATACCACATGACTGGATTTTTTATACGTTAAAGTAAACGATGGAAAAAGTAGTATAAAAATTTTTAGACTCCTTTATACTTCCTTTTACGGCCTTATACGGAAAAGTAAACGCACCCTAAACCCATATATACAAAATTGATATGTTGGGCTACTGTAATTAACAACCCTTCTTTTTCGTTTTTCTTTGCTTTTTCTTTCTCTAAAAGTATATAGATGAGATTTTCACGCATAGTCGATATTTTGGCAGCCGAGTAAAAAAAACATAACATATTTATAAAAATAAAAACTATTCAAAGTTTGGAACATTTATGAAATAAATTGAAACTGGATCATAAATTAAAAATTCAAAACCAAAATGATCGTAACACCCCAACTTCCATATAATACCAGGCATCCATACATGTATTTACTCATCACACAGAATTCAAGTTTCAAGTATCCAAATTACAACAAATTGAAGAACTGCCCAGAAAAAAGAAAAAAGAAAAAAGAAAATGAGTAGACTATAGAAACAGTCATTGCAAACATGTTCGCTGCAAATTACGTAGGTGCGCATAAATCAAAATCTCCTACAGTACGATAAGAAATATAAAAAAAAAGAAAAAGAAAAGAAAAACGACAAAATCGAACTCCGTTACACCGCAACACAATGGAAGAAAAGCTCACACGTTACATGAGCACAGCCAGAGAAGAAGGATGAAGAGAACAATCAATTAACATCACTCTGACGCAGCAACATTAACAAAGAACAAAGAACGCAGTATCCAACTAAGCAAGCATGAGTGACAAATAACAGAACCCATAATTAGCTATTGCACAATACCAAGTAAAGATCAGAAAGCCATTTGTGGGTAAGTATCTCTCTCTCTCTCTAGCATCCATATTGATGGGAGTGACAAGGTCTCCATGAACAGTCCCGCAATCATGCATATAGGAAAGGAAAAAAAAAAAAAAAAAGGGATCCATCAAAGAGTCTAGTCCTACCACTAACCAATAGAACCAAGTATCTTTGGTCCTCTGAAATCTTCGAAGGGGACAAAGAAGATTCCTAGTTGGTCACTTTCATGATCCTCATCCCCCGCACTAAACATGCTAAACCCAGTGGGTGACAACACTTTCTTGCCCTTTCGCTATGCAAAAGAGCCCATTATTCTATCCATCAATATAGATATTTCATATAACAGTAAGTTAACAGGGATAACTAACAAGCACTACACCACTTAAGCAGGAAAACGATATTTTACCCTAACACGCTACATTTAGAATCAACGAGCTCATGCAAAAGGGTCGTGCCACTAAATTTCACAATTTCTTTGTCACCAACCCAATGAGACTTTACTAGTGTAGTGCTAAAGAATTTAACAAATCTAACCTTGTTCAACTTCTTAGTACAGCAAACAATCAATTAACAGTTACTTGTGGCATCCTTCAATGCAACCACATGATAAACAATCACAGAGCTATTTGAAATAGTAATATAGAAAGAAGTTGTTTGATACTGATCTACATGCACAAAACCTAATGAGGGAATCAAACATTCAAATTGAAATGAGCAAGCACTAACTTGAAAATGAACTTATTGAGGATGTTCAAGAAAAAGGACAGACTGGAATCATGAGTTGAAGAATAGGAGGATTCTTGTCGGTTAAATGGCCATTCCTATATGCTGGCCAATTGAAAATAAAACCAGTGGGAGTGACTGAGAATAGCACGCATTACGCATGTGAGAACTTTGAGGGCCAATACCAGGACCCTCTATTCTTGTAAAAATATTTCTAAGTGCATATCGAAACAAAATAGAATCTATAATCTCGAATGGACATGTTCCAACCTAGGTATAGTCCATGGAAAGTTTAGCTATGTAACAAGATTTAAAAAAAGATCCCGATTTCAGAGTCTCACCAAGTCCTCATTACTGGAGAGCACTCCATTGCATATCATTAAACCATGGAAATCAGGCATATTTATACCATGCAGTTAATAGTGCATTTACAGCAATTAATGTGCAAAGAGAATCCAGAAACCACTTCCACACAAGAAGTGACTGTAATAAATCAACTAATGCATTTCTCAACCAAGTAAAAGAAGCAGCAAAGAAAATTTGGCAACTCCTAGGTTTCACTTTTTTTCTTAGCTTGAGAATTATTCAGGTAACATCACTTCAATGAAAGCTCATGCACCAAGTACTAAATTCGAGTGATTGGTATGACATATATAGCCTTACTTTGAAGCACAAAATTGTATCAAAATTATATTCAAAATAAGAAACTGCGACATCCATAAATAGATTCTAAACGAACTGGAGGCTAAGCTACATTGCCTGAATCAACATGCTGTTCTCCGATCAATAGTGACAGCCACAGGGAAAATGACAGCAAGACATGAGAAATCCAAACTTCTGGAATCCATCGGATGAAAGGAGAAATCCCATGGAACCACAGCAAAATACTAAAAGCAAAGATTCAGTTCATTTTAGCAGCTATCCAATTTAATCCCTTTCTTATCTTCATCTACAATGGTCAGAGGTGCACTGTATGTAGTCATTCCCAACAAATTTCAATTTTGAACATTATATTAGGTAGGAACATATAAGTGATCTGAGGTTTCGATACCGTACCAATGGTAGTTTATCCTGTGCTCTTTTGAGTTTCGACCACCTCTTTTTCCTTTTTGGTTATTGGGTTAATGATGATAAATTACTAGTTTCTTTTAATGGTAAAATACCAATTACTTGTAATTATTAGTTAGCTTTGAGCTCTTGAAGTTCAGTATCAAATATAAGTGAGTTGTTGCCATCAGCACTTGAACTGTGAAAATTGAGTCCCTTCGATGATCTAATTATGTACCAAGCTCTTGGGTTTAGTTCCATTGATCAGTGAGGTAATGACATCAGGACTTGTATTGTGAAGAACTCAGTTCCTTATACTAGTATTTATCCATGAATCAAAAGAATGTACAAGAAGCTATGGGACTCAAAGGATAGGTGTAAATATTAGTCAATAGGCAGAAGGTACAGTCAAAGGGGAAAAGCTTCTTGAATTCTGAGTTCATTATGGCTAAGGACTTCCAGATCCATACAGAGCAACCATTATAAAATACTCCTAGAACAGAAGAAATTAAATTCTAAGACACAATCAAGAAGATTTAATGGTAAAATATTAGTATAATTGATCAGGATGCATCACTAATGAGATAAAGGAGATCAAACACCAAGGAAACAAGAGAAAAATGTAATAAACTGCATGAAAGTTATCAGCAAACATCAACCCAAGCAAACACGCATAAATTCTTAGTGGTACTTTCTTTCTTTCTATTTTTATTTTTTATTCTTTGAAATTAGCAAGATGATGCCTGCACTTGCAAGATATGAATGAAGACAATATCAAGTTACAATTATCACACATGGGAAACTGATTGAGCAATATACAATACAACACAAGAAAATATTAGGAGATTGACCGAAAGAAACGAGCACATACACGTAATACTAACTACCCAATGAGAATTCATGACTACATTTATATTGTAACCTAATCCACAAACAGAAACGAATTTGTGTTAGTAACAACACATTTTTGACATCACTCTTCCTTTTATAGTTCTACAGTGACAGTGGATCTAGGAACATTTCCATGTCTAAATGACGTATGGCATTAAAGATTGGGCTTCTTTTCTCTTTCTTATGGAACACAATTTCTCTTAATTCGCAATCTAATATATGGACAATGCAAAGTCATTGTTCAGCACCTGTATCCTCCACAGATTTCTTATACTCTGGCTTGAGCTCATAGGTACCTTGGTTTGTTCCTCTTTTATTGTACACGCATAGCTCATTTAATATCTCTTTCAAAAATTGCTGCGGAGGAAGAAAAAAAAAATTAGCAGGAAAGCCTATGTAAATATGAACTTAGCAGAAAAAAAATTAGAAACAAAATATGTATATATGAACTTATGAGCGAAGCATACCGCAGGTTGATCAGTCTCTTGAACAAGCTGCTTGAGTGTCCAATTAGGTTGCCTCTCAAAGAGCTTAAACATGATATCTTCCAGCTCCCCACGATCCCTTCTAGTTCTTTTCACATCAGATCCCTTAACTGGAGCTGTTTTTTTCTTATCCTGCACAATTTAGAATGTATTTGGCGATTAAAATTTTAGTTGCTAAAGAAATAACATTTAGATGTAAGTTACAAGTTTGTGATATCATGTGTAAGTGGGGAAACATGGATTGAGGAATAGACTTCCATCCAGAAACCAGATGACATTACAGTCAGATTTTCACAGCAGTATTGCATGGGAAAAAATAAAATGACGTTTTACATTGATGAGCATTAGTTGGGGCTTAAGATATACCCACTTCTATGCATATGGAAACTGGAGGATCGGTTCCAGATTTTATATGCCGCTTCGATAATTCCAGATAAAAGCATTTTGAATGAACTCTAAACCATGTCAAGAGTCTACAACACAACATTGAAGACAACTACGACCGTCTAGCAAATTAGGAGCCTCAGTTAGACATCATCATTCCAAAAGAGATGAGACAATTTCACATATTGATGTCATTATCCCCATTAACCCTGGGTTGATGTATCCTGTTTTTCACTAGCTCTTCGATAAACCATTGTTTAATAAAAGTAAACTCTATATAGCACAAATCCTAGATGCTGAATTAGATTTAACAAGTAAAAAATAGTTACTTTAGAAGTTGACGTAATCAATCCCATCATTCCAGGCATTGGCCTCATGTGTACACCACGATCATTATTGATAACCTGATAAACATCAAAACAAAGATACATACTACTTCAGCATGAATCCGCCCAAGAACTAAAAGAAACAAAAATTATGAGTTGATAACAGCTTGACCTGGATTTGTCTATTCTTCACCATGGACTTATTTGTTCTTTCCCGGCACATTTTTCTGTACTCTTCAATGTTTGCATGGTGGGGTTTCATGTCAAATTTATGTTCCACTTTTCCTTCCATTGCAACTCTTCCTTTAAAAGAGAACATTGCATTATATACACAACTGGCAAACAAAATTATGACTAATAAGTAATAAGATGAACAAAATGGTAGCGAAGACATTAACAGAAGATACAATCCAGGAAAAAAAAACGTACTTCATAGGACTGTACCTTATATGAAACTAAAACTCATCCAAATATGAAAGCATTAGATTGTAGTACAAATTAATATATTAAGTATTATTAACCCTAAAATTTGAGTAAGTTCTACAATATATAATTTAAAATAGCAAAGACAATCTCTAAGCGAGTTATGCGCATCAAAGAGATAAAATCCCCAGTAGGAAAACTCAAGAAGACATGGTCTGCCATAAAAGTTTGCTAGCTGTTCTTTCCTTAAATTTCATTATGCTCAATATCATCAGTGAATCAGAAGCCTTTGATTCAGTTGGTTTTTTTTTAAAGAAGTGTGCAGTCTGCGACTCATAACAGTTCTATGCCGTTTTCTTTAAGATATATCAGCACACTTACAATCCAGGGCGTAACTACATAATTCAGGATCAAATCCTAGCTCTGCACCAATTGTTCTTTTAAACCTCATACGCCATATGTTACTAGCAGCGCACGTTTAAACTTATACAGCACTAATCCATATGTATCATCGTGAATCATAAGGGGAAAAAAAAATTGTTACTCGGACACACATCACAAAACTATTTCCACGACATGATTCGATAACCAACAACAGATATTAGGCGTTCGTACTCCACAAACGAAGGGAGCTAAGGAAAACAATATCTGTAAGTTAAGGAAACATTCACCTTGATTAGACTCGGAGAAAATACCCATGGGAACAAAATCCTTGGACATGTTCAGAGAGTAACTCTTCGGCATATTCGCAATCTCACTCCCAGCCATCTCCATAGTAAACTGAAACGCGCACACACATATGATTAATTGAGAAATCAAAACCCTACGAATTTCCCCAATTTCAAAGTAGAGAACGAGAACGGCACAAAACACGCACAAACATCAAAATAATTTCACACCAACACGCAATCGCGGAGAGTAGGGTTTACTTGTAGGGCGGAGGAGTCGTCCGGCTGGAGGAGATCGAGAGAGACGACGACTTTAGCGACGGGCGGCGTGTCGACGGACGCCGACGCGGCGGAGGAGTGCCAGGCCTTGGAGACGACCGGCGGGCACTTCATGAGCCAAACCGATCGGTCCGCTTTGGAGGTTTCGACGTTGCTGTCTCCATTAGTGTAGTCGTCCTCCATTGAAGGAATGAATCGTTGAGTAGATTTATGCAACGACTGGAATTGGACTCTGCGGATTACGAAGGGGTTGGCAGTTGAATATCTATGGGTGGGTCTTTTTCCTATCGGTTTCTTTTCTTTGTTGTTTCAATTCTTTCCTTTTAGGTTTCTGTTTCAATCCGTGTTTATATATATCAATCATTACCGCCTCACCGCAATCAATTTAACAGAACTTTTTTTCTTTTCTTTTTTTTTGGAGAAGAATTTAACAGAACTAAGTTTGCATATTGATTAAGACAATCTATATAACTAATATGAATAAGAAGTGAAATATGTTACATATATATGTGTTTGGTTAGTATGATTAAAAATCTTAAATATTCAAAAAATACTATCATAAGTTCTCAAGTCTTTTTATTCTCTCTTTCTAAAATTTCAATATTGTGATACTCCCTTCATCCATAATGTCATTGTATATGTAGGAGCACTTTAAGATGGTGTTTAATTGTATTGTGAGTAGAATTAGTCTAATACGGTATTAAAGTATAGTTTAATTGTGGGTAGAATATATGCCTCACATTATTATAAGTAGAATAGGTTGAGCTATATCGACCCAACAAGAGTATGCGATGAAAAAAAAGTAACTGGGTACAAAGGTTAAATGTTTAATGAATTTGTATAATACACCGACTTTTATTAAATAGAAATTTGTAGAAATTCAAAACTTTGCATAGCTTTGCTTGCAAGTAGACATAGATATAAATATATTTATATCTCATAATTGAAATTGCGAATAAAGAAAAGTGAACTTGGTATAAATAATACTTTATAATATTCTTTTTGTTCTAAAAGGATTAATTGATGAAAGATTGATTAATCTCTAAAGCCACGTTTGGTAACCAAAATATGCATAGATAAGAAGAGGTTTCTGGGCTTATCATTGTGTTTGGTAGACAACATTATTTCTATGCTCAGCTTGCTAAAACGTCATGCCCGAGAAAATAGGCACTGTAACCTTCTATATTGTTATCCCGAGTTGGAGGTGGGATATAATTATAAGAATTGAACAGTGTTTTCGTTATTTTTGCAAAATACCGAGAATCACCCTTCAACACACAATAGATTCAAATCGAGAGGGTGAAACAAAAATCCCAATATGCATCGAAAATACTACCTTACGCGATAGAGGTTCTACAGCGGCAAGACGAACACAAGGTGTTTCCAAAGATCCATCGAAGAGCAAGGTTTGTACTATACATCGTCGAGACTATTGTTCACGTAGTTCTTTCAATAGTTGTGTTTCTGCCCAAATTATTTCTAAACGATTTCTTTTTTTATGTTTATGCGTTCGATTTTTTGGGTTTGTACAAGGTTACTATGTTTATTGCTCTCTTTGTGTTTCCATATAATTTCCTCTCAATTTCTAAAATATGAAGAACTTTCGCAATATGTGAAGTGGTATATTTGAGTCGAGTTTTTCATTTGAGATTTGCCCTTTAAGGATTGGTGAGTCAAGAAATCGAATTACTTACGAGAAAATAACATGATATTTGTTATGTTTTCTTGTCCGGCTTAGTTGATTTGTTTCAATTGATGAATCTGATTTTGTTCAATTTGGATTTGTTTTAAAGATGGTGCAGAAGGAAATTGGAGATGCAGAAATCTTTCTTAATGATTCAGGAGATAATAAGCTCTTATCTTTTAATGATCTTTTTAATAGTCCAAATTGTTGCTAGAATAACAATTAGAAATCGTAAATGCAATTAATTATCCAACTCTACGTATTCTATGCATCAAAGGATTCCCAATCAAGTTAAACACTTGCATAGGATTCTGGATGTGAGTGATAATGATTGCATCGTTAACCTAAGGATGGATCATAATGCGTTCCAAAGGCTATGTGTTCTATTTGCGAGATCTAGGTGGGTTGTCCGATGGAAAGTACGTATGCTTGGAAGAACAGGTAGCCACTTTCTTAGGAATATTAGCCCACCACAAAAAAAAAAAAAAAAAGCAGAATTGTAAGCTCCGACTTCATTAGATTAGGGCAAACAATTTCACATTATTTGCATCTAGTGTTGAAAGCAATATTGAAACTTCATAGTATACTACTAGTGAAGCCTCAACTAGTGCTTGAAGATTGTGATGATCCACGGTGAAAATGGTTTAAGGTAACCTCTAGTTCATGTTCTTGCTTCATAAAGTTTGTTAAGATATCTATATTATTTACACTACTTTGCAGATGTTCATTAATTCCCAGACTGCATACATTTCACACAATAATATATATTACTTTTATCCATCTAATTTGATGTTTAGGGCTACTTGGGAGCTTTAGATGACACCTACATTAATGTGAAGGTCTGCAATTCAGATAAGCCGAGGAACAAAACAAGAAAGGGTCAAATTAACACTAATACTTTGGCGGTACATGATAGAAATCTACGATTTGTATACTTTTTACCAGGGTGGGAAGGATCAGCCAGTGACTCAAGGGTATTAAGAGATTCAATTAACAGGGTCCATGGACTGAAAGTACCAAAGGGTACAAACTGCTCATATTACTTATGAAATTTTTTGCAAGAATAAGGTGCACTAGTATTAATCGAATTGCTATTTTTTTCATACGTTATTACTATCTCTGTGGCAATGGTTATGCAAACAACGAGGGTTTTCTGACTCCCTACAAAGGTGTGAGGTACCACTTAAAAGAATGGGGCCCTAATAGTTCTACTCCATAAAATGCCGAGGAGATATTTAATATAAGGCACATAAAAGCTAGAAATGTTATTGAGCGTGCCTTTGGTATTATGAAGATGTGATGGGGTATACTTAGGAGTTAGGAGTGCTTCGTACTATCCGATCGAGGTGCAAAATAGGCTTAGGAGTGCTTTCTTTTGCATAATTTCATTCATACTCAAATGCAAGTAAACCCAATTGAAGCTCTCATAGATGATAATGGTAATCATGAGAATAATGATGATGAGGCAGAACACGACACAAACTTTATAGATTGTGTTGGATCAACTAACGAGTAGAATCAGAAAAGAGATAAAATTGCACAGGTAATGTGGGATCAGTTCATTTAGATTCTTTTTTAGGTGATGATTATGTTGAAGTTCCACCTGTTTTCTTGCTAGTTCATACTAGATTTGTTGTCAAACTGTTTTCATCCTTTCTTCATTTGGTTGTTTTGAATTTGAGGACCATTCTAAGTGTTGGACTAATATGTGGATTTATTTTGTAACATGATTTGGGGTGCTATTTTCTCTTAATTATATTTGCTGGTTTGAGTTGTGGATACATATGTTTATTGATTTTTGCCTGGATAAGTCTGTTATGGTTTCTAGTTTGTGATATTGGGATGTTTACTATGATTTTGTTCATTCATTTCATTCTAACCTCATTCAAGCCGATGGAGTATGAAAGCTCTGATTACAATCTCATACCCATTTGCCGATGTGGGAATAATAAGTTTCAAGTGAAAACAACTGGACCTAAAGCTAATCATGCAGGCCACTTGTACTACCGATGCTCTGTGAAAGGCGCTACTTGTGGATACTAAAAATGGTGTGACGAGTATCATCAAGAAACAACTGCAGCTGAAATTCCAAAATTTGTATTAAACCAAGTGTATACACCAAAAGCAAAGATGTATCATTCAACGTCGGCAACCAGAAATCCTAAATTCTTAGATTCTTCATCCATTCAGCCACCACGTAGCAAATCAAACGGAAGTGATATTGAGCCTCTGATCATATATCTCTTCATGGCCACAGTTATAGTCCTCTTTAGTGTCATTATTGGGAAGTTGTAAGAGTAGATTTGTAATAAGATTTATAGTTTTTTTATTAGAACCAACAAGGGTCAAATTTGATGTTGCATGACTATTCCTCTGAAAAATATAAACACAATGGTAATGAGCTAGTGATGTTTTGATGCTCTCTGTGATTAGAGGTAGATAGATTCTCTGCTATATTATGTATTGAATTAATTCTCAACTTGAAAAAAATCCAAATGAGTGGTCAAAAAGGTAATTTGATGAATCTCTGCTAAATTTATAGTTTTAGCTATATTGATTCTCTGCTATATTTGAAAAGGAATTGATTCTATGCTTTATTCTCACCTATTTATATACATATGCATAAGTTACTTCAATTATGTTCAAAAATGACAAGACAACTCTTCATTACTTTTCACAGAATATTTGAGCTCTTAGGCCAATATAAGTTGCATTAAATCACAATTGTTCATTCATTGTATCAAAATATTATAGAGATCAAGCATGACTCACTCAGTGCCATCTCAAAGGAATTTTTTTTACAAGGGTATGTGGAGTGAAGACATGGATGAGTGCTTTATGTGTAACATCATCGACGATGTGCATTCCCGATTTTATTGACCAGAAATACCAACACAAGCCTTACTATATGCCCAAGTCAATGCACAACGCGAGTTCAATGTGGAACTTGCATTCAACGACGTATTCGAGCGCTTTATCTTCTTGAAGAAAAGGTATGAGACGTTCACATAGCTAGTTCGTGATAGGGGTACTACATTTGATATTAGTAATAATATTGTTAATGCACGAGAAGAAGTGTGGGAACGTCTATTCAAGGTATCTCACTAAATTTGAGCTCTTATCACATATTCTGCAGTTGAGGTTGATAATTTGATGGTTCATGCATATTTTATTGTTCATTATTTTAGCAAAATGAGCTTGCAAAAGCTTACTATACTCGCGAAGAATTTCAATTGACAAAGCTCCAACCCTTATTCAGCCTTGAAGATGTTATCAAGGAGGAGGCACCTACTAGATCCGTAGTCAACATGTCTGATACGGTTAGCCCCAACTCGAACCGTGTACCAGAATATGTTCTTATCTCTGATACACTAAGCCCCAACCCGATTAGACTTCGAGATCCCCAAAACATAGCAGAGGATGATGAAGTCACATCTCCATTTTCCTCTGCTAATCCGATTTCCCGCCATCGTCTATTTGATGATGAGTTAAGGATTAACAATTTTCAGAGGTTTCTCCTTTCCCCATGTGAGTCGTATGCCACGTGCTCCAAAGTTTGACCGTGGTGAGAGCTCATGTGCATCATCGAATCCTAGCAAGTGGTTCAAGCCTTGATGAGCCTCCCAACTTTGAAGAAATCTGTCATTTATTTTGAGTCTACTATGCTTTTCAATTTAGCCTTAACTACTGAATGCTAATTATGTTGTAGAATTATGAAAGAAAGTATTTTACCATATGCTTTCTTGTGTGTTTTGATTTTACCTAAAGCATTGGATGTTATATTGTTTTGAAAGAAAATTGAAAAAAGTTACTATTATTAAGCCATGTTTTATTTAGTTTTTTTTTTTTTTTCATCTTCTCATCCATATCACTCTCTCTCTGTCCAAACCCCTCAATAAATTCTACACATTCTCATTATTTGGAGAGATAGAATTTCTCTTGGTGCATGTATAAGATTAAATAACTACAAGGACCAATTCTACAAATGGATATCATCACAATAAGTACAATATGATTCAAAAGCATAGTCTCAAAAAGCCAATGCAGAATATCTTACATAATCAGAAGCATTGGTGCTAGAAAGTCATTGTCTATACAGTTAAGTTACTCACCAAAAAGCTAAAAAGTCATAGTCTATACAGTTAAGTTACTCACCAAAAAGCTAAAAAGTCATAATCTTGAACCATCAAAAAAGAGGTTCTAAGTCTAAGAACATACTACCTTCATCCCATCATATTAGTTTTTTAAACTATATATTAAAAACTATACTTCAAAATTATATTTTGAAGTATTTTAAAAAATACTTCAAAATTACAACGAAATGCGTGCTAAAATATTTGAAACAAATGTGGACTAATATGATGGAATGGAGGTAGTAATAGATAAGTTTTACAGTACTAAACTTGCATGATTACTGGGATTCACTAAGCATATGAAACACGCATTCATGTTGGTTTTCTTCGGGGAGGCCCATGAAGAACTCAAGTCGTTCTTAAGACGAAACTAGCTTGTCACAAATGATGAAATTCTCCTTTGAGGACAATCCAGGGATCTTTTTGATAAGCTCAAAAACCTATTTTTTGCAATTCCTAAATCAGCAGAAACTCCGATTCGGGAAGCCAAACTCTCTAGCCTCTGCGTGCCTTCATCGATCTTCATTTTCTTCTTGCGCTGGGAGCTACCAAAATTTCCCTTGGTGCTTTGACAGACACTAGTGTCTTCTACTTCCATGTAGATATCTTGTGGTTTCTCTTTTCGCCGGAGTTTTCAGCTTTGTTACCCTGTGATGCTATATTATTTTCAGAAAATAAGGTGTTCACAACATCCATTACATCTTCTGCAACCTCCCCCGTTGATCTGTCCTTGCCGAAAACTACTTTCCACCCTTCGAAGAGTGGCTATGAATTTTTACGAATAACTTTTGCATTATTATCTAGCTGCAACAAAGTGAATATAAAAGGTGAGGTATATAAAACTACCAAACCAATGAGCTAGGTAAACTGCAAATTATTATTTAAAGTTGAACAAATAGCTGAGATAAATACATGTCTTATACCTGAATGCAGTCTTCCCATTGTTCGTCCTCGCATTCCACTTTGTTATCTCCGTTCAAATTGAACCCGACACTGTTGTTCTTGAGGATAGCAACTAGTGAAGCGTAGTTTTTTTCCAAACTTGTATCCTTGAGTTAATATGTGGATCTTGCTTGAGATCTGCTCTAGGAAATGCTTTTTTCATGCCAAGCTCCAACTTCTTCATGTAAACCGGCATGAACCCATTATCTGATTTAAACCCCTGAGCTACCAATTTTTGTAGGCATGCAAGTAGGACTTCTTCCTCCTTTTCAGTCCATGCACGACGACCCTTCTCAGTTTTGGAAGCATGGATGCTACCAATGCTACCTGTTGTAATCACAATAAAAAGTTGATATGAAAGTGAAAATTAATGCAAGTCTGCATCCCACGAATATTTGCAATATACATAAGATGTTGGGGCTATAGTATAGAAGCTGTCTAATTACCAAGAAACTCTAAGGGTTAAAAGCATAAGCACATATTACTGATTCCTGGGTAGGAAACTTCTAAAACCAAGAACTATTTCACTAGAAAATACGAATACCTAGCATGTACAAATAGCAGTAACACCAAGAATAGAAAACAAACAAACAATTGAAAACGAGTCATAGATCCACCTCCATTAAGAGCACTAGTTAGTTGACTTATTGAGCAATAGAACAAAAAATATGAAAAGTTGAGCACAAGGGTTGTATTTAAGCCTCATTTGCATGCAAGCAACATCAAATTCTCTTGAGAAATTCGAAGCCGTATCGAAACACATAATGCAAAGAAATCTATCCCACAATCCCAGAGTTTTTTTGCATCAACTTTATATAAACTCAATAAATTCTCAAGTACAATCCGACAAAGTTTAAATACCAATTAAACCAATCATGAAATTCAATATCTTGATCACACTAGCAATAGGAATTGAAAGATTAAATCCATACAAAGCATACAATAAATACAATAGTATAGAAGTTGTCTAATTACCAAGAAACTTATAACTATCGAAATTGATATTTTTTTTCAATTAAGCAGATGAGTTTATGAAATATTTGTTCTGCGTATAAATATTGAAAAAAAGAAATTCTATAAGTTAGAAATATGTCATCTGGCCTGACGAGTATCATCGGAAAAGAAGTTCAAGAATCCTCAGTTTTTAAAGTTCTATACACCTTAATGATTTCTAAACAATGGCATACAAGTTATGTTTTGAAATACCGCCTAGCAATAGATTGTGTTGAAAATAAGAGGTATAATCACTCACCTTGTGTAGTTGCCATGTCGATCGGTAATTGTTATGTGGTATCTACCTTCGACTCTTGCCCTAATCGCCGCTCTGTGTTGAAATGGGTTTCTGCAATTTGAGTTCACGTGCTATTGAGTTGCGGGAAAATATATATGAGGGCAGCTCTTGTATTTTACTTATTTTCCTAGGGTCAGATATGTAAATTTCTATGCTAATCATATAGTTTAATTTGAGTACCAAACAGGTTGGAAAAGATATCTAAGTTTTATTTTTTGGCTACCAAACATACTGATAATTTTCTTATCTAATGAGGGTAAGAAAGTTATCTTATCCTTCTATCTTATCATGTTATATCTCATCTTAGCTATCAAATGTGCCCTAAGTATTAATGATTGACCAAGAATAATTGTATCTACTGAAAAGAAATTTGGGCTAAGCCCTTTACATAGTAATTACATTGTACAAGTATAAATAAATATGATGAAGCCCAAAATAAGGCCCAAAGCTTTGCCCGACAAAAGAAATAATTTTTTAATAATTAAACAAAGCCCAGAAGCTACATCAACCCCCTCCACCCCACCAAAAAAAAAACACACATACACACATGGATAAAGAAATGGCCCCAAAACAAGAAGGGTGATTTTAAACATAGCCCCCTTTTCTCTCATTATAGCCCCCTTTAAAATAATAAATATGTATATACTACCTCCGTCTCATTTAAGTAGGGACGGTTCCTGTAGATACAAGAATCAAGAGAGTATAGATTGTGTGGCCATAATTAATTCTGAGCAGAGAGAGTTAATTGTGGCCAAGTATTCTTTGTCATTTAAGGAAACAGGTCTATTAGTTGAGACGGACCAAAACGGAATACAGGTCTACTTAAATGAGACAGAGGTAGTAATTGAAATGTACAGTTACAACCTTATAGCCCCGCACCCCTTATAGCCTCTATCCCAAATCCTAAATTCTCAAAATAAATAAAATAAATAAAATTAAAAACTATTAAAAAAATATATATCGCATCGCAAGAGGATGATGCTGAAGCAGATGGAAATAAAAGGAATTTTATTTTTGAAGAAGCATGTATCTTTAATTCTTTATCGTTATCAATACTTAGCAACAATAACTTGTTCATCTTTATTTGTCTTTGTATCATGAAAACCTTTCGAGTTTCAATTTTTCAATGAGCACTTCGTTAGACGATCTTCACTCTCTCCATTGTGAGTAGTGTGGGATTGACGGTATAGACTATGAATTTTGTGAGATATTGATGATAAGTTCAAGCTATAATGTATTACTATAAATTATGTATACTTGATTGTGTCAACAGAATTCGCTTCTTGTATTGAGATCAAGAAATTGTATGTTTGTGTTCTTTATATTTCCTTTTTGCTAATAATTAATATCTCCACTTACAGTACAAGTCTTTAAGAATTGACTTCTGAATATTTGTTTTTTGGATAAGAAAAAAACAATGAAGTGTATTCTGGGGAAGAAGAAAACACATGAAGATGTCTGAGTTTTTTGGGGGAAGAAGAAGACAGATGCATCCCCAAAACGGTGAAGGGTAAGGGCTATGGAACAATAGAAACATTTTTTAATTAAAATTTTAAGATGGAGGCTATAAGGGTGTAATAGTACATTTATATTTAATTTTATTATTATTTTAAATGGGGGCTATAGTGAGAAAAAAAATGGGCTACGTTTAAAATCGCCCAAACAAGAATGTTTAAATAATCCCTATTGGTATGTCATTATAAGTGATACAAAATGGAACACGATTCAACAAAATTTAAGCAGATCATAAATTAACTCCTCATCCACTTCAAAATAAAAATAAAAAATAAAAATAAAAATAAAAATAACTCCCCATCACCTCAACTAGCTTCCAATATCCCATCTTCATCTTTATTACAACTCCTTTCAGGAAAATACATAAATTTAATATGATAAATTCATCTTTTAACAATTTTTTTCAAATGTGCGATAAGTTTAGCCTTATAAACAAAATATATGATAATTTTAACCATTTAATGAATTTTGACACACACAAAAAAAATAAAAAAATAAAAATAAAAAATAGTTGGCACCCGCCGTCGTTCTTAAAAGAAAATGTATTTTCCCTTCGAAGATAACATGAAGCCTCAATGAATCTTTTTTTTTTTTTAATTATATTTTTTTTAAGGGCCTTCGGGTTGCCGGCTAGATTTTCTAGAGCAAATTCGTTAAATAGCCCAAATTGTCATTCATTTGATTTATAAGGTTAAATTGCCATACATTTTGAAGTTCAGGCTAAATCTGTCACAAAGTGAATTTGTTGGGCTAAATTTATGTATTTTGCCAATCCCTTTTCACCATACTTATCCACTGCAAAATCAAACGCCCTCTGTGAGAAAAAGAGACATAAACAATAGATAGAAGAGTGATGCTACTCGACCATAATGTGGCCGACCATAATTAATAATATGTAATAGTTTATGTATTTATGCTAAAAAAAATTAGATTTTTTTAGAAAATTCAAAATATTATGTATTTTTAACAAATTAACTCTTTACTTTATTTGATAATTGTGACCACTTTAAAGAATTTGTTGTTTTTTTTATTTAAGAGAAAAAAATATGTAGTTATTGAGGAGAGAAAATATTTTTATATTCAAATTTAAAATCAATTAAGAATAGTTTCTTAAACATATTAATATGATTATAATTTTTAATTTATTATTTTTTGAATTATGTTTATTATGAAGAATGTCACTATATGGCCGGCCACATACCGAATATCATTATTGTTGTTAAAATGTGTGCAAAATGAATGATTGGACAACAATTATAAAAAATAAGAATATCATTATGTAAACTAAGAGCACTTCCAATGTGGATCTCTAAAAAGTGGAATCTCTCCACTTTTTCGGTAGAGAGATCTCACTTCCCCAGTGCACCGAGTATCTCTACGAGATCTCTCTGTTTTTTTTTAATTTAAAAATAGATTTTCATATTTATTTTTATTTCGATTTCATATTTTATTTTATTTTTTGCTAATTGTATTTATTGAATTTAAATAAAATTCAAATTGTAAAATTATATGAAGTAAATGAAAAAAAAAAATCAAAGAGGTCTAGGTTTCGGTGGAATTGCGTGCCTAAAAAGTCAAAAAATAAAGAAGTCTAAATAAATGGGATGTAGGTAGTAAGAATTTTTTTAAATAAAATTCAGATTTAAAAATAAAATAGAAAAACAAAAAAATTAAAAACCATAAATGAAACAAAAAAAGAAAATAGAAAACAGAAAAAAAAAGAAAACAGAAAAAGGAAAAAGAAAAGAAAAAAGGAAGAAAAAGAAGTGAAGCGTGAGATCGATAGGGTGCCGCTCTAGCGCTCCCGTTCGCTGCGACACCGGTGCCGCCAGTGGGGGTGGGATCGCTCCCGCATCGCTCCGTGGCGGAGGTGGCTAGCGATCCCACCCCACTGGGTGCTCTAATGAAACACCTCGACAAATCCCAACTTTGATAGAGATCTTTTTTTTTTTTTAATCATGTAATATGCATTAAGCAATAAATAGTTAATACAGTAATACTCCATGATCAAGCAATAAGATTACATGATCAACATAATTCCATTTATGAATTCATTTTATTTTCATTTCGGCATGAAGAGCTAAACGTCAAAACTCGATTACATAGGCGCACACGCTCTTCAACAAAGGGTTCAATAGTCATTCGAACTCCCCACCTAACTAATCCTCTTTTGTAGAGAAAGTGTTTAGCTGATTGAATTTCTTGTTTTACAAAGTATTCTTTTTCTTTTTTTAATTGTTTAACAAGTAATTTAGTTAGTTTAGATAAGTTGAGAAATAGCTAAAACTTCGAACATTTTTTACATTAAAATTGTCTATTATGATGTCTAACGACAGACAGTGACATTCCTATTAATAAAATAAATACAATTAATTATACTCGATGAATGGCAAAAACCCTTGATAATGAATGAAATTACCATAATCACCAAAATGAAGTATTCAACCCACACCGCATCGACACGTGTCCTTATCTGAGTAGCTTATGTGCACCAATCGCACACTCTTCCCTTTACTATAAATAAAACCCCTCCCCCCACCGTTAAATATCTCCTCACTCCCCTTTCTTCTTCTACACTCCGATAATGGCGCCTTTGACTTTCTCTCTCATCCTCGCTCTCTCCCTCTTCTCCTCCGCTCTCGCCTCCACGGATTCCTTCGTGGACTCCGTCGCCGACGATCCTCTGATCCGCCAAGTCGTCTCCGAAGGTGCGGAGGCCGTCGACCAGCTCCTGCACGCCGACCACCATTTCACCCTATTCAAGTCCAAGTACAGCAAGGCGTACGCCACCCAGGAGGAGCACGACTACCGATTCTCCGTCTTCAAGGCTAACCTACGCCGCGCCAAGCGCCACCAGCTGGTCGATCCCACCGCCGTCCACGGCGTCACCAAGTTCTCCGACCTGACCCCTGAAGAGTTCCAGAAGAACTACCTGGGGCTGCACAAGCAGCGGTTGAAGCTCCCGGCCGACGCCCAGCAGGCGCCGAAGCTCCCGACGAACGACCTCCCCGCGGACTTCGACTGGAGAGATCACGGAGCCGTTGGTGCTGTTAAGGATCAGGTTTTGCTCTTGAACTTCTCTTATGCCTTCACTCAAGTATTATCCAATTGATCTATGGAGACTCGAGTGTGTGCGAGCGTGTGTTGCAGTTGTTGTTTCCAGTTACTGTACTTATTTTTCTTTTTAACTAGCGTTGACTTAGGGTTTTGATGAACATCGAATCAATCAATTCCTGCTATGACCTGTTTTATCAATGAATGATTCTTCTTAAGATGTGATTTTGCTTTATAAAGTTGCATATGTACCATGTTTTGCTGTAACAAGGGCGGGAGCTTAAGCTCCCATACTTTGGGAAGCTTTATTCTTTCCATGGATTGTTTATTGTTTAAATGTTTGCATAATTAGTATATTTTGATCTAGGCGCCCTCTGAAATGGTAAACTAATTAACCCAGAACATTATCTCTGTCTAGAAACTGTTGAGAAGAAGACATAATTTATCATTATTATGCTATTCTTATGAGTTAGGCCTTGTAAATTTAATTGATTGGAGCTATCCTAATGGGTGCGGATTGTGAAACAGGGTTCATGTGGTTCATGCTGGTCGTTTAGTACGATTGGTGCACTGGAAGGAGCACACTATCTGGCGACAGGGGAGCTTTTGAGCCTCAGTGAGCAGCAACTTGTGGATTGTGATCATGAGGTTTGTCTTGTTGAGTTTTGCAAAAGTAAATAAATATCTATGGAGAAGTGTTTTTTAACCTGCAATTGGTTTTTCATTACTCATTACTTCTGTTAGTTACAATTGTTGGGGATATGAGGCAATAAGTTTGTTCTACTAACTTTACCTTACTATTTTAAACTGATGTCATTGTGTTAGACTATTTGTTGCATAAGATGGTAGGCACCTCTACCATCTTGAGATTGTTTCAACTACAAGTATGAAAAGTTGTCATTTTATCAGTATCAAATTTTATGCCAAGTGTTATCTTTGTTTTTTAAATCCACTGAAGAAGCTTTTTGGCAAATTAACTTCTTTTCGCACCTCAATCTTTGTGACTAACTTTTATTCTGGCGTTAGTAAGTAATATTGTTGATACTTGTTTAGAGCATGTAGAATGTTTCACAGGTTGTACTGTTGTATACTACCTTCATCCCACTTAATTGTCTATTTGCCATTTTGGTCCGTCCCATATAATTGTCCCATTTCCTTATATGGCAAAAAATTTGTGGCTACAATTAACTCTCTCTCCTTAGAATTAATTATAGCCACATATCTCTTATTTCCTTGGTTATTGTGTCCAATCAAAATGGGACAATTAAGTGGGATGGAGGTATACATTTTTGTTTCTGCAGTTCGTAAATATATATTGTATTTATTGGAAGCAGCTCTATATTGCACATTGATTTAAAAAAAGAATACTTTGAATTTAAGATCCTCATTTTTGAGCCAATTTAGTTGATGTGGAGTTCTTATAATTAGGATACTAGCAGATTCCATTATTTATTTAGTTAGATTCTTAAGATTTATGTCTCTTCCCATACAGCTAAATAGTATTTAAACATGTGATTTATTGAGAAGCCTTGTTTTCCTCTCTGCAGTGTGATCCAGCTGAGCGCAACTCATGCGACTCTGGTTGTAATGGCGGGCTAATGAACAATGCCTTTGAATACATCCTCAAATCTGGCGGAGTCCAAACAGAGAAAGATTATCCTTACACCGGAGTCGATGGTAAATGCAAATTCAACGAGAATGCAATCGTTGCAGGTGTATCAAACTTCAGCGTTGTTTCTCTAGATGATGATCAAATCGCTGCAAATCTTGTTAAGCACGGCCCTCTTTCAGGTATCTATCTGTTATGATTTAACTCCCACCTCACTAAAAAATAAAGAACAAACATACTGATTGTATTCATTCTTTGCAGTGGGGATCAATGCACTCTGGATGCAGACATACATAAAAGGAGTTTCATGCCCTTATATCTGTGGCAAATCTTTGGATCACGGTGTTGTCCTCGTTGGATATGGTTCTGCTGGCTATGCTCCCATTCGTCTCAAGAACAAGCCGTACTGGATAATCAAGAATTCTTGGGGAGAAAGCTGGGGAGAAGATGGATACTATAAGATTTGCAGGGGCCATAATCTTTGTGGGGTGGAGTCTATGGTGTCGACTGTAACTGCGGTCCAATTGAACTCTCAGTAAATCGTGGAAGACGATGAAAGATGTTAGTAAGTTACAAGTATTTTGCACACATTGTGAATGTAAAGAAGTGCATTGTTTATGTTGTAATGTTAGGATTCAGCTACCTGCATATGCTATGTCTAGATGTTACTAATTATGTCCTAAACTCGTAAAATATTTACATTATTACAGCTATTGAACCTGATCTTGGGAGGATTTGTGATTTCATGCAACTCATAGAAACCCTCTCTTAATGGGCCGCTATTTTATAAAAAGGCGCAGGTTTCAGTTTGAATTCCCCCTTAGGCCAATTTTTTATATGTGAATTATGGTTTATGTCATGATCTTTGGTATAATTTGAAAAAATGGCAGGAATTTTAATTTTTTGATAAAATGTGTCAATCTTTGATTTTTTTTTTTTTTCCAAAAGTAGTTTGACTTTTGATTTTTTGTATAAATGTCCTCACCTTTGATTTTTTTTTTTCGAAAAAATAATCTACTCTTATTTTTTGGTGGCAAAAGTGGCATGAAGTTCACCAGAATTTTAAGTGTATATTAATGATAAATCAAAAAACAAATTTTCATCACATATCTCATCGGATGGAGAGGAACGAATATGTAGAATCATATAGAATTTGATTTCAGGATCAATTTAGTCGTAAATTAAAAAATATTAGTTACACTCCAATATTGAACTTTCTGAATAGATTCCGGGCAACACCGACTGGTAAATACGTTGCCCCTCATTTCATTATTGTTTTTTTAATGACCAAAAAACTTTGCAGTTGCTACTTGAACTTGTGACTTCTGTAAATCATTTAAAAAAATGATTTTTCTAATTTAAATATCGTTTTTCATTTTTTTTTTAAATGATATGGACTTTAAAAAAAAATTAATTTATGACGTGCATTAAATTTTTTACCGTTGTGTAACTCAATTTGCAATTAAAATGAGTTGGAATTCCGATCCAAAACAAAAATGGTGAGATGGAGCATTAACGAGGATCTAAATTTGACTTACAGTAGTTTCTTCCTACTGTATATGACGTATTATATGTCCGGTTCACATTTGATACTCCTATGTAATTTTTACAACCTGAAAGTTATGTAACAACACTTAACTAACAACAAACAAATTAAAAAATAACAAGAAATAAACTAAACAAAAAAAGATAGTAGAATTTAAATCGAGTCGAGCAGAGAGCTCTCTCCGCAAGAAACTTTAAGCCCCGATAATACTCTCGGAACTAGTGCAATTTCTCCAAAGATGAAACAGTTTATGTCTCGATAGTAGCAACACCGCACACTATCGAGCTCCGGCGAACTAGATGCAGACTACATACTACTCTTTTTATAAGCAGCTCAAACCTAGAGGGACAAAGTTTCTGACTGTTTCAAGTTTGAAAAAAATTGTGGAGTTGTTAAAGATGCTTACACAGTTCGGGCCAAACGTTTTGGGCTTCCCAATTATTTAATTCGGATCGGACTAAGACATGCAAGCCCAATTTCACTTAAGTTTTGGAGGCCTTAAATATAAAGAGTTGTTAAAGATGCTTACACAGTTTGGGCCAGGCGTTTTGGGCTTCCCAATTATTTAATTCGGATCGGACTAAGACATGCAAGCCCAATTTCACTTAAGTTTTGGAGGACTAAAAAATAAAGAACTCAAACGCCAATTACCAAGATACAAGTCCGCATCCACAAAACTCGAGCCCAGACAGACAAACGGCAGCGGCGCGAGTGCGTGTGCAAGCGAGAGCCCAACCCTTCTTTCCCATTTAGCCCACTTGATGCATAATTCACTTGTTTAATTATATTTAAATAAATATACTTAATGCTGATTAATCAATTGGGGATGAGCTTTACTTAATTAAATAATAAAGTAAAATATTCCACCAAACTCGCCGTAAATCGGTTTGAGCATATAAGTATACTACGTTAATTTACTTCCGGGATAGATTAATAATCTAGTATCATTTAATTTAATTCAATAAATAAATAAATATAAATTATTTATTATTTGACCAAATGACCACCAAATTTCTAACATGAGTAGACTTAAAGGGCTCAACTATTTCGGCACGAAAATAAGAAAATCTAGATTAGTTGAGGGTAAGGGAATTATTATATGTTTTGATTAAGGATAAATAGGTATAATTTAAATTTAATTTAATAGGTTAGTGAAAATATGTTAGTAAAATTAGAAAATTTAATTGGGCCATTAACAACACTTATTATTATGGTTTATTGTGCTAATTATTTTCATTTTGGAAAATAGCCCATGAATGGAACATCCCAAAACGAAACTTAGTCCTCTATAAATGGAACGGAAGGAATATATATATATTTGGATAGTTCAAGTTATCTATGAAGTAAAATGGATTTCGATTAACAATTCAGAAAACTAGAGAAGTTTGGGACATCTAAAAGATAAAATGATATTCGGATTACAAATAAAAAGTGGCAAATAATCATGTAATGAACTTAAATGATCCTTTATCATTAGTCATCAACTAATTAATTTATAAGCTCTGCCAAAATAAATCGCCTAAATGTTAAAAATATAAAGAAAGATCTAGTGTACATTGTGATCATTTTACTAAACCTTAATCGATTACTAATTTGTAGATGGCAACAAAAATATTATTCGTTCTTCCTATAGGCTATACACTATAGTTATACCCAAGCCCAATTCAGATCGAGCTCTCAACTAGTATATAAAAATTAAAGATACGGCTAGAGTGAATATTTGGCTCACAAATCGAAGTACTACATGTGAAGGATGGAGTCGTTTTCAACACACCAATCATGTTTAATTTTTTTTTTATTTTTGAATTTATATAAAAATTAAAAATAATTCCAAGTGGATTGGTCCGGTCCAACATTCTCGAGACAAAAAATGGTAGAAACTGCAGCATGCAGGTCAAGGCAAAGGGGGGATTCAATTCTTCGCCTAGGTATCTATTCTACTTCTCACCACTACAACTTAGATCAAGTTTTTATCTGTTTTGTGATATGATATGATATGCACTGACAATTCGCATGTGATGTAGTGGATGATACGGCCACAAAACATATTGTATAATGTTTCTACCTAGAATGATTAAGGTAGCTACAATTTATAAATTTTACATGATTTTAGAATTTTGTTTAGAATATTTTAATTGTGTATTTTATATATGGTGCATAGTTTAGCTACTTGTATTTATATAACCTTTTGAAATATAAACACAATCGTTAACAATTATTCTTTATTTTATCCACTTATTAATGATAGATTCTTTACATTGCTTAGGAAATTTTCCACGTGTTGATTCATTATGAGTAAGCATATTATAATAATTAAAATTAGTACACTATCCGTTATGAATATTTATGTCTCGATATATTCATTAATTATGAGTATATTAATATAATTGAATGTGCATAAACAGCTAAGACAGAGGGTGTATATTAAAATAATAGAATTGGGCATAAATATTAAAATTTTACTCCCTATGTCCCAATTTATATGAGCCAATTTTTTATTTTGGATCGTCTCACTCATTCACTAAACATGAGTCATTTCCTAATATAGAAATAATTTTATTTTCGAAATTAAATAAAATAACTTAATAAACAATTTTGGAAAAAGACATTCTATCAACAAAAATAATATTAAGAATAAATATTTAAATTTTACATATATCTTAATATGTGTATCCATTTAAATGGACTCAAATAGAGTGAGACGGATTGAATAATTTTTATAAGTTGTATCTTGAAGGTGCGTACGTCAATGTTAAAAAATAAACAAAAATGAGCTTGAGGTACAAGATACACATATCTTAGGGGTAATTTTCAAAAAAAAAAAAAACGTATCCCGAACATTCTCCCGTTGTGAAAAATAGCAACTAATTTAATAACAAAGTACTACACCGTATTAATCTATTATCAAATTTATATTAAACTATCATTTATCGATATAATATTAGCGTGTCACGCCGTAAGCCACCATGAGTTCCTAATAAAATTTATATAATATGGCTTGAAGTGACGTCTTTTAAAAGCTCACTTAATCAAATATATATATATTACCGCGAAGGCACGAACTAAGAGAAAAATATTATGAATAAAAAAAAAATTGATTAAATAAGCTTAAAAAGACGCGTTTCAAGCCATATCATATACTTCCCCATTTTTTTTAACTGTCCTACTTGCTATTTTTGTTGTTTGTTTTAAAGTGTCGTATTTCAAATTTTGATGGTAAATTAGTTAAAGTTTTCCAAATTTACCCTTATAATTAATGTTATATATAAATTGGTACTAAAAAAAAGAATAATAAATAAAATTAAAATGTAAATTTATATATTTTATTACTCCGTAGTATATTAATTAATGATGGAGACACTTAAAAAAATAGAGAGAGTACTCCGTATAATAAAATTTACTCCGTGTTATGAATTTAGGAAGGCTTTTAGCGTGCCATGCATGTTGACGCTTTGTCGCTGGAAATTAATACTTGGGGCAAATATATACTCACTTAGTCCCTCTTATTGAATATATGTATGATATCTATACACTATATAAAAACAGTGTACGGAGGGCGTTTTGGTAATGTGGCGTCTACAAATAATGATTGTTCGTCTAGCGAGTAACAACGTAATGAAGATGCACATCTCTTAATCTCTCAACACGCTTAATTTTCCGATTGTTGCGCAAATATGAAGTCTTTTACCATGTTAAAGTTAATTCAAAGGTCAGTTTTCTTAATTTTCTATAGGTTTTTTCATTTGCTACCCAAAGAAATATTTGCAATTCTTAAAGGCTTCAAGTGGAATAATATCAAAACATTACGCTTCGTACAATTTTTTAAAAGCTTGATGCAATTTCACCACAATGGCAGGAAAAAATGTGATCTCCAATGATGATGGCACTAGGGCAATCTTCGAACAATACTGCAAAATGAGTTTTGAAGTCAATATAAAGCAAAAATGGTAAACTCGAAATGAATTTTCGTAGCTTTTCTCTCTCCTCCAAACGCATATATGCATTTCTACCGTTACCGTAAACAGACGCAAATACCTTTCGAACTAAATATAATGATACAAATATAGTTGAAATATAGAGGACCAATATGAATAGTAGAATTAACACTAAAGTAACATAATAATTTCCTTCCTTTTAAGATTTTTATGATTATATTGCACACTCCAATGTACTAGATTTTTGACACATGAAACAGTAAAAGACAACTCAATTATGAATCATGAAGTAGAACATTTTGTTTCCATCGCGACAAAACATATAGTGAATTTTCCAAAAAAATAAAATAAAATAATAATAATAATAATAAGATTTTGATTTATTATTATATGTTAAAACTATACAATGTAAATGTTACCTTGAAAATAAAAAAATAACAATTAGTTTTTTCCGGTAAATAACAATATTAATCAACTACAATTTTCTTTTGACAAAAACTTGTGCAGCCGGAGGCACCGTGCGGCTGGGCCCAAAGTGTCAATCCTTATACAGAAAAGTGTCAATCTATATGAATAAAAGTGTCAATCTTTAACATAATTATTTTACGAATAAAATGACAATTTTTAAAAGTGTCAATCTTTATACAGAAAAGTGTCAATCTATATGAATAAAAGTGTTATTGTTTTAGCCCGGCCTCACGGTGTCTCTGGCTGACCCAAGTGTGTCCCTTTTCTTTTTATAAACTTATTAGAACATTAAAATCCAATGCTAGAAACTTAAAGAATACTAGCTTACAAGCATTAAAATTATGCATGAAAAATGAAATCTCAACACATAATAAAATTTAAATATTAAATCACCAAATTGGCCCTTTTTTTTTATTTTTGTTTCATGATGCAATAAGGAATCACAATATTCAACCATATTTCATTAATACTTCACATAACGTGCATTAAATACAATGCTAAATTTTAAAATACTTATGAAATACTACATGCTAATGATATCTAATCCGTACATTGCACGTGCCAAATATTCTAGTAAAATAATAATAGGCCACTTTTAAAAGGACGGAGGGAGTCATAGATTACTATTTCGTGATTTAATTGATTATTTTTTCAATTGAGAAATTTTTTATAAATGGAGAATTAATAGTTTCAATTTTTATTTTTATTTTTTTGTCCGAAGAAGAACCTACATCGTAGGTTTATAAGAAAATAATACTATATTTTAATTATTATTAATTTTTCAAATCCCCTAACCCAGATTAATTCCGGCCAATTCAAATCTTGTAGTAGGACTAGGGATGGGAATTTGGGTTCGGAGTTTCGGGTAGGTACAAAAATACCCGAACCTGATCGGGTTTTCAGGTACCCGAAACCCGAAAACTCGGGTTCGGGGTTGGGATTGGAGTTTTAAAAACTTCGGGTTTTGAGTATACCTGAATCCGAATAATATTACCCGAATTCCTGAATTTGTATTTAAATTAATAATAATAATAATAATAATAATAATAATAATAATAATAATAATAATAATAATAATAATAATAATTATTATTATTATTATTATTATTATTATTATTATTATTATTATTATTATTATTATTATTATTATTATTATTATTATTGTTGTTGTTGTTGTGCAACTTTTATTTTTAATTTTTGATGCTGAATGAATCGAAAAAATTTATTTTGAAATTTCTTTATTAAAAAAAGAAGAATCGGGATTTTTTCGGGTACTCGAATACCCGAACGAGTATTTGGGTACCCAAAAATAATTTCAAGTTTGGGGTCGGGTAGTTCGGGTTCGGGTACCCAAGAATTTCGGGTTCGGGTACCCGACCCGTCCCGAATTCCCATCCCTACATGATAGATCAATTGTCAAAACATGACCATTTAGATCATAAAAAATTGTTTTTGATGTTTTTAAGAAAATGTTAGTGACCCAAATGATGTCATTTTGATTATTAATTCTTTATTATTTCCAATTTTGAAGTTGTGTTGCATTCGATTTGGCCAGAATTCAATCTATGGAAAAATTTGAGAGCAGTTGATAGTTTATGGCTTAAAAAAAATAAAATACTACCTCCATCCCTTTTTATTACTCCTCTTTAGATAGACACAGAAATCAAGGAATGAAAGGATATGCGGCTATAGAAATGCTCCCCTACCCACGGTGGTCACACTTAATGTGCCCACCGATGATATGGTAGTGCCACGTCTGCAATTTTTCCTTTTAGGGTTTAGTTTTTTTATGATAGGGTTTAGTTTTTTTATAGTAAGGTTTAATTATTTTTTGTAGGGTTTTTATTAACTTCCTTATATATTTCAATGTCACGTCATCCTTGGGCACATTAAGCATGCTTACGGTGGGCATTGGAGCATTACTCTATGTGGCTACAATCAATTTTAAAGAGATAGTGTTAATTGTAGCCAAGTATTGTAGAGTCAATTCTAAAGAGAGAGAGTTAAGGAGACTAATATGATAGGACAGACCAAAACGGAAATGAGACTAATATAATGGGATGAAGGTAGTATTTCATTTGTTCCACTAAATATGTCTCACTTTATTATTTCATACTTTACATATATTCAAAAAGTGAGACAAGCTTATTGAGACGGAGGGAGTAGTATATTAAGAAAACGGAAAATTTATTTTAAGTTTATATATTTAAACGAATTAATTAACCCAAATACAAATTATACCCTATGTTCCATATTTCTAGACACGTTTCTATTATATATATATATATATATATATATATATTCAAAAAAACGTGTCAAGACCCCCTTAGGGGGTGACACAGTGGTAAAGTGGACCGCCTGTGGCCTAATTGATCACGAGTTCAAATCCCATTAATGCCTCTATGGGTCTGAGACTGTCAGAAATGTCCTCTCAAATGTGGTTTATCTTTTTTGTGGGGTTTGCAAGCTATTGTACATGGTTTACCTTTTTTGTGGGGTTTGCAGGGATTCTGTAGAGGGGCGGGAGGTTTACCCAATGCGCATTGAAAGTAGCGGCTGTGAATTTTCACGACATAAAAAAAAAAAAAAAAAACGTGCCAAGAAATATTAGACGGAAGGAGTATATATTACCATAAACAAAATAAAATATAAAATGCGTGTTACTATTTCTAGTATAAAAATCATAATCGGCAAAAAAGTAAAAGTATTTGTTAACACGACTATGAACATAAAAGAAGCATGACTAGGTATATATAGGTTCATACTAGGAATCGTTTTTAATACAATTAGTAATAGTTGTTATAAGTTTTCAACTAACTAAATTTGTTATTAAAAAACGGTAAATATATTAGTATTGTGAATATTATGAATAGAACTTGAACGGTTAAAAATTTCACGGCTTGAATTTTCCGACATAAAAACCCTTTTTCTTACCTTTTGGAAACGACATTAGAGACATAATAAAAATAAATAAATAATTATCGTACTAGCTAGAATTCAAGCCCAAATTATATATATATATATATTTTCTTTTTCTCTGATCGGACTCTTTCCACGATCAATTGCTGGGGCTATCGAGAGAGAGAGAGAGTAAGGGAATGAATTATTGGTAAGAAAGTGAGTGTTAGATAATGTTTGGACCACAAAGAAGCACAATTAGCATGACAATTGTAACAGTAGAATGAAGCACGCGCTTCTGTCCCTCCTCATCCCTACTATTCCCTATTCCCTAATTCTCTTTCTTTCAACCCTCACCTCACTCTATATAAAGCCTATTGCTTTTGGCTCTTTCCCTCCTAACAACTACTGTATTATCCTCCAAATTTCAATTCTCACCTTTTTTTTCTTTTCACTTATATATATTTATATATATATTTCACTTATAAATTAAACTGCAGTTTCGATCGAGTCTGAAGCTTAATTAAGAGAGAATAATTAACAAATTAAAACCGGAGAATTAAACAGTATATAGTCGATCGGAAAATGACATTATTCATCCAATAAAATTCGAGAAAAGAAAATGAATTAAACTAGAAATCTTAGTTAAAAGATTCTTCTGTCAAAGAATTTATGAACTTCTTGAAAGCGAAAATAATACTACCATCAACTTTTCGAGGGCGTTCAAAATATGAAAGTTTGAAGACAAGTACTCAAGGAATCTATAATTTCAAATTATTTTGAAATGGAATTATATTAAAATTAATTTCATAATTTTATCTTCAAAGATAAATAGAGTCTATATACGTGCTTTGCTTTAAACCATACACTGCATCGGTACTTGAATTTTGATTTATATAATCATTACAATTATATCTCCGTACACTAAATTATGCTAAAATGAGGTATGTACTTTTAGTGAATGTCGAAATCACGAAACTTAACATATATACCATCAAGGAAGTGCATGAATCTAAATTTAGATATACTGCAGATATAATAGATATCTGTTTTAAACAAAATAAATAATAAAATACATGCATGTAAGTATCCATTTATCGTCTACTAAAAAACAGCATATAAAACCACTTAAATTTAACCACGTATATAGGGTTTGATACGCAGAGCCTTTAGCTAAGAAAAAACATGCCTTTTAGGTTAATTATATATTTCCAAATTCCCTCAAAACTGAAAGAAGAAAGATTTTGACTTCCTTGTAACTGGTGCATTATATTGAAAATACATTATAATGAACGATGTGTTATATTAGTGTTTTTTTTTCCGACATAATAGTATTGAGAATGCATTATGATTCATTATATATAAAATGCACTATAGTTCTGCATAATGTGTATCATTTTTTATTTTTTATGAAAAAATCTATTTTTTATAGGATCTCACGCTCAGTAAACATATATTCATTGTAGTTCCAAAAAATACCTTTAATTACGAGAAAATATCATGCGCACACTAATTATTTGCAACTATACATATCTCGAAAAATGAAATAATCACTAGCTTGGTTCTCCATAGGGTCAGGAAAACAAAGATATTTTTTAATAGCAATATTGCTATAACTTGATAGGTTAATAAATCCAATCTAAAAGTTTTTTTTTTTTTTTTTGTCTCAAAGAATTGTTGAATGACACTTTGAGATACATAGAGTAAGTAGTCGGGGACGGATATAGAATTAACTCGTTTTAAGGGGCTATATTTGATTCGAGATTTCAAAAAAAATATTTTTACCGCAATATATTATCTTGATGGGGGTTATAGAATATAAATTCACATAAAATGTCTAGAATTTAACTATTCCCTTTGTCCCAAGCTACTTGAGGCGCTGGCTGAATATATGTGTGTACTATTCAACCAAGTAGCTTGGAATAGATAGATAGTATATAAGAAGGGGAAAAAATTATTATTATTATTTTTTTTTGACTTTGTAAAGGGTTCAAGTCATCAAACCATCCATGTGGTTCCCCAATGAGAGTAGTAGTAATTTATATTTCATAGATTTTTTTTAGCAGCAATTTTTGTCATTTTTATGGGGCCATAACTACTGCTAAATTCACTAGATCGACATATATACGACCGTTATATGGGGTAATAATTTTAGTCCACTTAAATTTCGAAACGTGACTTGGTCCTTTTGTAATTATATATATATTTAGCCGAACTCTATTTGAAAAGAATCTTGAGTACATATCATACAAGAACATGACAAATAAATAACACCGGTGTTGACCAAAAATACATACATCTAATTACCATATGACAGAAGATGTTCATCAAAACAAATCTTGAGCACTATTTCAACTTATAAGTGCGCTTAATTAGTTCTCTCTCCGTCCCCCGTTAATATAGAGTCATTTTATTAAAATTGAGTCTACTTTATGATAATAAAATAACTCTATATAAACGGGACTGAGTGAGTGAATGAATCTAGTTTTTTGTCACACCCCATAAAATAATTGAAACCCTAACTTATATAGCCCACAGAAACACATACAACATATGTAACCAAAACAGACGCAGAGCAATGACATCAAACAAGAACTAGGCGTATATGTGTACCCTTTAGAACTGAAATGTCATTGTCTTTAAAAGATTATTGTATTTTCACGAACTTCGAATCTAGGGAAAGGTTTCTGTAATTATTTTTTTGTTTCATACACATGCTAAGGTTCATATCTAGAAGCCTAGCTACATATAAAAAAGAAAAGCCCCTTTAATTAATACACCATATCATATATACCTATATATATATATATATATATATACCTCTTATATCCAACACAAACCATTAAATGCATATCCAGTTTCCTCACACTTTGCAGAAACATTAAACATCATCACCATTTAGGAATGACACCGTCCAATCCTTTTCTTGATCACACTCTTTTAATTTTGTCAATATATATAAGACGTTTCTTTCACCGGCTATTTCGCTTTGTCAGTCTTTAATTTGTACAACATTTAGCTCATGTTTGGTTCAAATTTTTTTAATATGGAAAGTGAATCAAATAATTGATTTTATTACATTTTGTTTAGTTTGAGTAATATGTTATCCATTTCCCTTATTTGAGAATAACTCAATCCATTACATTGTTACCTCTCAAGAAGGAAGGAAAACAAGGAGAAATGAAACTCTCCTCACAAGTGACTCATTTTCTACTATTGAACCAAATACTCAATAAAATTAACCATCATTATTATCATTCTCTTACTTTACTTGATTCCATTCTCTTTACGTTACCCAATTTGAACCAAACGAACACTTAATATCTTTGGGTAATTGTAAAATAACGATAAATTATAGGATAAAATCATAAACCGAAATGTGTTCAAAGATCAGAACATAAACTATAAATAGCCCTAGAGAAAAAGTCATATATTATGTTGAACATTGTACAATTATAAATGTATGCGTGAGTATTATTAGGAATAGATTTTAGGAGGACTAAATGTCACTTCTAATGAACTCTTTATTGGGATATGAATAATGAATCATAAAGTGACATTTGCCAATCTATCAATGACTGGCAGAGATGGACCCAGCCCTCATTTTATCTTTCGTTCATTCTAAAATTAAAATTAAATTATGCTAAATGATATACCAAATTCCTTACATATTATATACAAATATATATACACATAGTTGAACGCATTAATCAAGCAATAAAACAGGGGGGGGGGGGGAGGAATCATGGAGTTGAAATGAAGAAAAAAGCCAAATGAAAAGAAGACAAAAAAAAATCAAAGAAAGAAAAAATAGTGATAAACTAAACACAAATCATGCAATACACACATCCATATGCTGCACAAAATTCTTAAACAAATCTTTCCCCCAAAAGCACTAACAAAAGCATTAATTTTTCGAGAAGACCAAAAACCCTTAAATAATACTAAATCAAACAAATGCAGAGAATCATAATAGAAATTCGAACATAATTTATAATAAAAACAACACGAACCCAAATCCAATGCCTTCTTCTTCTTCTTCTTCTTCTTCTTACACATTTCTAGCTTATAAATCATGTCAAAATAGGATTAAAATAAAACGTTACAAATGTTAAATCCATAGCAAAATAAATCTACACCTCAAGGCCTCGGAGGTAAGAAAAATTGCGTACCGGACATATAATTACTTAGCTGATTCGGATTATAAATCGAAGGGTCAAGCATCGTTGCATTAAGATTATTGCTAGTCAGGGCGGCGGAGGAGGGCGCCGCCGCCACGGAGATGACACCGAACGGGTGTTGTTGCGACACGGATGAGCTCTCTCCGCCTCCGTGGTAGCGAGCCTCGGGGCCTTGATCGTAGAGAATTCCCTTGAAAACGTGGCCTCCGATGTTCACCGCCGTCTGGTACGCCAGAATCTCCTCCGCGTCGTCCATCGCGCTCACTCTCACGCACCGGAAAACCGCCGGAGAGTTCACCTCCGACGGAAACTGCCCCAGCTCAAACCCTAGCAGTCACAATAATATATCAATGAATTTTTCATCATAAATCTTGAATATATGAGGAAAGAATTGAATACCATATTTCAACACTAGAACTAGAAGAGAAATTAACTCTTTTTGGACTAATATTCTTCGTCAGTTTTACTTTGAAACAGTAAAGAAAGAAGGAAAGGAAAGGAAAAGGAGTGAAAGGTAAAGCCAAGTAGCAGTTGGTACAAACATGGATGCCCTCTCTTACTTTCATTCTTCACACGCAAATGATACTCAAATTATATATATATATTTAGTATTACTAAAATTGGATCGGACTCGAGCACCCATTTACCCAAAAATTCAAGAATTGAGACCCATCCATCACCAGATTGATTGAAATGAAAAGAAAAAGAAAAAAAAAAAAAAAACATAAGAAATGATTTCATTATGGAGCACGCAAGATAATTAAGATTCCCCACCTCCACCACTCCCACCTACTCCACCACCGACGGCGCCGCCGCTGCCGCCGGGATTCTCTCTCAGGCGCTTGAGGTTCTCACCCCTAACCTGCTGCTGCAGTCTCTCCCGGCGGCGAGCGGCGGGGACCCACGTGCTTTTCACGTGAGTTTGGCAAGGGTAGCCACGGCTCTTGCAGCAAGTTCTGCACCTCATGTGCTCGCAATCTTTCTTTGCTTGATTCCCACAATCTTGGCAGTTTATCATCTCGCCTCCGCCTCCGCCTCCGCCTCCGCCTCTCCCCTGCAGGTGGCTGCTCATCTGGCCAAACCCTAATTCCGCTGCCGGCGATCTAGTCGGAGCGTGTTGTTGAGTGGTGTGGTGGGGAGAATGGTGGTGGAAGTAGTGATGGTGACATAACTCGAAACTCTTGTTGTAGATCTCCTCGTTCTTAGACAGCAGAAAGGTGTAGTTGCTGTCTCCTTCTTCTTCTTCTTCACTCCGATTGCCTCCTCTGTGGTTTAGCGACAGAAATCCAGACATATTGACCTCGATTCTGCCGACAAATCCATAGCAAACCCAACCAAGAAAATAATCAACAAGGAAACTTTGTGTGTGTGTGTGTGTGTGTGCAGTTTTGGAGTTGTGAATAGTATGAAATATGGGAGCTGAACTGGAAAACTTTTTTGGTACTAATTTCTTCTTGCTGACACACTGTTTCCTTCCCGTGTGAGTGTGTGTGATTTTCTCTTTGTGTGCAGCCTTTTTCAATATCAAGATTTAGGAATTCTTTTAGGTTAAGGAAGGAGAGACAAAGCAATTACTCTCTCTCTCTCTCTCTCTCTCTCTCTCTCCTACTACTACTACTGGGATGATCAAATCGAAGGAAGAGGGAGGGGGATCGATGAATTGAATATTTGAATTGAATTGTTTGTCTCCGTGTTTGGATGCATTAAATTCACAGCCCTGCAAACGCCGCCATCGGCCACTGCGACCTCAAATTAAGACCCCACAGTAACATTTTCTTCTTTTTACTTTCTCTCTCTCACACACAACACGCACTCATTTACTAGTACATTTGCAAAGATGGATTGGAATTTGGAAGAGAGTGAGTGATAGTGGATAGTGGAGGGTGGGACTGCAGTGTGCAGTGCAGGGGCTTTTTATTTGTTTGTCTTAGCACAAAATCTTTGCCCCCCCCACCCCCTCTCTTCTCTACACTTCTCTCCCACTTTTAATTTAATGGAAAAATAACTATACACAAAAATATCATTCTACCCTATTCCAACTTCAAAATTTAAATGATTTCATTTAAAAAAAAAATAACTTCAAAATTTAAAATAGTCGTGTTTTATAGAAAATAATCCATCGTAGTGCATTTAGACCACTGTCGATCCAGGCTACGGGTGGCTTCGAATACTTCATCGTTCATTGATGATTATACGAGGTATGAATACATTTACGTGATGCGACAGAAGTCTGAATCCTTTGATAAGTTCAAAGAGTTTGAGGTGGAAGCAAAAAGACATCTATGTAAATGTATCAAGTCACTATGATCTGATCGTGAAGGCGAATACCGTGTAAAGAATTTTTGGCTTACTTGTGAAAGAATAGGATCACATCCCAATTAATCGTACTCAGAATACCCCAACAAAATGGGGTTGCAAAAAAAAGGAACATAACTCTTTTGGAGATGGTTTGGTCAATAACGAATTATTGAGATTTACTTAAATCATCTTGGGGATATGCCTTGGGACATTGATGTACGTTCTAAACTTGGTACCTTCAAAATCGATTCATATGCAACAACCATAAGGACATTGGTAAAGGACAAGAGCATCTTGTTTGCAAGCTCAAGAAATCTTTTTGTGATCTCAAGCAAGCATTGAGGTCTTGGAATACTTATTTTGACACCATGATCAAGTCTATGGATTTGATGAAAATGAAAATGAGAGTTGCATATACCGAAAGTCTGAGGGGAGCGTGGTGGCATTCTTAGTATTGTACATAGATGGCATTCTTTTAATTGGAAATAATGTGAAGATGTTATTATGCGTGAGGGTATGGTTGTCCAAACAGTTTGATAAAAAGAACTTAGGAGAAGATGGACACTTCCTTGTGATCAAGATTATTTGAGATTGAAAGAAAATGATGTTATGCATATCCCAAGCTTTCTGTATCGATATTGTGCTGAAAAGGTTCAACATGCAGGATTCAAAGAAATGTGTCGTAATTTTTCCGACATGCATGGATTCTCCCTATCCTAGAAATGTGTCCAAAACACGATAGAAAATAGAAGATATGGAAGTAATTCCTTATGCGTCGGCCGTAGGAAGCTTCATGCATTTAATGTTGTGTACCATACCTTATATATATCTTCTATGTTGTGCATATGGTTGCTTGTTATCAAAGTAACACTGGACCAGGACATTGAATCACGGTAAAACATACTCCATCCTTTTTTCATTTGTTGTTCTAATGCCTTGCACATATTTTAATTAACAATTTTTTTTGCCTAAAATAACCTTAATAAATGATGATAGTATCTTTTAATTATTCAATTAAGGGACATACTTGGGTCAGCCGGAGGCACCGTGCGGCCGGGCTAAAACAATGACACTTTTATTCATATAGATTGTCACTTTTCTATATAAAGATTGACACTTTTAAAAATTGTCATTTTATTCGTAAAATAATTATGTTAAAGATTGGTACTTTTATTCATATAGATTGATACTTTTCTGTATAAAGATTGTCACTTTGGGCCCGGCCGCACGGTGCCTCCAGCTGACACAAGTTTTTGTCTTCAATTAATATCATGTGGAAAATAGAGAAGATAACTACTCATCTTCTTCTCCAAATATCAAATGGTTAGATTTCATCAATTCCATCGCATTTGAATTGGAGCCAAAAAAATTTAATAATGAAGGAAACTAATTACAAACGAACTAGAGGGAAGGCAATTACAATTTCTGCATTTGAAATTTTGTAGTATCTACAAATATGACAGTTCACATAGCCAAATTTTCATATTTTCAAAAATGGCTTCAAAGTTCACATTCGACTTGAATTAACATCCTCCACCCGTTGATCATGAACAACCTAATGAAGAAGAAGACATTCCAATTATCGTGACATGCATCTTCACCATCGAAAAACTTTATAATTGAACTAAATGAAGACAATCATAAGATCGAGTACCCCGTAATCGAACTCGACTTACATGAGTTTAGGTAAGATAATCATCAATCATCTTTGGATTTACTTATGATCTCTCCAATTTTGGAGTATTTGATGAATGAAGTAGAAGATATATAAGGCAGAAAAAGAAGCGAGCAATTATTATCGAGAACGAGAGAAATAGGAAAAGGCATAAGATGATAAAAGAGGGTGAGTTAATGAGGGCAACTGTTGGTCCCAGAAAGAGCTAATTGGTGTATAGGGGAGGGAGAGAGGAATACACCAATGTCCTATGATTTTCGAAATTACACACTTTTATAAAACCAACTCGTATAAGGAGCTCGATACAGAGTGCAGCTTGATCCCTTCAGTTTGAGAAGCAAGCTGTCGAACTTATCACGATCAATCTGATATGCGGAAGTTGGTAGTTTTATGAAAGCTCTTTAGAAATTTTTTTTAAGTGTACTCTTTTGCAGCTTGATGAGATGAATGCTTGATGTATGATTGTTAGTGCAAGTAAAGATATAATAAACTGAATGTGGAAGATAGAGAGAGAGAGAGAGAGAGCTTGACACAATCAATTTATCGTGGTTCAGAGAAACTTCTCCTACGTCCACGTCCACGTCCACATCAGAGAAACTCCTCCTACCCCTCTCTTGTTTTTACTGGCTGAGTACCAGTCCCAAATTTTGACTAACTTGTCAAAATTTAAGCACGAGTTATGAAGTCGTGACCCTTACAATGTTTGCTTAAATGAACTAACACCTAACGAGCTCTTCTAGTTGCAGAGCTTGACTTCTCAGCAATGGCGAGCGAACAGATCTTCAACTTCTTCGAAGAACAGCTTCTGAACATGAAGGTTGATGATTCTGTTGAGTTCTTAAGCAACAGTAAATGCTTCAAATACTTGGATTAATTCCAGAGGTAGGAATCTCCTTGATATCAATACTTGAGAATTCTCTTGGTATTTCGAGTGTTGAAATGGCTGTGAAAAGCTTGAGTTTTCTGCAGAGTTTAGGCTTGTAAAATGAAATTCCTGTGAAGAATAACTCTGGAAGGCTGAAGTATTTATAGGCCTAGAATTTGAATTCTAGCCGTTGAAGTTCTGACCAGTGGCAGAGAGTCGTTGGTTGCTGACTCACTTCTAGCTGTTGAGGATCGTCCTAGTTGGCAGCCAACATGGCAAGGAACAGGACGACTCGAGCTGTTTGACCAACCAGCTCGTGTTAGGTAGTAAAACACTAGCTCGATGATTTCTTCAAAATAGAGCAGTTGGTCTTCTACAGGAGATTGGAGGAGGAGCTAGATGCCAGATCGATCTCCTATAGGAGAGCTTGTCTAAACGATCTCATCCTTTACAAGCTTGATCGATCTGTCTATGTTAATATAAGTTCTACGCTATACAAAATGCAGATGGCTACTATCAATATTTATTCTAAAAAAGAGTAAACTAGATATAAATGTGGTTTCGAATAACATCATCAAAATTCCCAACAACAACTTTGGAAAAAATGTGCAGAACGACAAAGAATGTTGTAACAACAAATAGAAAAAAAAATAGGGAGTATATTAAAGTACCTTAAACAAACTCAGGAATATATGTTGGTCTACTAATCAGCCATAGGTTACATGAACTCATATTTCTAATTGGAACAAGATTCTCATAAGTCTACCTCAAGATATGTTTTTACCTTAGGAGGAGTCCTTTCATGAAGTGTGAAGCATAAATGCATCGCTGACTCTACCATAAAAGCTAAGGTTGTTGCAACTTCAAAGACAACTAAGAAAATTGTCTGGCTTAGGAACTTCTTGATGTTCTTAGATGCGGTTCCAAATTTGCCAAAGTGTATCAAAATCTTTTGTTACAATGCTAGTGCATTGGTGAACTCGAGAGAATCCTGCACGAGCCATAAAGCAAGCAAAAACCTAGAGAGAAAACATTATTTGATACGAGAAATATAATCATATAAATATGAAACGTGATGTTGTCAAAGATTGCATAAAAAAAACAACTTAGCTGATTTGTTCACAAAGTGCATGTGATACGATCCCACATCGGATCCACAAACCATTGTGGATTGGTACTTAAGTAAGGGGTCAAACCTCCACTCATAGGCTAGCTTTTGGGTGGAGTTAGGACTTCTGGCTTGAGTACCTATCAATTGGTGCTTTCACTAAGAGTGCGGATGTGGTGCGGAAAAAGGCTACCTGGGAGAAGGCTACCTGGTGGGACCAGAGTGAGAGCCGCCCAGAATGAGAGCCGTCCGTGGACGTCCTGCGGACGTGGTGCGGGAAAAGGCTACTTGGTGGGACCAGAGTGAGAGCCGTCCTGTGGACGTCCGGCTCTTAAGGGGGGTCGAATGATACGATCCCACATCGGATCCACAAACCATTGTGGATTGGTACTTAAGTAAGGGGTCAAACCTCCACTCATAGGCTAGCTTTTGGGTGGAGTTAGGGCTTATGGCTTGAGTACCTATCAATTGGTGCTTTCACTGAGAGTGTGGACGTGGTGCGGAAAAAGGCTACCTGGGAGAAGGCTACCTGGTGGGACCAAAGTGAGAGCCGCCCAGAGTGAAAGCCGTCCGTGGACGTCCTGCGAACGTGGTGCGGGAAAAGGCTACCTGGGAGAGGCTACCTGAGTGAGAGCCCAGAGTGAGAGCCGTCTGTGGACGTCCGGCTCTTAAGGGGGGTCGAATGATACGATCCCACATCGGATCCACAAACCATTATGGATTGGTACTTAAGTAAGGGGTCAAACCTCCACTCATAGGCTAGCTTTTGGGTGGAGTTAGGGCTTCTGGCTTGAGTACCTATCAGCATGCGGTCGAAATTGTTCGGAAGGGGTCCCACATTTTTATTTTTTCATTGTTATATCGAATGAAATTGTAGTTAATATATATATATATATAGTTTGGTTTATATGTTAATAAATCATGATGTGTTAAATAGGAATGAATCTGGACCGTTGATCTTAGTCAAATCTATGGTTATCATTGATTTAAGCATGGTTTCAAGGTGCAATAAGCATGATTTCATTTAAGCATGAATTGGTATATTTAAAAGCTCAATTATATAATAAGCATAATTTTATGCACATTTAAGCATAGTTTTGTATACCTTTAAGCATTTTTAACATTTTAACACGTTAGGATTTATTAACACAAGAACCGTTCCCTATATATATATTACCTATATAAAAAAGAGTCTTGTGTCAAAATATATATCGCCTAAAATATCCTCATAATATATTTTAAATTAAGGGTAATATTGTAATTTAATATATTTTAAGTTTAATATATTACTATAAGTTTAGTTTATCTAATAATAACATATCTCTAATTAATTCTCTCAACTTCGAGTGACTAAACCCGGAACCTACTTACATTCTCCCGTTTCTCTCTCTCTTCCAATCGACTAAAAGTAGAAAAGTTCTAGGTTATTATTTTTTTCCCCCAAATTTTCCAGTTTTAGATTGAGAAGTTCGAGTGAGCATTCATATTTAAATTGTTTTCTTGTTCTTGTTCAATACTATGAGATTATTATTCTTGATAGTGAGATATTTTGCAATAGTATGCGCATCAGAGTAAAAATTTTGTTGATATTGTTAACTTTCTGATACATTGAAGCTGTAGTTGAACTTTAGTATTATTTTTTTAAATTTTCCGTGTTCAATTTAAAATTAATTTATTTATATATTTATGATTAGTCTTAAATTTCTATTTATTCCTTTTATTTTCTTTCTATTTGTCGATTGCTTAGAATTGATGATGGATTTTCCTTGATTTGTATGGGTTCATTCTGCTCCTTGATTATGTGGATTCCTTATGTATTAGACCTGTCACTTTACATCTTATATGTTATTATGTTTAATATAGTGATAATTAACAATAGGCATCCACCCCCTTACCAGAAAAAATAAAATAAAATATATATATATATATATATATATAAATAAAAAAATAACAATAGGTATCCACCTTTTAGAAGGTTCTTCGTCAAGACCAAACAATGTTGTGACTTTTTGTGAGCGATATATGAGGTTGACCACTGGATTCATCTGAACTTCTTGAATATAATGTGCAATCGTCTCTTATTTTTTATATGAAGTATTTTTAATTTTATTTTAAATATAATTGATTGTGTTTGAAATACCAAAAAGTATTAATTCAAATTATTCTAAACTTTTTTTTTGTTTTTGTCGTATTTCAAACCGATGCCTATTGTTTTAGAGGAATTATGGGAAAGATAAAAATAATTAAATCATCAAAATATGGTATGATGCATATAAAAACTGTGGCAGATCGTGCCCTAAGGAGGAGATACAAGATGCAACAAGTGCAACAACCATGTTATTGAGACGATACCAAAGTATTAGGCGAAATTAAACATCAAATTATTTTTTTTAAATATAAATCTATTGACCATACTCTATTATGCAATTTCAGGTTTATGATAACTATAAACTTTACGTAAAGTGCATACAATGTTTGGGTTACATTGTTCGCTAGAGTTGCAGCATGCCTATAGATGAATATATTTTATCAATTAATGAGATAACTTATATATATGTGTGTGTGTGGAGGTACACATGCACGTAATTGAGTCGAATGATTGTGCTTCTCAGCGAAAAGAATCTTCTTATTGGCTGCATTAATTTTCTCATTATATTTACATGCTTATTTGAGTTGAAGGGGGACTTGATTTATTATTTATTTATTCAAATTTAATATAATTTGGCAAAGTGAAGTTTTGGTATTATGCTTATGAAAATTTGGTTCTAAACATGTTTATATATTTACAATGATTAGCTAAATGGCTAAAGAAATTCAATTTTCTACTTGATCATTAATTTGAAATATATGAATTCAAATTTTAGAATTTCGCTTTTTTTTTCACGGGGAAATAATTCTACTTACTGTAAAGGTTTGAGCACACATGCATCGACCATGATGCGTTTCATAACTATTGGTAAATTTATGACAATTGAAGATAGAGAGGATGCAAATATTACAGCCACAAGCATCCAAAAGATGGACAACATAGATGCAAGAAATAAATCGGTGATTGAATCGGTTGAAGACTCAAATCAAAATTTGAAGAAACATGCGGAAAAATCAATTGTAAAGTCTACGCGGAAAAAAAAGAAGAAAAAAAACAACTATAGAGTTGCCGGATGCTTGCTTCAATTCAAGACTCAAAAGAAGAAGAGGAAAATTGATTGAAAAGTCAAACGGGGAAGAAAAAAAACGACAACTATAAAACTCCAGTCTGTTGAAGCTGGAAGCGCAAGATAAGAAAAAGGAAAAAATTACAAGAAAAAAGAACGAGGACTACATTCATATTTCACGTGATGAAGATTAAACGTTCTGCAAAGAAGAAGATCAAACAAGAAAAGTAATGTAAAATCACATTTTCATAGTTAGCATACTATCTTTTAATTTTAGTATACATTTAGAACAAAATATTGTTTATTCTTTATTATTATTAAATTTTTTAATTCATTTATTTAGATACATTTTTTCATGAAAAGAACAAAGCCATGACTGCTTTAATTTTTGAATATGTGTGCATACACCCTATATTCATAATTAAAGATGGAAAAAAATAATTAATCTCACAGTTTCCGACGTCAAGATATATAGGCAACATAAACAAGAATTCCAGTACCTATAAAAGCAACGGCTTTCTTCCATGTTGGTTTTTATTTGCCCAAATGCTGACATCACTATATAATTTAAACACCTTTAATTTGAAATATTTCTAAAAAAAAATAATTAATAATCTCATACATAAGGACCGTGTGCATATATCTACTGTCTACATCTAAAATAAGTGGAACTTCACTTCATTAACGATTTTGCTATTTTTTTCAGACCTAAGATAATTAAATTAGTGGACAAATTATTCTTATTTTACTTTTTTAAAAGGGCAAAATAGTTATTTAATACTCTCTCTGTCCCAATTCAATGGTATTGTTCATTTTTGGCACGGAATTCAATGGTCTTATTTTTTTTTGGCACAAAATTTTATGCATAGTGTTAAAAGTGAAAAGTAAGGGATCCACATTGAAAAGTAAGGGTTAATTATTTTCTTTTATAGAAATTGTCCAATATAGTATACGAGACTATTGATGGGACGGAGGGAGTAATTATTTTTTAAAAATAAATCTTTATAAAATTAAAATAATACAATAAATTCAACGTGCAACTCACGTTTCATTTGCTAGTATATTATAAAAGAGTCAATTTTTACAATTTTTATTTTGCCTAATATACCCATATTCTAAATCTATTTTAAAGGATAACAAAGTAATTATAAATGTAATTTTATTATTGAATTAAATTTATTTAAACTTATCTTACTTCAACTACAATTTCACTTCTCCATTTTTTATTTATCTTCTCAATTTTTCAAGAATATTATTCATCTCCTAAAGAATCTATTGTTTCTTACTTGCTACGAAGTATAACATAAAACTTACAATAATAAATAATGAGTTTAATATAAATAGTGAAATATAAGAAAAATTAGTTTTTCTTAATATATATATTTTAATTATATATATATATATATATATATATATATATAGTTTGGTTCATATAGATTTAAGTACTAGCGTGCGAAACGCGAATTATGCTTAAAGCTATACAGAATCATGCTTAAAGCTATACAAAATTATGCTTATGATGCATAATTCGCTATAAACATGACTTTGTATAGCTGTAAGCATAAGCATAATTTTGTATAGTTGTAAGTATGATTTTGTATAGCTTTAAGCATAATTCACACTTCACACACAAGAATTTATTTGCATGTGAATCATTCCCTATATATATATATATATATATATATATATATATTCTTTTCTTTTGGTCATGAGTTGATCTGGATTTTAGAACCGAGACAAATATTATTTCCTCCGTTTTTCTTTATGTGCTCCGGTTAACAAATCGCAAATAATAAAAAAAATGTGTAAATTTATTCAATGTGGAATGTCACAAAATGCCAATAGTGTTTACGGCACCGCAGCTTACAATTAGTGTGCGATTTATCTATTCTACTGGTCCGCCCTCACTTTAGGTGTGAGGGTAGAGAGCAATAATAACCGATTATAGTATAATCGGGTCGAATCCACAATGAATGCTAGGTCGTTCAAGATTCAAATAGTAATCCAATTACCTAACTACTATTCAAGCTACCAAGTGACATGTTTTTGTATTTTTAATTAGCTAATGAAAAAATATAAAGTAATTAACAAACTAGGTAACAACTAAAAACAAGGATTACTAACAATAGTAAAAAGCTTGGTTCCAAATATAATCCGATAATCACTAGAGGCCTAGGTTTTAGGATTTGCATGGGTTAGCCATTTTAATCTAATTCATATGGGAGTTATATATATATTAAACATCAACTCTTCTCTCGAAGCAATCAATATTAGTAGATTAACCTATGACATCTATCTCCGCTAGGTCTCAAGATGCATAAATTAACTCCAAATAGCTTAATTAATTATCTAGAAGCTCCTACTAGCAAGAACTACTAGTATGGTGTGATTTGATTCCAAGTGTTATGAACTAAAGCCTCCTAAGCATTTAACCAAACACCTTGTATGCATTCAATGATGGCCAATCACTCATGCAATTAAATCAAGCCCCAAATCACAAGACATGTGAATTAGAAGGTAAATCCAACAACAAAACCTAAAAACCCAAGGATCTAGATCATATCTTCATATATTGGAACCAAAGAAAATTTAGCTAGACATAATTAAAGAAATCAAACCATAAAAAGTAAATGAAATCATGCTTAAAAGGTAGAGAATTGAATAAGGAAGAAGAAAATGGTCTTGAATCTTGAATCCACAAAATGATGCTCTCCAAATCTTGAAAATACTAAAAAGGAAAGAGGGAAATGTTTCTAGGGTTCTAGGAATATTCAATGTGCAAAAAGATCTACAAATGGGGTGAATTTTGGGATTAAATACATTGAAAATCATAAAAAATCTAAAGTCAAACGGTCAAAGCCCGAAATAAAAGGGGGAGAAGGGATTCACAGCGGGCCAGGGCGCGGCCCATTGGGCCGCGGCCCAGACCGCGCGAAATGGCTGCAGCTTCAGTCTTCGGGCGCGGGCTATGGCGCGGCCCAATGGGCCGCGTCAGCATCCCCCCAATGCGCAGTTTTACGGTTTTGCCTCGTTCTCCCTCGTCCGAACTCCGATTCTCGATCCGCTTTTTGCTATGGCTTTCTAACGAACTCCTCTTCGACATGGAATAGTTTAATTGGCCAAATAAGTTCTTCATTTTTCCTGCAAAAAGCATAAAAAGACTCGAGAGAACGAGGAAAATATAAATGAAATCAAACTAGTGAAACCCTAGCTATATAACTTGAAATTCCACATTTTAAACATAGGTTTCACTCTAATTAAGCTCGTTTCTTCCTCGTTTCTGGCTCCCGATCCTTAGCTACTTGAATGCTCTTTCCAATTCCTACAAAAATAGATCGAAAACCGAAAGAAAACGAGAAGAATATAAACTATGCTATAAGTTCAAAAACCCTAGCATTCTAACATTGAAACACCCAAATTGAGCTTCAAACACATTCAAAACACACTAAACATGCACATAAAATACGTGTTAATCACTCCCCCAAACTTAAGCCATTGTTCGTCCGAACAATGAAACGAACAATCAAAACACTTAACACGTATGGGATGTGCATTTTGAGTTCCTCGATGCCTCATATAACTTCAAAAACCATTTTAGCTCAAGGAATTTCTCAAGTCAAACCAAACATTCATAAGATCAACCACTATCCTAACTTAGAATTCAATCACTCGAGCATCTTAAACTCTAGACCTCTCAAGGAACATGTGTATCACTCGATCCCTCAACATATGGAAATGGTAAACACTCATCGAAATCATGCAATACACATCTTTAACCATAAGCTTGCCTATCAACTCAAGTTCCCAATACTACAATGCATGCACAAATTAGGATAAAAAAGGTCTTTATTAAGCTTGTAATGTAGGGACATTGGTTAAGGTAGGGAAATTTTAGGTTAAGTGACTTCAATTTTCATTCAAGTACTCTTACCTCATTTCTTCACCTTTCTAAGTATGAAATTCTTCATTTTCTACCTTATCCAACCCCTTTTCATCAAATGAAAATTCAAGCTTCTATCAAACTTCTAAAGAAACACTCCTTTATGCTCTTATTCTTTTTTTCTTTTCTTTTTTTTTTTTTTCAATAAGAACTTTGTTCTTATTCTTTTTCTTTTCTAACATTGAGCTTATAGGAGTGTTCTTTTAACTCAAAGCAAATCTTAAGACCATTCACCATCACCCATCATTTTTCATGCATTTTCAACTTTCACCAAGGTTCCCTTAACCATCCTTCACCCCCTATCATCCGGTTCAAGAAGAAAAGGCTCTATTCAAGGCTCAAAATGGGACGACTATGATAATGAAAGATAGGTTAGTGTTTAGGGAAAATGGGCTATTCAATGATGGCATAAGATCATCTCCTAATCATGCACACATGTAATACTTCTAACAAGAGTATCAAGGTAAATTCTAGTAAATAATATGCAATGCAAGATCAAGCTCTCAAGAAAGGATATTCATTATGTAAAATGCATAGTTTAAGGCTCAAAATCCTCTCAAGCTTTTTGTCTAGGGCCTAAGTGCCTAAGATCAATCCTTCAAGCTATTCAAGTGAAATAACCCTAATCATGCTTGACTCAAACTTGAGAAATTTCAAAAATGTCACCATTTTAGCATCAATCATTGGCATCTCACCCAAATGCACTTGAGCAATTAAACACGTTCTTTCACATTCACACATGCAAGCATTCATTTAACCTTTTCAATTTTCCAAAAATTTCACACTCAAGCTCCAATCAATCAACAAAATCATCCTCACCAAAGATTCTCCATTGTAAGCACACATTCAATAAACCAACAAACCAAATAAGGAATTTTTATCAATCAAGCTCATTGACCCAAACTCATCACCAAACCAAAATAAGCAAAAATCATCCATTTAACCCCAATCAACCACAATCATCAAGCAAGCCTAAGTATATAATCAACAAACACATCAAATAGACGCTTGAAAAATATCAAAAGTAAAGTAATTTAAATTCCTTATCCTACCCCCCTCCCCCAAACTTATTTTAGAACATAAGGTCTAAAATGAGTTTGGAGGGAAGAATAATAAGAAATTTAAATTACACTTACAACGGTCCAAAGCTAGGTTGATGATGGTTTTGAAAGCCTTTCACTCCGTTGCTTGCTTGATTAGTTGATTCTCTTCCCTCATTTGTTCCAATCACAAAAATAAAGACAAATTAAGAAAAATGACTTAATCACAAACAAAGATCAAAAAACCAAAAATGAACTAAAACTAACTAAAAACGAAGAATAAAGAGATAGTTGTTGGGGTGCCTCCCAACGAGCGCTTAGTTTAACGTCGTTAGCTCGACGATACCTCATTGCCCTTTCAAGGGACTTGAAATGACTTCCAATCTCGATCAAATGCCAACCCATCATCAAGTTCTTCAAGCTCCGGTTCATCCATTCTTGACTCTTCCGGATCATCCAAAACACTCGACATGTGGAATGTTGTCTTCTCTTCATTCATTCGAAGGGTGATACTCCCTTCAAAAACATCAATGATGGCTCGACTAGTGGCTAAGAAGGACCTTCCAAGAATCATCGGAATATCCCGGTCCTCCGGGATGTCGAGGACTCGAAATCCACCGGGTAAATGAGTTTTCCAACTCTTATAAGCACATCTTCCACAATACCTTTTGGATAGGATATTGAACGATCCGCCATTTGGAGAATAAGTGAAGTGGGCTTAAGAGTTCCAATCTTCAAACGATGGAAAATGGAAAGGGGCATCAAATTCACACCCGAGCCCAAATCACACAAGATATTCCTAAAAGCTTGGCCTCCTATCTCACAAGGTAGAGTGAATTTCCCGGGGTCCCCTTCTTTGTTTGGAATCTTCTTTTGTAGACGAACACTACATTCCTCCGACAATATAATGGTTTCACCCTTATCAAATTTCCTTTTCTTTTTAACCACATCCTCCAAGAATCTCTCATGATCCGGAATTTCACTCAACAAACTAATCAAAGAAGCATTTATCTTCAATTTCTTGAATGCATCTAACAAATCACCTTTCTTCTCATGCAAATTCTCATCAATAGGCTTAATGGAAGATGCTAGATTATCCAAGCAATTCGGTTCCACTTGATCTTGAGAAGTTTTTAGAGTTGAAGTAGGAGTAGTACCTTGTGGTTTCTTGTAGAACTTTGCATTCTCATTAAACTTCTCTTCTCCAAGTAACTTCTTTATCTCGGAAACATAATAAGCACCTCTTCTTCTTTCCATCAAATTCTTGTCCTCCGACTATGGAATTCTATTATTGAGCTTCATCCTTTTATGATATTCATGAATCTCTTCCTTCGACTTGCTTTCAACGTCTTCCAAAGGAGGCCAATAATCCGGGACCGTCACGGAGTATATATCATTAGCAAAACTCTTTAATGTCCATTCCTTCTCATAAAGCTATGATCATGAGACGGATCCCAAGGAGGAACGCTTTGACCACCCCACTTTTTCCTCATATAAAATGGCACATATGGCTTTTTCTCCTCTTGGATCTCTTGTGAGGGTTTGGAAGATACTTCACTCACCACATGGATTGCGTTGCATTGTTGCTTCGGATTTTCTTGAGCCTTGCTAGAGGATTCTCCGGCATTGTGTTGAGCCGCCATTTGATTCGCCACTTGACCTATTTGAACCTCAATCATCTTCACTTGCTTGGCTAGGGAAGACACCGTGTTCTCCAATGAATTGACTCTTTGGCCGGTTTGAGAGATGAAAGAGCTTTGTTGATTGGTCATTTGTTGCACAAGTTGCTCAAGAGTAGGAGATGTCTTCTTCAATTCTTCAATTACTCCTTGAGAGACGGAGAATCCGGGAGGAGGAAATTGAGCATTATTTGAATTTCCATAGGAGGGATTGGGAAGATTTCTAGTGTTGGGATTGTAGGCTTGATAGCCTCTTGTTGACCATAGAAGTTGCCTCCTTGCTTCCCTTGAAACCCCCCTTGATAATTTCCTTTAAATCCGTCTTGAGCCCCTTGAAATCCTTGCCTATTGGAGTAACTTCCATAAGGATCTTGATTGACATATCTCACGTCTTCAATTCCATTGAACTTCTAATTCTCTTGAGGTTGAACCCTTTGAATTTGAGCTTTCCTTTCATCTTCATATGTTTTCTTCAAGTTGGCAAGCTCCAAGGCTAAAGCATCATACCTTGCATCCTCAAGAACCGAGTTCCCCTTCTTGGTAGGGCCCCTCTCCATGAGCCATTAATAACTATTGGATGTCATCTCCTCTATGATCCTAAGAGCTTCTTTGGCGTTCCGATTCACAAGGCAACCACCGGAGGTTGCATCAACTATACTTCTTGTATGTGGAGAGAGTCCACTATAGAAGTTCATGATTTGTTGGGCTTCACTAAAACCGTGTTGAGGGCACTTGCGTAGCAAGTCCCTATACCTCTCCCATGCTTCAAACAAGGTCTCGTCACCATGTTGAGAAAAGTGTGAGATTTCGGAAATGAGCTTTTGAGCTTTAGAGGGTGGAAAGTATTTGGAGAGAAAGGCCTTGCACAAATCATCCCATGTGTGAATGTTGGCCTTGTCCAATCCTTTATACCAATCTTTGGCCCGGTCCCTTAGAGAAAACCCGAACATTCGCATGCGAATAACATCATTTGAGACTCCATTTAGCTTAATGGTGTCGCAAATATCAAGAAACGTACTGAGATGGGCATTCGGATCCTCCATAGGACTTCCATCAAATTGCTCATCTTTAACCATTTGAATGAGACCGGATTTGAGCTCAAAATTATTGGCATTGATCGTCCCCCATTCTCCTCCTTGAAATTGTTCCGTTGGAGATTGGAACATATGGTTGAGAGGAGGTGGTTGAGCCTCATTTGCCCTTCTTTCTTGCTCATCCTTCCATGCTATAAACTCCTCCATTTCTTTCATAAGAGCTTCTATTGCTTGATGATTAGCTCCCATTACTTGATCTTCACTAGATCTAGAATTCCTTCTTCTATGCCTTCTTTCAAAATTCAAGATCAAAGGTTGAACGAGACTTCCTTTAGACCTTGTGTGCATATACCTACAAAATAAAAATCAAAAGAACAAATGCTTGAATTAGTAACTCAATAACCAAATCGACTATTGAAACTCAAACTAAGCATTCCCCGGCAACGGCGCCAAAAATTGGTCTGCCCTCACTTTAGGTGTGAGGGTAGAGAGCAATAATAACCGATTATAGTATAATCGGGTCGAATCCACAAGGAATGCTAGGTCGTTCAAGATTCAAATAGTAATCCAATTACCTAACTACTATTCAAGCTACCAAGTGACATGTTTTTGTATTTTTAATTAGCTAATGAAAAAATATAAAGTAATTAACAAACTAGATAACAACTAAAAACAAGGATTACTAACAATAGTAAAAAGCTTGGTTCCAAATATAATCCGAAAATCACTAGAGGCCTAGGTTTTAGGATTTGCATGGGTTAACCATTTTAATCTAATTCATATGGGAGTTATATATATATTAAACATCAACTCTTCTCTCGAAGCAATCAATATTAGTAGATTAACCTATAACATCTATCTCCGCTAGGTCTCAAGATGCATAAATTAACTCCAAATAGCTCAATTAATTATCTAGAAGCTCCTACTAGCAAGAACTACTAGTATGGTGTGATTTGATTCCAAGTGTTATGAACTAAAGCCTCCTAAGCATTTAACCAAACACCTTGTATGCATTCAATGATGGCCAATCACTCATGCAATTAAATCAAGCCCCAAATCACAAGACATGTGAATTAGAAGGTAAATCCAACAACAAAACCTAAAAACCCAAGGATCTAGATCATATCTTCATATATTGGAACCAAAGAAAATTTAGCTAGACATAATTAAAGAAATCAAACCATAAAAAGTAAATGAAATCATGCTTAAAAGGTAGAGAATTGAATAAGGAAGAAGAAAATGGTCTTGAATCCACAAAATGATGCTCTCCAAATCTTGAAAATACTAAAAAGGAAAGAGAGAAATGTTTCTAGGGTTCTAGGAATATTCAATGTGCAAAAAGATCTACAAATGAGGTGAATTTTGGGATTAAATACATTGAAAATCATAAAAAATCTAAAGTCAAACGGTCAAAGCCCGAAATAAAAGGGGGAGAAGGGATTCACGCGGGCCAGGGCGCGGCCCATTGGGCCGCGGCCCAGACCGCGCGAAATGGCTGCAGCTTCAGTCTTCGGGCGCGGGCTATGGCGCGGCCCAATGGGCCGCGTCAGCATCCCCCCAATGCGCAGTTTTACGGTTTTGCCTCGTTCTCCCTCGTCCGAACTCCGATTCTCGATCCGCTTTTTGCTATGGCTTCCTAACGAACTCCTCTTCGACATGGAATAGTTTAATTGGCTAAATAAGTTCTTCATTTTTCCTGCAAAAAGCATAAAAAGACTCGAGAGAACGAGGAAAACATAAATGAAATCAAACTAGTGAAACCCTAGCTATATAACTTGAAATTCCACATTTTAAACATAGGTTTCACTCTGATTAAGCTCGTTTCTTCCTCGTTTCCGGCTCCCGATCCTTAGCTACTTGAATGCTCTTTCCAATTCCTACAAAAATAGATCGAAAACCGAAAGAAAACGAGAAGAATATAAACTATGCTATAAGTTCAAAAACCCTAGCATTCTAACATTGAAACACCCAAATTGAGCTTCAAACACATTCAAAACACACTAAACATGCACATAAAATACGTGTTAATCATCTACTCCCTCCGTCCCTGATATTAGCGTGCTGAGAGAAACGACACGCAGTTTTAGACGAAAATAGCATAAAGTGAAAAATGTAGAGATAGTGGAATAAGGGGCCCACACCAATAGTGGGAAAATGTGGAGATAGTGGAAAAAATGTGAGCCCAGTTTGGTAAGTATTGAAATAAAGAATAAAGTGGAAGGGTAAATATGTATTTTTGTCTAGGGTATCTTTCCATTTTTGGATTGCACACTAATATGGGGGACGTCCCAAACGGAAAATACACACACTAATATCAAGGACGGAGGGAGTATAATTTTACATGAAACTACTTAGTTTTCTTAATTTCAGCAGCTCAATTACACGTGAATTCAAACATATTAGTGCCACTTTATTTCTTTTCTTGAGAACTGTTATAAATAAATACAGGTACGGAGGAACAACGGCGGCCGTACACCTCCAAAAGTGGCTAATACTGAATTTTGCTCCCCACAAGTTGATTTTTACAATATATTCGTTGCAGACTGAACGGCAGATTTGTTACCTGACTTTTTCTAAGAGAAAAGTCTAGTCGTGAGTGTTCTATTTTCATTTTAGTTCCTTTTTCATTTTTTTTTTCTTCTATTTAGTTTAGTACATTTTCTTGATTTCCCATATTTATATATGATACTCCTTCGTTCATCCACTTTTAAACATACGCCATACATCTATAATTTTCTTTTCATCCTCGAAAATTAATCAAAAATATCAAAATTAATATAGTATAGGTTCATAAAAATTTAAGAAGTAAACATTGAAATCCATACAAAAATATGCATGGTCATATTATATATGTTTATACTCAAAATATATATCTACTATAATTTTATATATAATTAAACAAAATATAAACTTCAAATAAAAGTAATTCTAAATTATGATTTCAGTTGAGTATGATTGAAAACTGATTATAATAATGGATATATGTAATTTACGCCTAAGTAACATTAATTAGTGATATAGTATAATAGTATAAAACATAACATTTTATGTCCGAAGTCAAGAGTTCGAATCCATTAATCCCGTTAAAAGCGGTTTAATTGGACTACTTGTTTTAATGTGCTAACCAGACATGTACCATGTTCGGTTCCCGGTCCGACAGGTTGAACTAGCCAGTCCGATATGATTTTTAAAACATTGGATATTGGATACTATTGTACATCACACATATAATTATTAGTTTCAGCGTGTAAAGTAGCATGCATGTATATAATAAATCTAATTTCAACTCAAATTTTATTCGAGAAACTTTTAGCTATAAAGAAAAACGTTTGCATACATTGCTTAAGTCATGCAAATATGTTGCTTATTATTGTGAAAGATATTATAAAACCCGTCAATACATTCATATCATACAAATAAATAAATAAAAACCAATTTGAAAAATTTGGATGCAGTCTTCTTATTCCATCTCGAGCCCCGAGTTACAATGAACAACGTCAATTCAATATTTAAATAAATTCGTTTCTAAAAGTTCTGTTCCGATCCAAACTATTTTGGTGCTTTTTTTTTAACATTGAAATCATTTTGGATTTTGGTGTTAAAAAAAGTGAGGATTTCTACACAAAAAGGGTGAGGATTAAGTTTTCAACAAAATGAAATAATCAAATCAAGTACTGCCTCAAAGATTTGCTTCTATCAATGGGGCTTGGTTGTAAAATGATCATCAATTTTGGCAATTTTTTTAATCGGTCAACATTTTTAAATTTAGCTAATTAAATTATAAATTGTTATTTTTGGCAAATTAAAGTTTTGTTTATTATAATCAATGACTTCTCCAAAAAAAAAAAAAAAACATTGGCGATCGGAATGCTAACATGGACGCCAATGTAAATTTTGTAGATTTGATGTAGACGTAGAGATTAAATACGTAGTTTATTTAATAAAATAATAAAAAAAAGTTCATTATTTAATTCACCAAAATTTATAAGTGATGTATAATTTGCAAAAGTATCAAAGTTCGTGAATTTTTATTTGCAATTAATTTTAAATAGAATTATATTTTCTCTGTTTTTTTAAGTGTCATATTTGGCTTTTGTTTTTGTTTACGTTAAGTGGACCATTTTCAAATTTGATGATAAAATAAATAAATTTATGAATATAAATTTACAAATTTCCTTAATGTATAATTTGATGACCAGGGATATTTATAAAAAACAGAGGGAGTAAACATCTTAATCTTCTAAGACAATCATTATTTATGATTATAATAAGACCCCTAAAAAAAATTAAATAAAAGCAATAAAATGATTTTATCATCTATTTATATTCGATTATTTATGAAAATTTAATTTTAATTGGATGTGTTTTTTGATGGAAAAGGGAGGGAAAAAAAATCGCCATTTCCCCCCTTTTTCACTTTTATTTTTATGAGATAAATAATTTTTTACAGGCATGGGGGAAAATTTTGCTTAGGCCGTCTTTTTTTATCTATAATTTTGATTATTTTAAAGAATTTGATACCTTTTATTTAAAAAAAAAAGAAGAAAAATCTGTAATTTTTGGGATTTTTTTTTGAAATACAAATATAAAAGTAAATAATTATAATAATTATTTATTATTTTTAAAATGACATATATTATGAAAAATATAGTTATGTGGCCGGCCACATTATGACCAAATATCATTATTGTTTTATCTATTCAATATAAATCATACTAACTCCATCCCATTCTATTAGTCCACATTTCCATTTTGGTCTGTCCCACTTATTAGTCTCCTTTCCGAAAATAGCAAAAAATTTATGGCTACAATTAACTCTCTCTTCTTAAAATTAATTATAGCCACATATTCCCTCATTCATTGGTTTATGTGCCCAATCTAATGTGGATTAATAAGAAGGGATGGAGGTAGTAATATATTTTCTCATCGTATGGAGTGATATATACTCCCTCTGTCCCACCTAATTAGTCCACATTTATTATTTTATACTTCACATATGAATATAAAGGTGGACTAATTAAGTGACAGAGGGAGTAATATTTTCGACTATTTTTTACTCCATCAGTTTAACTCTACTTGAGCCATTTGATTATTATACTTAATAGACTCATATTATTAAAAGTTGGCTCAAATAGAGTGAGGCGGAGGGAGTATTTTAGAGAACATTTGATAAAATAAGCATGAGAACATATTATTGGGTAAAAAAATTCATCATTTTTTAATCATTCCATTTCGTTTTCATTTAAAAAATATTATCACTCCAAATGAGTAAAAAAAATATTTATCATTACTTGGAGTTAAAAATATGAGAAAAAGGTTGTTCAAGAAAATATATATATATATATAGGGTTGAGTTCTGGTGAAAAGACCCATTAGAGTAAAAAATAAGAAGTAATGTCATCCTTAGATTAATAGAAATCCAACGGTTTAGATTAAAATGAATGAATAATGCATTTAATAGAAAATCAGCCATTATTAGTATTTTAATTAGATTTAAGGGTGAAAAGGTAAAATGTGATTTGAGTTATTTTGGAAGCTACGTCTATTGCGGGATTTCATAAGATTCTGAAAATCACCGATACGAATCTACCAAAAGTTATACAATGCTAGGGATTCTTATGCATTAGATAGGATTGATAAGGAACGATTGTTTCGGGAAGTTGTGAATCTGACTTCACAAAAAAAAATCGATAGAAGAAGTGAGGGTTCTAGCAAGGCTTTGGGCAGAGATTCCGTCATTGAATGCACGGGTAATGCAGGTTATAAATGTTTACAGTGCTAGTAATGCAAATATGTTAGTTTTTTTACTGTATTATTTGAAGTTTTACAAAAAAAATTAAATAATGTCTCCGTTTTTTTTTCCTTACAGAATCTGTGCATTTCTGTAAATTCAGTTCGTCGATTTGTTTGTGGAAGATATATATCAATTTTTCTGCTTGGGCTGGGTGAAAACAAACCATATAAGAATAAATGAGTTCGAAGAAGCAATAAAAAAAACGACAATTGGAGGAAGGTAAGAATATAGTGTGTTAAATTAATGATTATTTGCAAGTTTATGTTTTAATTGAATTGTTGCATACGTTGAATTGGTTTAATTATATTGGGATGATAGCAATGTATGAATTTGAAGGTGAGTGCATTACAACATAATAACATATATGCTCAATGATTTTCAATTGGTATTGTCTGGTCCCAATAATAATTTTACATTATTTTATAGTTCTACAGTGCAATATTGCATTATTTGAATGAGCAATTATAGTACTGAAGTAATGCATTATCGTTATAGTTCAATCATGTTTGATGCAATCTGAAATGGCATTAAGTATATGCACTGATATAATGTTTTACTGCACAACATTTAGGAGTTCTGTATTATCACCATTTAGGAATGCTGAAATCTTAATATATGCACTACTATAATGGTGTGATGCACAACTACAATATTGTAATACACAACATTTAGGTGAATAAGATAATGCACATATATAATAATGCTGCAATACACCAATGTAATGCAATATAGTGCATTATGTGAATATAATAATGCATTATTATAGTTCAATCATGTTTGATGCAATCTGAAATGGCATTAAGTATATGCACTGATATAATATTTTAATGCACAACATTTAGGAATTCTGTATTATCACCATTTAGGAATGTTGAAATCTTAATATATGCATGGTGTGATGCACAACTACAATGTTGTAATGCACAACATTTAGGTGAATAAGATAATGCACAGATATAATAATATTGTAATACACCAATGTAATGCAATGTAGTGCATTATGTGAATATAATAATGCATTATTTTAGCAATACCAACACAATAACTATCTTAGAACCTTTTAGGAATGATGCATTCTTAATATCTGTACAAAATAAGATACTACATAGCAACAAATTTGAATTTTGGTTGAATTTATGTTAGTTAAAAATGAGTATCTATATTGATGTTGAGGCGGTTGTGGCGGGGAAAAAAGATGGTATGCATTAGGGGAAGTAACTTCAGCAACTTTGCTCTCTTATTTGAAGTCAAAAATCCATTAAATTGGACCTCGTAGTGTAATGCATACTTTCCAAATGCATTATATAGCACAATATTTTTTATTTGTTTATATTTATACTTGTTGAATGAAGTATTTGATTATCTAAACTTACATTTTATCTCTGGTGGAATGTATACACTTTCATTGTGAGTTTGTTTGCTGCATATGATCCTGACTTAGATTTAGTGGGTACATTATATCAGTGAAGTTAGTTTATAATGCATGATTCATAATTTATGGGTTTAATTATGCATGATGATGCACGATAGAGCGAACTATTTATAAAATTTCCTCGTATAATGTTGGTAAACTGTTTCAAAAATGCAGTATTCTATCTCCTAATATATAATGCATTTCTTTTTTGTTTTTTTCCCATCATTTATGATGCAGAGAGACATGTTATACACCTTCATGATTCAGAAAGGGCATAAAGCCAGAGTTACCAAATTGCAGAAAGCTATTGTGATAGTTGAGGAGTTGTCTTGGGTTGACACACAACCGAATAATGATTGTGGTATATATGTCATGCGACATATGGAGGCCTTTATGCTAACTCCATCAGGCAAATGGAGTTGTGGATTATCACGCAGGTCGAAAAAACAAATTAGGATGATAAGGGTTAGATATTGTGCAGCAATTCTTGGCTGGGAGAAGAATGAGCTTCGTGAAGAAAACTTAAGTAGGTCGGAAATGCTATTTGAAGAAGTGAGCAAGATGGGATTGCTTGACATTGATGACCTTCTACTACGTGATTGAGCTTTATGTAGAGTTTGGTTAGATATTTGTGGAGTTTGTTTTGAATTGCAACATTAGTGCTGTTGATGGTACTAGAAATTTTCATTTTATTATATTAGTTTTGTTAATTGAATAGATTGTGTTGATCATAATGCATTGGAAAATAACTACATTGTTGCAATGCGGTTATTATTTCTAAATGCATGGACATGAATTTCACTTGCTGCATTACAATTTGTAATGCACCGGAATTTTTTATAATGCACAGACTTAAATTGTTTTGTCATTTGGTGATGGCATATAGGATGAATTATTCCACCAGCTGAATGTACAATAATGCATTATATTTATTATAATGCAATATAAACTCAATGAATTATTATAATGCAACTATTAATTTGTATAAACTCTATCAATTAGTATAATGCAGCGCAAGTGTGGTATCAGAAGTACTATTATACAGCAAATAGCATTACAAATCCCTCCAGATATTCATTAATTGATTCTTAACCCAATCGTCGTATCGCATTCCGACTTCCGAAACACCCTTCGCCACACACCAACTCCATAATCGCCCCTTAATCTCCTCCTCGATTCTTTTAAAATTCCACGATTCTTGTAAAAAGAGCACTTGATTACTCCATCTCCACGTCACCCACACCACACAAACCCAAAAGCCTCCCAACCTTCTTCTACCGCTACGGCCTCCGATAAGACTAGAGAAGGATAAGAAGTGATCCACAACCGAGGCAGGAGATGCCCACACAACGGCGACTCATTCCACCATCTTTCCCCATAGTCTTTGAATCTCCACACACTCCAAGAACAAGTGCATTGCCTTTGAATCTCCACATACTGCCTATAAAATCGTAAGTAACGCGTGAAGTTCTTAAAATCAACGATAGTGCAACCAATATTATCATATCCCCCTATCAACTCCTTAAAAACATGAAACGACCTCATTGGTCCTATTCTTGCCTTGGCACAATCAAAAATAAACCTCTTATGCGCTTTCTCTAATTTCCTATTTATTTTCATAAAATGCCGATAGCCAACAGACACAAGATTGTGGTTATGACCCTCGATGAAAGTTTTAACCACATATCCTTTACCAGCAACTAAATGGAAAATAACTCTAGCCATGCAAGATGTTCTTGAAGATAGTCTACGTCTGTTCTTTTTACTTTGATCAGCATTGCTCTCGACACCACATGATGACACACCTTTCACACCTTCCTTATTACATAAAATGTACTTTGCAACAACAATTTTATCCTTCGCCATTGTGGTAGTACCAAGACGAGTATCGAAACCACACGCAACCGCATAGTTCCTATAAAATTGTAATCCTTCTTCGAGAAATTGGAATTTCATCCCAACATAAGGTTTCAACTCAAGATCACACTCGGGAATAATGGAAACCTTTTGATTCTCTACAGAAAAATTAATCAAATTGCCTCGATCATCATCTGTTTACAAACATGAATGTATATATTTTAAACATTGAGAATAAAATTTATAATGCACACATGAAGTAAAAAAATCAGAATCGAAACCGATATCACATTACATATTTGAATTATAAAACGAGACCGAATTCGTACGATGTATTGTCTACTACAACAACACACATTATATCCTAATTCCTCGTATAATATAAAAATTCATTCAATATCAAAACGAACATCAAAGAATCAATGCATACTCTATGACTACTAGCGTGAAAAAAAAAAAAAAAAAACATCAACTATGCGCCGATTAGAAGAATTTTTTTTATGAAAACGACGACAACGATGAACGATGCAACAATGCCGGAAATCGATGAACAAAATACCTTGTGAATCCATGTCGCAATCGAACCAACTACGTATATGAGCCGATAATCACAAATACATCAGTATTAATTTATCTGCAAAATTATTTTCTATTAAATGCATAAAATATAATAGAAAATAATATGATTCTGGAAATGGAGACGTTTAATTCTGGGAATGCAGATGTTGATGGAGAGATATTCGTATAATATTAGAACAGCACAAAATCCGCAACTTCCTCTACATAATAACTACCTTAATCGGCAAAATGGAGAACAATTACAATAATAACCCTAAATTAACCTATTATTAATTATTAAATTGATTAAGAACAAATTAATGTGGGCCATAGATCTTAATATATGAATGGCTGAGATTATTTCTCATTTTGTACCAAAAACCTACTTTGTATTTGATCTTCACCCTATATATATATATATATATCCTATTTGAAAAAATTATCCATAAAGATTAAGGGAAAACTCTACGAGGGGAAAAGAAGATAGAGGTGTGGTATCCTGGTAATAATTTTTAATCTACGAGGGTTTTCTTTGGTCCTCCATGTGCAAAATATCGCAATAGAGTTGGAGAATTATTATTTATTATTATTATTATTATTATTTTAATAAGAAGGAATTATATATACATCAAAATATAAAAATCATTATATTTTGACCAAGGTAGAGATTTCGTAACTTTTAAGACAAACGTAGGTTTGTCTTTGAGCAAGTAATTATTGGTTCATTTATTAACATGTACTAATATTCATTATATGTCTTAATAAAAGGAAGCATCTGACGGCCCGATCACATGGGTTTCAACTTTCAACTTTTTACAAAAAAATAATTTCAGACCATTAGTTAAATGGAGGGTTAGGGTTCTAAAGATTTTTCTAGGTAATCATCTTCTTGCATTAAAAAACAAAAGAATTATTAAATCTCTCGAAAGAAGCACTTTGGGATTTATTTCTTCCAAAAGCAACCAAACTACCACTGTGGATTACTGATAAACTTAACGGTAAGACGATCAAGAAGGGTATTTTAGTGAAATTCACAAAAATAAAAATGTGTTTTACCGATGTCAAATGTTTATATAAATTTAGATATACATTAATATTAAAGAATTTTAATTGTGAACTCATTTAATATTTTTAATTGTGTTAAAGTGTTAAAGTGGTATTTTAATTGTGAGTTCATCTAATATTTTTTTTGTATCTATTTATTATGAGGTCTACTTTTTAAATGGAAAAAAAAATATTAGTAGTGTAGGTGAGTTATCATAAGTTTGACCATGATATCTTGGTCTTAACACATATTTGATTTCCATGTTGCAACTTTTTAAAAGTCCGTCTAATATGCTCGGCCCGCTCCAAAAACACTGTTTCAGTTCTAAATCTCATCGCGGCTCCTACCCGCGTTATGAATTTCAGCTTCAACAGTGCTTGTGTCTAAATTCACCTTCCCCAAATTTACTCTTCGACTTAAAACCATTTTTGACAAGGGTGAGAACAGAACGCTGCTATTGCTATGAAACATACATAAATCGGTTCCATTCTATAGCTCTTTTTAGATTTCTAGCAAAAATCATTCTATTCTTGCTCCTTTTTTATTTTTTTATTTTCTTGCAACGGAATCCCTCCAGCCTAGGGTTGTTCTGGGCAAAAATAGAGGGTTTGAAATCCGACCAAGGGCGTTCGCTTCGAGCTTCCTTCCAACTCACAAATTGTATATCAGGTTCTCGTCACTTTTTACTTCATTATTTTTAGCTTTTTCCATATCTTTGCTAGAAGAAATCTATACTTTGATTGTCATTTTATCAAAGAAAAGTTACATTATTTGCTTTATGAAATAGAATAAGGAATTCTGTTTATGGGCTTATTAAAATTTGGGGCGACTGCATTCAAGAAATTTGCATTCAGATTAGAGAATGTAATCTATACAATATCTATTTGTTATTTTTCTCAATAATTGCTATGTGCTCTTGATTAAAAGTCGTTTTTTTTTCTTGATTGTTGCAGAATCCTTTCCATTTGGCTCTTGTTCTCGTCAAATTTTTCTGGTAGCAAATTCGCGGCGAGATACATAACATCTTCCAAATTTCATATCAGGTTTTTCTAATATATGTTTGAGTATAGTTTCATATTCCCTACATTCGATAGCTTTAGAAAATAGAATCAACAAATTCTCTGTTATTGGCTTATTAAAATCTCATATTTGCTATATTTGTGCTTCTTGTTCATTGGCTTCTTTCTTGAGATTCGAATGATTGAAAAATGGGTTTTCTTTGTAGATATGCCTCCACATGCTATTGGTGTTGACACCATGCTTTTGATGATGGACTGCATAGAAGATGATGAAATTCTACAGATCATAGTCATTCTTATTATCATAGCATGCCTCTCAATTAGAAAAAGAAAACGTGACCAGGGACCTGAATCATACTCCATGATAGCAAGAATGCCACATCAAATTAGACACTTTAATAGGCTAATAGGGGTGACCAATGCTGACTGCATTGCTAATTTACGAATGGACCGTAACACATTTGGTAGATTAGTTTCATTACTACGTGAACTAGGTGGTTTAGTTGATGGGAAGTATGTTACTGTTGAGGAGCAAGTTGCCACTTTTCTAGGAATTCTAGCTCACCATAAGAAGAATAGAGTTGTTGGCTTCGATTACTTGAGATCACGGCAAACCATCTCCAAATATGTCCATGCAGTATTAAAATCAATGCTAATGCTACATGGAATACTTTTGGTGAAACCTGAACCTATTCCAAATGACTGTAACAATCCTTGATGGAAATGGTTCAAGGTATAACGTATTTCCTTCTAGATATGTTCATGGCTTTTTAACTAATTCAAAATATAGAAGTCATTTTATATATGCTAAAAGCTACGTATTCCTTCCATATTTGTTTTAGGGCTGCTTGGGATCGGAGCATCAGATGGTACATATATCAATGTGAAAGTCGCCACTTCTGACAAGCCACGGTATAGGACGAGGAAGGGACATATTTCCACAAACACATTGGCTTTTTGTGATAGAAAACTACGCTTTGTATATGTTCTTCCGGGGTGGGAGGGTTCTGCTGCTGATTCCAGGGTCTTACGAGATGCCATAAATAGGGAAGATGGCTTGAAAGTGCCGAAAGGTACAAAAACTAATCTATATTTTCTATGAAGCAACTATACTGCTACTACTACTACTCTTGATTCTACATTGACTTGTGCTATTGAATATTTCTTAGGTAATTATTATCTGGCCAATAATGGCTATTCAAACAATAATGGATTTTTAACACCATACCGAAGTATAAGATATCACTTGAAGGAATGGGGACCCGAGAATGCTTTACCTAGAAACGAGCAGGAAATGTTTAATATGCGACACTCCAAAGCCAGAAACGTGATTGAGCGTGCTTTTGGGGTTATAAAAATGCGGTGGGGTATCCTTAGATATCAAGATGCAAATCATGATGATTGTTGTGTGCTTTCTATTGCACAACTTCATTCGAAGCGAAATGGAGGTTGATCCATGTGAGGTGAACCTTGATGGCGAAGTAGACTTAAATGAAGAGGATGACGATGAGCAAGAAGTTTCTTACATGAACAATGTGGAGTCAAGTTCAGAATGGAACGCATTTCGTGATTCAATTGCTAGTTCGATGTGGCTAGCCTGATCATAGCCTCTTTTATTTGAGTTGTATTTGTATACAATGCATTGATGTTTGAAACTTATGGATTTTCTAGAATTGGTATTTCATTATTGCTAATTCTAATTCTAGTATTCAAACTTGTGTTTATGTATCCAGCTTTTTTTAAAAGAGAGACAAGTATTGTTCTATATTCAATACCATTACATGCATGAACTCGAAGCATCTATTAATCTACCATTAATATCTATAGTTGATCTGCCATTATATACACCACATCAGGAATCCCAATCACACCTACAGAAAACAAGTAGCACATAAAACATCTCTATATTTTGCTTTGTGATTTAGTTATGACCATTAAAGTTTATTATCAGTGTTCCTAATGTTGGAACTGCTGCTGGAAAGCGTTTCTTTTTCTCCATTGGATCTTCGAATTGGATATGATAATTTATGGTATCAGATATACATGCAATTATATCACGTATTGAGTCAAGAATTGATACCTTTCTTTTGCAGATGGAGTAATCTACAGGTCTAGATTACTGGGATGTGATCCCTTTCCTGGATGTGATCCCTTTCCTTGAAGTTTTCTGACTGTGTGGGCGTCTCGGAACTTTGGAACTTGGAACTCCCTCTGCACTCAAAACCGGCGCCCCCCCCTTCTCACTCTAGAATGAGATTAGATTGATTGATTAGGTTTTGAGAATCTCCTCCTCCTTATTTATAGGGAGGAGTAGGCGCCACTTTCCTTGTCCACTAAGTCACGGACTTTTAATTAATAAAGCCCGGTTTAGTTAATAATTACTGGAACAAATTATAATTAAATATAATTAGAATTAATCCTAACCAGAGTGTAATTATTGAGACCAATAGGAAATTGGCATCCCCTACACTACAGTAGGCGCCACATTACTGGGCTCAAGCCCATAATGCCTCTTTTCAGTCCAAAACTGATATCCTTCAATAATACCTTGAATTCCTTTCCTGAAGAGCTCTTGGGCCACCCCAGGGATCTATGTACCAGACAGAGTTTAGCGTTACCTAATGAAATAACCATGATCAACCCAGAACATTTATTCCATTAGAGTTGTGACACATTCCACTAAATAATCACAACTGAATCACCGCTCTGTCCTAATTTATAGATTGGGGCTGATACTTTATTTAGAGCTATCCCCGTGTTTAATGACTCGGATATCCATTAATTAATTAGAGCTCCTCTGACTGCTCATAATTAATTAATATCTTATTTTCCTCAAATAGTACTCGTTCACCCCTTATTATTATACCTGAACTTAATCATCATGCATGACTTGGTATAATAAACCTTGTGAACTCTCTGAGGGGATATCTCTCAACCTAATATGGACACGGTGTCTCGATACAACTAATTAGACATACTATGTGCCATCATGTTACCCAAGAGGCAAGTCATCAGGGATGCTGCGATAGACCATTATCTTGCAAATCAAAGTAACAATGAACAACACATATATATCTAATAGCCTATCGAGATTAAGATCATATCTCTAAATGCCGAGATCTCTAGTTCTTCACCTATTGCTAGGGTTAGTATCAGAAAAACCTTATCTCACTCGATCCTGTCAATACGTTTCACCGTACCAACACAACTAGCAACTGAGACCCGCCACTACTATTATGTTGTAGTCTAAACCGATAGCTTTCCCAGGCTATCTCGACTGTGACACTGTTTATATCTCATAATTATTATCGAACGCTGCGTGATCTCCCTGACACCCGAGCCGTCCACGTGTTCTAAAACATAAGATATAGGGCTTATTCTTATTAATAGATTTATTCAGATAGGTGATTGTTACCAGTGGAATACATGTCATATATACTAAAATACATTTTTGCTTTAGCTATACACAACAACCCCAACACCTAACATAGATGAAAACATAGTGTTAGCAGTAAGAATATGCTAGTTATGAACATTAAAGTTTATTATCAGTGTTCCTGACATAGATGAAAACATAGTGTTAGTAGTAAGAATATGCTATTCGACGCATGTAAACTAAACAAAGTTTCTACATAGAAAGTGATAGCAAACTAAACAAAGTTTTTACATAGACAGTGATAGCCAACTGAACAAAGTTTTTACCTACGATTGGGTAACAAAAAGCCAACAGATTGGCTGGATTAACACAACCACCCAATTCTTCAGAATGAACTTGCAACCTAATAGAGTATTAAGCAACATATTGAAAACAAGTTGCTACAAAAAGTAAAGTCACTTCCTTAATCTGCACTTAAAAATCAGCTTACTTGCCACCCTTCATCAATTTTGTGACATATGCAGGCCTTGCATCTTTCAGCATTGAGATGAAAAACTCAAGTCTTTCGGGCAATGCTAGCAGCTCATCTCCTGCCTCGAACACCTCATCCAGGGAGAGTGATGGGATTTTCTTCAACAGCCCAAATATCTCGCACTTTCCTTTCCCAAGATTGGTTTGATAGCCAAGTGAAGAACTGAAAAACCGGTACTTTGCCGAGGAGTTCTTCTGCACTAAAGCGTTGATGCTATCTTCAACTTTCCTTTTCTTATGATTTCTCGAGAGGGCTTGGAATCTTCATGGTTAGATTGGCCGACACTATCTTCAGCAGTAGGAGCAGGGACCTCGTGGACTTCATCTTCAAGGTTCACGTAGTCATTTTTGTTTTGGTGAGTACCGTCTTCTTTCTCGTCATCATGAATGAGATCATTTACCATGCCCATCATACCTGCAGCCCCATATCCCGTGGCTCTATCTTTTCCAAAGACCTCCATCCAACCTTCAAGAAAAGGCCACGGTCTATCCCTAATCTTCTTAGCATTACCATCAACCTGAAATTGAGATACATAGCAAGTTAAGGCAAGTTAATATCGATTATAATAGGCAAGCTAGACAGCAACTAACCTCTGCAATTCTTCCCATAGCTCTGGAGTAGCATCCACCTTGTTATCACCATTCGAGTTGAAACCTACGCCGCTACGATTGAGAATTGTGACGAGAGAACCATATGTTTTCTTCCAACTAGTAAGCTTGGAGCGGACGTGAGGCTCACTCTTTATATTAGCTGAAGGGAAGGCCTTCCTCATAGCCCCTTCAAGCTGATTCAGGTACCCTGCGCGGAATCTATTATCGGATTTCTATCCCTCCGCAATGATCCCTTTCAGTGCAGCCAACAACACCCGTTCCTGCTTCACCGTCCAAAACATTTTTGATAATTCCTTTTCACTCCCTTACCAATGGCATTGCTACCTAGTAAATGAAACCAAGTTTAATGATACATATATAAAACCCATATTACATCATATACAAGATAATATGATTTCTAGTTTTCTACCCCCACCCCATCTCCCTTAAACACAATCTTCGAAGAAAACCCAGAATACACCATTCATATTCCATAAAATATACACAATATGAAGGAAAGCAAGAATTCGTGGTAGAAATCAGATTTAATTACATGAGGTTTGACCAAATTTGAAGGAGAGTTTTTCGAATATGGCTCACCTTGATGTTGTGTCATTCTGAGTGATGGATTTTCAGTCAGGTTCTTCTTGATGGTGGCTCCAAGCGAGGGCAAAATTCGAAGACTATGTTTCGCGGTACTTGAATTTGGAATTGAATTGATTCGCGGCTTTTTATTCTTGTTTCGGGTTAATTGTTGTAAAAGAGTAATATTTGAATTTTAGGAGGGGTAAATAAGTAATTTTGTCTTTTCATCATGGTGTAGCTAGTCTACCAAACATATCTACTAAGATATCAATACCTTCAAATCTTGTGTACCAAACACAATTCTCCAAAAGTCAAATAGGGGTGATATCATAGAGACCATGATAAATCCTCTTTGACTCGAGATATCATACTTTATCACATCACCACTACCAAACAAGCACTCAAAGGATAAAAGAAAAAAAAAATATAGATTTAGTATGTGTCATTAATTTTATATATCTGGTGTGACATCTTATGAAATTCAAATTAAATAATTTATTTATTAATAAACTTATTAAAAATTAATACTCCCTCCGTCTCACGACACCATTTTCTTATTGGGCCGTCTCAAGTATTATGACACCTTTCCTTTTTGGGAAATGATTAGCTAATTAATAGTATAATTAGAAAATCCCTTATTACACTTAACATTATCTAATTAAATCTCATCATCCACTCACCCTCACAACACATATCCCAATATAATTTAAATCCTAAAAATTTAAACTATCATAATTTTCTCGTTTGTTATTCGATTTTTATGATTTTTATACCAAATTAAAGATCTTGATACGATTTTTCATGTAAGATCAAACATGGATATGTTTTTATGCATTTATGATGCTCTAGTTTAAAAATATGTCTAAATACATAAACCACATAATATCCCTACACACATTACACTTTACACACTAAACACCCCTGTCTTAAGTTCCGTGCCGTAAAGAAAAGTGTCGGAATACTTGAGACGGAGGGAGTATAATTTTTTTTGGCAACAAGTAAAATCTTTTGTTGATAACTATCAATATTTGAGAGTCAATAAAATTGTGACACTCCGACTTAAGAGCCCATCATGGATCCAAAAATCCCACTAAGCTTATAGATAAAGCTTTCCATACCACTTCAAAATCACCAAAAAATAAAAAATAAAAAAAAAAATCATTATCTCTAGAGTCGGAATTCTATATGAATTCTCTCATATTAAAGGCGTTCTTCGTAGAAATTATCGGTATTCTTTGTGGAAGCAACCAAAGCCAGCGTTTGATTCGGAAATAAGGCAAAAGTCTTTCGTATCGGCACTATAAAGCTCAAGTCCAAGTCAAACCGAACTCAGCGTTTGATCTGAAAATAAGACAAATATCATATGTATTGTTGTATAAAGCTCAAGCCCAAACCAAACTCAAGTCCAATATGTGATCCGGAAATAAGACAAAAGCCTTCCGACATCCACGTTATTTGGTGCGAAGCTCAAGTCCAACATGTGAGTAGAAAATAAAACAATCCTCTGCATCAATGTTTTAAAAGTCAAGTCCAAGGAAATCAAATGAGACATACTTATTCGATAAATATCAAAGGCTGCTCGAGCCTCGAGGATCGTTTAAGAAATATTCGAAATGAATAATCAGGGGATTAATATATAGAGATTGTAGTCAACAGCAAAACCAATCTTAATTTTACATGGCATTATCATGAACTTTTGTAAATATTTTCTTAAATTTTCATGAATTTAATTTTATATATACATATGCACAAGAGAAAGAGCGGAAATCATTTTGAATATGACATCTTGAATTCAATTGGGAATCAATCATTCAATTTGTGGTTGAAGATGGATGGCATGATGCTGATAGTTGATATTATGATCATGACACATTTTGGACGGTGAATATTCATATGCAAAAAAGTACTACCGCATGATTTAATAATTTCTTTATGGAGGATTAACAGATAATGTTATAGATTGCACTGAACCAGTGAATTGCTATGCAGTTTGCTACATGTATTATATATATAGATATTGAGTACTACTCCGTATTTCTTGGTAATAATATGTTTCTTTTAACGAATCTCATATATTTTAATACAATGAGAAACAAATAAAATGTTACGTTTGCTTTAACAGTTCTACTATTGTCACGTTTGCTGTTGCCAACCCCAAGCATAAAATTTAAAGAAAAGCCCAAAAAACTTCCTTATCCTCCCAAAAAAATAAAATAAAAATAGCTAATCACCGTCTCTCAGTTTTTCCATTTTTATAGGAAAAATTAACCTCTATATGTTTAAAATTACTGTGAAAATTCAACTCAGACTAAAACAGTCATGTAAAGGAACATGTTTGCCAACAAAAGAGTTGCTTTTTTTCTTTTAGTTCAACTAATGTAATGAAAACACCTATTTTATATTATATAAAAAAAATAAAAAATTATACTTTATAAGCAATATATAGCAATATATCTGATCGATCGTGTATTTTAGGGTGATTATACGAGAGAGAGAGAATGAAGAACACGAGAGGTTTTTTACGTGGTTCGATCTTTGATTAGATCTACGTCCACGAAGGAGAGAACGTTTTATTTTTCGTGTTCTAACCGCTATTACAACCTGGCTCTTTCTTTACAAATGATTCCTTTTTATAGAGGATGGAGGTCACGGGTGTTCCAGGAGTGGTTGGGGGTCGTGGGTGCTCCTGTCTACAAGTCTGCACTGTGGAGTGGTTGGGAGCAGTTGGTTGACTTTCTTGACTTCCGCTGGGCCTGTTGGGCCGGGGGAATTAGGAATGGGCCGAGCTGATCTGGGCCTGTTGGGCCATATCCTATCACATCCCCCCCCAAAAGACCGGAGCAGCGAGGTCATTGTGGGGAGGTGTAAACTGGCCGAGGTCGAGGTTGAATTGTATTTGCTTCGTCGGGAATGTGGTGTTGACGAAGTCGAAATGTATACCGCCTCGTTTTGACGAGGTCGAGCTTGAACTTCATTGCTTCGTAGGAAATGAGCTCTTGACGAAGTCGAAATGTATACCGCCTCGTTTTAACGAGGTCGAGCTTGAATTTCATTGCTTCGTCGGAAATGAGATATTGACGAAGTCGAAATGTACACCGCCTCGTTTTAACGAGGTCGAGCTTGAATAGTCGTGACATGAAAAGGCACGACTGTTGGTGTCAGAGTAAGTAGGACACGCGTCAATTTTCTGTTGGAGTAGGCGAAGAGGCGGGATTTGAAAAGGCGTGCCTTCGTTTATAAAAGCTTCCAATGTACGCTAACAAATATTTTTCCCTCAATCATCTTCCAATCGCGAGCGAGAGGGAAAACCCTAGACCTCAAATTCTGCGACCGCCGCCGTCGTCCAGTTCAATTTCCCGGTGATTTATAGTCGGAAAAAGACTTTGACAAGTAAGTACTTTTCCCGTAATGGATTCCTCCTCTTTTTCTCAAGTAGATACTGGTAGAGCCGGCGTACAGATTTCGCCCTCGCCGTCCAGGGGTTTTCCGGCGAGGGTCTGGCTAAATGTATACACACGCATGCTAGTTCCACCGGCGTTTCGAGAAATCGAATTTTTGCCGCTGGTCGGGTCCACTTCCTCACTGGCATGTGCCTCGACCATGTCTGTGTCGCATATGCAGGACTTGGCTCGTCATTTTTTGTTTCCTGAGTCTGTCGAGCTGCTCCTGCCTCGTGATATTGACAGGGGTAGTTCGCCTCCCGTAGGTTTTTTTACCGTTTATGAAGATTATCTTCATTTTGGTCTCCGGTTTCCATTAAACCGTTTTTTTGCCGAACTCCTAGAAGAGCTCCAACTGCCGTTAGGGCAGTTACAACCTCCTTCCATCAAGCAGGTCGTCGGTTTTTGTTTTGAGGTCAGCCGACGTGGTGGTACGCCTACTGTGGATTTATTCCTTAGGTTTTTTAGACCTAAGCTTGGTCCGACGGGGTGGGCTTACCTCTCCCCGATTAGTAGGTTCAAGTTAGGGACTCCCACTAAGGTGACGAACTGGCAGAAGAAATTCTTCTTTTGCCGGTGTGAGGGCGTGCCATTGTTTCCCTGGGCCACGGCCAAGTTCGTACTTCGAGATACTGGGAAACCAACCAGTGAGCTTGAAATGAGCTTGGTGAATCTCGGCCTCGTCAAAAGGGATTATGCCGAGGCCGAGCTCGCAACTCACGGGTTAAGCCCGTATAACTCCGTGTCCGATGTGGACTTGGGTGAGGCTCTGCTTCACTGATTTGTCCTGTGGTTTCTTTCATTTTTATTGATGAATCTTTTGGTTTTTTTTTTTTTGTAGTGGATGCTCGAGCTATACAGGCTGCTCTTCAGAACAAAAACAAAAGGAAGAGGCAGAAGCCCTCCTCTTCGGCGAAGGAGAAGACTTCGGCGTCGTCGGAGAGGACAACCGACCTTCCATGGTCGGTATCCGTGGACTCACAGTTGGACGCTCCCGTCCAAAGCTCCTCTCCCCTGCAGCTGGTGGGCCAACAACCTCGACGGACCTTGCTTCCGTTGGACGACGAAGTGACGGTCGTCGAGAGTGGCCCAATCTCGGGCCAAGTGTATGCACGGGAGATGTCATTTCCCGAGGTAAGCATTAAACTAGAAGTATTTGTACATGGTGATTTGTACTTTCTACTAAAATCTTGTCCCTGGTTTTGTGTTTTAGGGAGCCGAGGCGGCTTTAGATGGGCTGCAGGGCTTGGCGAACTTCATTAGAAGTGGGGTTGCCAAGTTCCAGACCAAGGCTGCCGAAGTTGCGGCGGTAGAGGACCGGCTAATGGCCCGGATCTCTGCCGCCGAGGTTGCGGCGCAGGCGGCGGCGGAGAGGGAGGCAGCGGCTTCGTCTGCGGCCGAAGAGGAGAAGAGGAAGGTCGCCGAGCTCGAGGCCGAGGTGAGTCGGCTGAGGACCCAAGCTGCCGGAGTGGTGGCCGGACAGGGAGGGGTGTTCCGCGCGTTGGTGGAACGATTCGTCCGGTCTACCCACTTCTCCCAGATGGCTGTCCAGCTGGTGACCGCCATGAGCACCCCGGTTGTCTCCGCGGTGATTGACGACATCGCCAAGGACATCCCGGACTTGGACAAGGCCAAGTACGGGTATGCTGCCATGACGGAGGAGGAGACACTGCGAGACTTCGCCGAGGTGCTTCTGAAGTACACCTCTTCCATCCCGGTTGTCGAGCGGCTCTCCGCACAGAAGAGTCTGCTAACTGAGGATGTCATTCGGCGATGCCCCGTCGACAGGTACGATCTCCTGGAGGCGGTCATTGCCGACTTACAGAAGACGCCGGCTAGGGAAGAGGATGCCGAGGAGCCAGCTCGGGACGACCCCGAGGAACCCGAGGTCGATCCAGAGGTCGGCCTAGAAGGAAAAAATCGTGGTGGAGTCAATTGACTCCTTTCACGATTTTTGGCTTCTTTCCCCCTTTTCTCTTCTTTTTTTTTTTGTGTAGCTTTGTACTTCGTCGCCATTAGGGTGGCGTTTTATTTGCCGTGTTCGGCTATACATAAATAAAAGGATTTCTTTTTGAACCTTGCTTGTGTTTGTTCTGTAGTCTGCTCCCGAGTTTTATGATGCCTCCCACCTTGTTCGAGAAATATCCGAGCTTCGCCGAGCCGTAGAGGTGGCCGAGCTCGATGTATCGAACTGGAAGAAGCGGGCTAATAATATAGAGATCGAGGCCGAGGTGAAACTTCGGGCTTCTTTAGAAAAACTCGATGAGATGCATGCCAGATACATGGAGCTCGAAGACCAGTATCAGCGAGCTCGGGATGACATCAAGGCTTGCAAAGAGATCGTTGAAGAGCATATGGAATATGAGACCATAATTCACCGAGCTGGGGGATCCACGATTTCCGAGACTTACGATAAGGTCAAGGAGCTCCAGGCCCGATGCCGAAGTTACAGGGAGGAATTTGGGAGTGAATCCTGGCAGGTTAGAGGTGAGTTTGAAGAGCTCGTTCGTGTGGCGAGCATTTACGAGACAGTCCTTGATCGATTTCCGAAGCTGAAGCGGCGTCTGTCTTTACAAGCTGGTTCTGCGACTTCAGTTTCTTCCGATCCGGATCCGAAGTTGCTCGACCGTACTTCTAGAGACTTTTTGGGAGGTGAATCTTCGAGGTCTGCTGACCCGGACCCGAAGATTGTGACACGCCATTCTCAAGAAATTTATAGTCAAGAGCGGCGATCGGCGTCTGGACGGGGTCGGGGTCGGGGTCGGGCGAGCCAGCATGTCCGAGGTAGAGGCCGAAGTTCGGCTTCTGGACGCGGTCGGGGCAGGTTTAGTATAGACGATGTTTTGAACTTCAATTCTGGCAGGGATTTTGCTAGAGATTGGCTTAGCTTTAGTAAGCCAAAGCCTCCGGGTTCCTCGCCTTCTTAATGTAACAATGTATATTTATTTCTATTCAAATAAAACAGAAATTTTTGCATTTGCGTTTACCAACTTTCTCAGTCACTTAGGCTGTTAACCAGCCACTTCGTCCGAAGACGAAGTTTAGGCTTTCAAGTAGCCACTTTGTCCGAAGACGAAGTTTAGGCTTTCAAGTGGCCACTTCGTCCTAAGACGAAGTTTAGGCTTTCAAGTAGCCACTTCGTCCGAAGACGAAGTTTAGGCTTTCAAGTAGCCACTTCGTCCGAAGACGAAGTTTAGGCTTTCAAGTAGCCACTTCGTCCGAAGACGAAGTTTAGGCTTTCAAGTAGCCACTTCGTCCGAAGACGAAGTTTAGGCTTTCAAGTAGCCACTTCGTCCGAAGACGAAGTTTAGGCTTTCAAGTACCTTATTTGTCGAGTTTATCGATAGGGGTGGTCCCCTTACGCGCGTTTTAGGTGTTACTCCGACGTGGAGTTTATTTGTATCCTCGTCAGGATTTTAAAATTAAGATACTTGGTATAAAACGAGAGAGGTGTATCATGTATGCAAATTATTTAAGTGTACTAAAAAAAAACTTTAATTGAATGGAATTAAAAAAAGACAGAATTTACCAAGACGACCCGGCTCCTAGGACCTAAATGGACTCGGACACTGCTCTCTGTTTATACAAAGTACCTTTTCAAGTGAGTAATGTGCCATGTACGGGGTATGGGCTCACCAGATAGGTGGGCGAGCTTGTACGACCCTTTTCCGAGGACTTCTTGAACTCGGTATGGTCCTTCCCAGGTGGCTTCTAATTTGCCGAGTTTTTCCGCCTTACTGACCTCGTTATTCCGGAGTACGAAGTCGCCTATTTGGAGCTGCTGATGCTTCACCCGGCTGTTATAATACCGAGCTACTTGCTGTTTGTATCGAGCTTCTTGTATGTAGGCTTGTTCCCGTCTCTCTTCTAGCAAGTCCAAGTTAGTTCGAAGTCCATCTTCGTTGTCTTGGGCTGCGAAGTTAAGCGTTCGGGGGCTCGGCAGACCGATCTCTACTGGGATCACCGCCTCGGTTCCGTACACCAAGCTATATGGTGTTTCGCCGTGTGATGTCCTCGGGGTGGTTCGGTACGACCATAGGACTTGGGATAAGTTCGCAGCCCAGTCTCTTTTGGCCTTGTCGAGCCGGGTTTTTAACCCTTTGACTATCGTTCGGTTCGTAACCTCGGTTTGGCCATTCGCTTGAGGATGGGCTACCGAGGTGAACTTTTGCTGGACGTGGAGTTCGTCACACCATTCTCTGAACGTCCTGTCTGTGAACTGGGTTCCATTATCTGATACGAGGACGTGAGGTATGCCGAAACGACAAACTATGTTCTTCCAAACGAAGTTCAGGGCGTTTTTACTTGTGATCCGGGCCAATGGTTCGGCTTCGACCCACTTCGTAAAGTAGTCGATGGCTACAATGAGGAATTGTAATTGGCCGGGGGCTTTTTCAAATGGGCCGACGATGTCAATTCCCCACTGCATGAACGGCCAAGGGCTTTGTATGCTGGTCAGCTCGGTCTGAGGTAACCTCGGAACCGTCGCATGGATTTGGCACTTCGGACACCTTTTGACGAGGTTGGTAGCGTCTTGGATCATGGTGGGCCAGTAGTACCCACACCTCATGATCTTTTTGGAGAGGGCGCGGGCTCCAATGTGACTGCCACAGGAGCCTTCATGGACTTCGCGCAGTGTGTAGTTCGCTTGGTTGGGCCCCGCACATCTTAGGAGAGGTTGGAGGTAGGATCTTCTGTACAACACTCCCTGTTCAAAGACATACTTGGCGGACTTGGCCAGGAGCTTTCTAGCTTCAACCTTATCGGTGGGGAGTTCGCCTATCTCTAGATAGCTGCGAAGTGGAGTCATCCAGTTTGGTCCATCTTCGGTTACTATGTTAACTTCGGCTTCATCGATACTTCGGAGCTGTACTTCTTCCACTGGAGAGATTGTTGATGATGACGCGAGCTTGCTTAGTGCGTCAGCTCGCTCGTTATCCTCTCTTGGGATTCGCACTAACTCGAAGTACGAGAAGCCTTGTTGTAGGATCTTGGCCTTATGAAGGTACTTCTTCATTCGTTCTCCTTTGGCCTCGTATTTACCCAGTATATGATTCACTATGACTTGGGAATCGCTGTGAATTTGAATGGCCCTTACCCGGAGAGCCTCGGCTAGGCGAAGTCCAGCTATTAGAGCTTCATACTCAACTTCGTTGTTTGTGGTCGGAAAATTGAACCGGAGTGCGTGGGTGATCTCCTTTCCTTCCGGGCTGATGAGTAAAACCCCGGCTCCGCTTCCTTTGTTACCTGATGCCCCGTCCACGTAGACCTTCCAACAGTTTCGCGGTTGTGGATTAGGTGCCTCGGCCTTTGGTTTATCTTCAGTAGGTTCAACGGATTGCTGTGCTTCCGTGAACTTGGCTTCCACTAGAAAATCGGCCAGGGCTTGTCCTTTGATTGCTTGGCGAGGTATAAAGGAAATTGTGTGCTCGCCGAGTTCTACAGCCCATTTAGCGATTCGCCCCGACGCTTCCGGCTTCGTAAGTACTTGCCGAAGCGGTAGGTCGGTCAGTACTTGTATGTGGTGTGCATGGAAGTATGGCCGAAGTCTCCTTGCTGCATTTACCAGCGCAAGCGCGGCCTTTTCCAAAGGCTGATACCTCGTCTCCGGCCCTTTTAGGGCTCGGCTTATGAAATAGACGGGTAGCTGATGACGTCTTTCTTCTCGTACCAGGACTGCACTGATTGCCTCGTTCGAAGCGGCGAGGTATAAAGAGAGGATTTCGTCCTTCTTTGGCGCAGATAAGGTTGGGAGATTTGTGAGATACTTCTTCAAACCATCGAAAGCTCCTCTGTGCTCATCGTTCCACTCGAAGTTCGGAGCCTTCTTTAGTATCTTGAAGAATGGGAGTTGTTTTTCGGCGGCCTTAGATAGAAAGCGACTCAGGGCGGCTAGGCAGCCCGTCAGTTTGTGCACGTCGTGGATCGACTTCGGCACTTGCATTTCTTGGATAGCCCGGACTTTCGAAGGGTTGGCTTTTAACCCCTCGCGTGAAACCCAACACCCTAGAAATTTTCCAGATCGGACCATAAAAGTACACTTTTCCGGGTTTAATTTTAGGTTCACTTTACGAAGTAGGCTAAAGACAACTTTAAGGTCGTTTACACAAGTGGCGATCTCCTTGCTCTTTACGACTATATCGTCTACATATACTTCGACAATGCTACCGACGTGGGCTTCAAAAATTTTATCGACCATCCTCTGGTATGTGGCTCCGGCGTTCTTTAGTCCGAAGGGCATTTTTTTGTATGCATAGATGCCGAAGTCCGTGACGAAGGCGGTCTTCGGCGCGTCTTCGGCATTCATGAGGACTTGGTGGTATCCCTTGTATAGGTCCAAGAAGCTGAACACCTTGTGGCCAACAAGAGCTTCGACCTTCTTGTCAATGTTGGGGAGGGGGTAACAGTCCTTTGGGCAGTGCTTATTAAGGTCCGTGTAGTCAATGCACATCCGCCACCCACCTCCCTGCTTTTTCACCATCACGGGGTTGGCCAACCAGGTCGGATACTTTACTTCGAATAAAATATCGGCCTTTTGCAGTTGCCGAACCTCGTCGTGAATTACTTGACTCCTTTCGGCTGCGAAGGCTCGTTGTTTCTGCCGAACTGGTTTTATTGCAGGGTCGATGTTCAGGTGATGAGTGATGATGTTTGGTGCCACCCCGGTCATGTCAAGCGGCGACCAGGCGAAGACATCTCTATACTCCCGAAGTAGCCGGATAAGTTGACTTCGGAGCTCGTTTTCGCCGACGAACCCTACTTTGACGACCTTGGCAGGGTCATCTTCGTATAATGCGATGTCTTCTACCGGCTCGATGGATGGAGACGACGTCGGCTCCTCCTCTTCGGGTTTCTGTAGTTGCTATGCCTGGGGGTGTTGGTTCCTATCACCTCGGAGTGCGACCTGCATGCACTCCTTTGCCTGTTGCTGGTTTCCCCGAAGCGTGATCACTCCGTTTCTAGATGGAATCTTAATCGTCAGGTGGTAGGCCGAGCAGATTGCCTTTGTCGATATTAGCCAATCCCTTCCTAAGATGATGTTATAGGGGGAGCTGGCTTTTACGACGAAGAAGTGGATTATCTTCGTAGTAGACAACGGGCTTTTTCCAACTGTCACGGGCAGTGAAATTATGCCTTCTGTCGTCGTCTCTTGTTGTGTGAAGTTCTTTAATGGCATGGGTGCTGGCTTTAGACGTGCTTCTTCGATATCTAGCTTATCGAAGCAGTCTTTAAAGAGCACACTCACCGATGCTCCACTATCAACAAATACGCGGTGGACCAGTTTGTTGGCCACCACCGCCTCGATTATGGTGGCATCTTGATGAGGTACCGCATGTGGAACCGGGTCATCACCGGAAAAGGTGACGACCTCGTCTCTCCTGAACCTTTTTTGAGTGGGTTCTTCTCGCTGTGGATTCCGGGCTTCGGCTTTCAATGATGACCTCGTCGTGCCTTCGGGCAGTCCGGTGATGGCCGTGATGACTGCGTCATATTGGGGCTGATCTTCGTCCTCATCCTCGTCGTCGTGCCTTGGCCTTTTGTCATTTTGGGGGGCGCAGTTATAGCCTCCCTTATTTTTCTTTCTCTTGCCCTTCCCTTGAGGTCGGGCCTCTTTCTGATTGCGACTTCGGTACAGTTTGAGGGTACCGTCGCGTATCATGTGCTCTATATCCGAGGCGAGATCTCTGCAATCTTCAGTTTCATGACCGTAGTCATTATGGAGTTTGCAGTATTTCTTCTTGGATCGATGTTTCGACCCACCTCGAGATAAGGGCGGCGGCTTCTCGAACAAGTTCGCATGGAGCTCGTATATTTCGGCCCTTGACTTTGTCAGTGGTGTATACTGACTTCGGTCTTGGTTGGACCGAGGTCCTAATCGGGACTCGAGGGGTCCTCGTTGTAACCTTTCGAGGGCACTTCGGCGGCCTTGCCCAAGGTCGGTGCGCTCCTCTTTCTTTTTCTTATCGTTGTTTTCGGGCCGATCTGCAGCCCGTTTCTTCCGATCGGCCTCGTCCGCTTCGGCGAATGTGTCGGCGATCTTCCATAGCTGCTTGGAGGTCGTAGGACGTGCCTTTACGAGCTCTCTGAAGAGAGTCCCGGACTGGATGCCATTTTGGAATGCCGAGATAAGCACGTCGTCGGAGAGACGATCAACTTTTAGGCTCTCGTTATAAAAACGGGCCAGAAAATCACTGATCGTTTCTCCCCGCCCTTGCTTTAAGGTGAGGAGCTGGGCTGGGCTGATTTTTGCCTCGGCTTTTTGGAAGAAACGACGTTCAAAGGCGTCCAGTAGGTCGGCATACGATCCTACGCTGCAATTAGGGAGGCTATCGAACCAGCTTCTAGCGTTGTCTACTAGTAGCTCGGGGAAGACTTTACACATGTAAACGTCTTCGGCCAACCCCTGGTTCATCATGTTGTATTGGAACCGGGATAAAAAGTTGCTGGGATCTTGGGTTCCGTTGTAAGGCGGGATAGGAGGTACTCTATACGTCGACGGGAGGGGAGTATAGAGTATCCTATTAGTGAACGGAGTCGAGATTCGACCGTAGACGGCGAACCTTCCTTGGTAGGCGTTCTCCTCGTCGTGCCGAGGTGGAACGTCATTTTGACGCGGTGGCATCGGATCGCGCTGAGGTGAAACGTGATCGTTCCCGCGGCGATTGCTCTGTCGCCTTCGGGGAACTTCGGGCTCAACGTCGAATCTTCTTTGATAGACGTTCCGTTCGTCACGCCAATGAGGAACGGCGTTTTGACGAGGTGACGTTGAACCGCGCCGAGGTGAAGCGCGACCGTTCCCACGGCGATTGTTTTGTCGCCTACGTGGAACTTCGGCCTCCCTGCCTCCAACGATCCGAAGACTTGGGGATGGCCTTTGTGACGGTTCGACTTCGTCTTCCTTGCTTTGACTTTGTCGGTGTTGATCGGCGAACCTGCGAAAATCCTGCTCATGGATGCTCAGGTACGCTTTCAGTACGTCTCCCAGCTCGGGTTGGAGTTCGGCATTCCCGCGTCGGCTGCCACTTTGATCTGGTCCATCGTCGCTAGCTGAACCCCCAGATGGGACCTCCTCCGGGTGGCCTTCAGGAGTTCGGCGGATGGGCTGTTGGTCACGCTGGATCTGGGAAGCAGTTTTCTGAGCTTGACTAACATCACCTTCTTCCTCGTTGGCCGGCATGTAAGGTGGGTTGGAAAAGAGGTCAGCTCGTTTCTGTTTTTCCTTGGCAGCAGCGGCGGCAGCGGCGGTGGTGGCGGAGCGGGTTGGTCTTACCATCGTGTTTTCACTTGAAATACGCTGATCGGTTTCACAAAATTCTTTCGTTTCCCACAGACGGCGCCAGTGATCGATCGTGTATTTTAGGGTGATTATACGAGAGAGAGAGAATGAAGAACACGAGAGGTTTTTTACGTGGTTCGATCTTTGATTAGATCTACGTCCACGAAGGAGAGAATGTTTTATTTTTCGTGTTCTAACCGCTATTACAACCTGGCTCTTTCTTTACAAATGATTCCTTTTTATAGAGGATGGAGGTCACGGGTGTTCCAGGAGTGGTTGGGGGTCGTGGGTGCTCCTGTCTGCAAGTCTGCACTGTGGAGTGGTTGGGAGCAGTTGGTTGACTTTCTTGACTTCCGCTGGGCCTGTTGGGCCGGGGGAATTAGGAATGGGCCGAGCTGATCTGGGCCTGTTGGGCCATATCCTATCAATATCTTACAGCAATATTTAGCAATATCGGTCAGATTTTTATCTAAATTTAGATAAATAGCAATATATTTTATATTTTAAATTATAAACAAAAATAAAAATTATACCGACTGCACGTTTTTTCATTCTCTAGAAACCAAACGACCATATGCGCCTTCTTATAAACAGGGGTGATAATTCTTTTTACAATTTTCAAATTTTTGATTCATTCCAAGATTATTGTCTTAGTTAGAATCTTCCAGATTCCAATGAATTTCCAAACCCCAATTTCAAAATGAATTCTCAAATTTCAAATAATCCTACTTATTCTCCTATAATTATATTTATTATAATTAGTTTAATATATTTAAAACAGTTATTGAAAACTATCAAAAATGGATGCCTATTGATAAACTATCAAAAACAGATGCGATCAGATTGAAAAATTTATTAAATATTAAAAAAAAAAATAGATGCTTGGGATGATCGTTGATAATGGTAGTCAATACACTTCCGAACCAGCCCGTTCGTTTATTTGTCCACAAAAAAAAATTGCATCGATAAGTGAAGAAGCAAACTAATTTGTTGTGAAGCCAAGAAACAGAGAGAGCGTTTCCAAAAAGTATATAAGTAGGTAAAAATGTCTGTTACATCTGCAAAAATAACATTTACGTCCATCGCTACTAAGGTAAAGGCAACAAAAGTTGCCGCTGTTGAGTAACGCACACTAAATTCCCACACTGCATAAAAATGGTCGAAGTCAAAAATCTTACGCAAGTTTATTACAATGAAAAACTGTAATCATAAAAACAAAGATAGGATATGATAGGATAGGATTGCAGAAGGAAACCAAACCAAATATTTGAACAGATATATAAATCCGAGAGAAGCATTCTTAGTCTCTGAAGCTCCTACCTCTTTACTCTCTTCTCCTCGTCGACACAGATGCAGCCGCTTTCTGAAAGTGCGAAATGTCAGAAACAGAAACAAGCAATTGTACAATCAAATCATCTTATCTGCGAAGGGGAACAAAACAATCCCGAGGCATCGGCTCCTACTGCTGCAAGATCACACACACTGCATAACTGCCCTTGCTGTGATGGAACGAAATGCGTAGTACAGTAAGGGCAAGTTACATCTCTCTGCCCTCGATAAATCGGGACGTAAGTGGCCCCACACACAACAAAAGGATTTCTGAAGTCGTAGTTCAGCTGCGTAGCATCTGTCATGTTCCTTTCAGCAGCTTGAAGAACTTTGCGAGCCTGTCCAGCTTGATTCTCATTACTTGGATTGCTTTCGAGAAGGCGCCTGGCAAAGTTAGCTGCAGTGCTCATATTTTTCGCCTTGAAGCAAACAGTCATGGCACTATAGAGTACAAGTCTCAAGTGTGGAGGCTGGAGCTTGCAATGGGTGAAATATGCTGCGAGTTCTTGTTGACGAACTGGGTCATCTTTCAGTTCCCTCCTCTTAAGCTCCATTTGTATACCAAGAATATATTCTTTTACTACGACAATCAGTTCCTTGACTTCGTCCACCTCTCTTCGAGTTTCGACAACAATCAGTGGAATCGTGTGAAGAATCGACAGGAAATATCGAAGAGCTTCAGAGAATTTCCCAGCAGTTGTTGCTCTGTAACCAGCTTTCAGCTTCTCATCGAGTTGAGAGAAATTAAAGACGAGGGCAGGGGGCCCACGCACGTTGGGGCTTGCTGATTCAGTCCAGCCTCTCTCAACTGCGACAGATATCACCGGTGCTGATGAGAAGGCACGCAAGTAACTGTGACTGCCCAAGTAAAGATCAAAGAATTGGGACTTCAAAGGGGTGAAGTTGCATATCCCTAACTGACGGCTCAATAACCGCAGTGCTGTATCAAAGTTTCCAGCAGCCGCGTGTTCAGCAGCGAGTGATGATTTCTGGACCCAAATTTGGCTGACAGGCATACCAGGTGTGGGACAGACAAAAACACGGGCATTAGAAGCTGCCTTTGGCGTATCAGTATCAGGTGGAAGATCGAGATCCTCAAGATCCCATCCTCCCTCCTCATCATTCTCATTGTGCACATCTTCCTCTTCCAACACCGTACTGATGTCTCCATTCTGAAGATTATCAACATCCCCGATATCCAATTCCTCACCCCAGTCAGCATCTGCAGCCTCTTCATACTCTTCTTCAGCACCTCTACCGGTATCGTCAAGAGAACCCTCGAATATGCCTTTACTCACCATCAACAGAGGCCAATCTCCAGCACATAGCACTGGACTTGGGGGGATCAACTGAGAAGCTTTCTTCCCTTCAGGCAGAGAAGGAACATTATCCCCAAGTTTTTTAGCTAAATGCTCTGCTACTTCCTGAAGCCCATGGAGTGAAGCTGTTATGTAAGCAAGCGGCAAGTGACCTGCATTCTCAAGAATTTTCACACGCTCTCGGACATCACCAAGATACAATGCATCATGAAACTGGCCCATAACATCGTTTTTCACCTCAGCAATTTTCATCATTTTCGACAACTTGTCCAGATTACCAGTTATAAGATAATGAAAAGAGAGTCTCTCAAAGTTCTTTGTCTTCTGGTATGCATATTCAACGATTCCTGCATTTCCTTGCCTAAGGGCCTCTACCCCTAGCCTGTACCAGTAATCCTTCTCATCAATCTTTTTGGCAGATTCGAGGGCTTTCTCAATGTTACCGCTTTCAAGGGCTAAGTTAAAGCGAGTTCTCTCATCCTTGACAAAATACAGAGCAACTTGTGGGAAGCCCTTCTGTTGCAGATATGCAATCATGGCTTGTCCACATAGTTCTGAATTCTTTATCATGCTCATAACATGGTCGTATCTCTTCCTCATCAGGGACAGCTTAAAAATATATTCAGTTGAATCAATAATGATTGGTCGGTTTTTCCCTTCTCGGTCTAGGCAAAAGATTGTATTCCCATATATCTTTGTTACATACACTGGGACATCCAAGGTTTTGATAATTCCACTATCCCCATTAGGCAGGCAGTACTTAATGTGCGTCAGTGTAGTATAGACAAAAACACCATTATCATCCCATGCTCCACTCTTCACACGAATAGTCTCATGAAGAGTGCAGCGGTGCACGAGCTTTTTATCAGCAATAACAATTGAATGTTTGCTCAGTAAAGCAACACTCTCCATATCTTGAGACCAAACCACATACCTAACAAAAGAAGCCTGAAGATCTCCAAGAATAATTCTTTGTTGGAGATCAAAAATGACAACCTTGTCCTCAGCCCTGCAGAGCAGATTACCAGTGCCAGCATAGAATATGGCATCAGTAGCAATAGGTAGAGCACTCTTTTTCACTACTTCATTTCTTAGGTTCTTGACCAGGACTTGGTTGCTGCTCTTCTCAAGCACAGCAAACCTATTTCGAGCCACAAATACTGCCGATCCCCCAGTACCCCTTTTTGCCTCTTGAGCCGTATCACCTCTGCTGTAGCTATCTTTGGGTATAACATAGAGCTCATATGAGCCACCATCCACGTCTGAGCAAACCAAAATCGCATTCTCAGTAGGACTATAAGAAATAGTTCGTGGCGCTTGATTCAAACTATTAGAACCAGGACGACGGATTGGTATCAACTGTGTATCTTTCTGAGTGGAATACTCAAAAGAACGTAGAAACCGATCCTTGACATAAAACACTGAGTCACCACTGACAGAAAAGGCAGGACGTTCTCTCTCTAGCTTAAAAACAATCATGCCACTATCATGACCAGCAGCGAGAAGATTCATCTCAGGGTGGGCAGCAAGGATCCAGAACCTGTCATGCTCCCTTCGGAATGTCTGCAAGCCAGTTCTTTTAGTTGCATCCCAAACTCGGATACTCTTGTCTTCTGAATTTGACACAATAATGTCCTGCCTTGCATGAAACAAAACACAGGAGACATTGTTCATGTGCCCTCTCAATGTGTCCACCTCCCAAGCCTTTGTATCTGAAAATTATATCATATCTTTGTTATTGAAGCATTCAAGCAATAAACATATGATTAGAGCAAAATAAGACTAATATATGACTCAATTCCTATTCTCTCAAAATAAGTTATTTCGGAACATTTCATCACATTCATTCAAGAACCGGGGGGGGGGGGGGGGGGGGGGATGATGGCTAATATGCGTTAGACAGTACTACAAAATCTTATAATTCTAAGCTAATGTCACGGAAAACACACACACACACACAAAAACCCAACTCATCAACTCGAATTGAAGACCAATACATCATGATTCACTATTTAGCCTTTAACAAATCATAGCTACTTTGAAAACTGAAGTGAACAATTTTGGAGAGTAGTATTATAGGAAACAGGGTGTCTCTGATATAAGAGTGAGACGCACCAAAAACAGTTTGCAGCAGATCTGAACGGACATGCTTATCGACATTTATGGTCTCCCTGTTTTCAATAAGGATGAAGCTTACTAATATTCTAGCCAAAACCATTCAAACACTAATGTGCATACATCATACTCCTAAACTCCAAAAATCCATTTTAACCCAAAACCATCTAGAAAGTCATCTTTGTCTAAAGATCGTGGTCCGAGGGAGTAACATTTTTTTTTTTTTTAGAATCGAGGGAGTAACATTCTAATAATACAAAAGTACAGCTCAATTATCACTCAAGATAAATCAGTGATCAAGCCAACATACCATTCATGCGCCAGATTTTTACTTGGCGATCGTCTGCTCCAGAAACAATCAGAGGGAGAGTTGGATGAAAGGAAGCCCAGTTAACACCTCGATCATGGCCTTCCAAGACATACTTCACAACAGCATCCACCCCACCAAAGAAGTCCGCATTCATTTGAGACAACCGCAGAATGTCATCAGCAGGAGATACTGTTTTCTTCCTCAAGGCACCAATATCCCAAACACGAACAGTTTGATCCAACGATGCTGAAACAACCAAATCTTCTTTGGGGTGAAATGAAGCACACATGACATAGTGGTTATGCCCCGTTAACACAGAAATGCAAGTGCGTGATTGCCAGTTCCATATTCTAATTGTCTGATCATCACTTGCACTTACTATCCAAGGATACTCGTGATGAAATTGGACCGTCCGGATATAGTCAAGATGACCAAGAAGAGTGAATAGGCATCTATGCAATTTATAATTCCACACCTTAATTTTGTAATCATCACCTGCAGGAAAAAAAAACATAAATTGATGGATAATAAAAAATGTAACTAGTATCAACCCAATAATCAAATGTTACATATATAACCAAATGGGGCCTTTCTTTCCGTAGAATTAATTCAAAAACTCTCACGCAGGAGTCAGTTTGACTAGAGTTTCATATCAATCAATCGACTTAAACAGCAAAGAAGTAATCATAAAAAGTGCTACGTGCACCTGAGGCATGAAGGCCGCCTATTGATCTAGGCACTAGGCATTAGACTGGGTACATGTAATGGAGAAAAAATGCGCACGTTTTACTTGAAGGAAAGTACACAGAAGTGACAAGAAAGAGGAGGAAAAACTAATATTACCAGCAAGTTCCAAGTAGCAAGATGCTAAGTCATATTTAATATATAAACTAGCAGTGATCACATATTCCTAATTTACGGTTCTCCATAAACTATAATGAATTGTGTGGCACAGACAAGGAGCTAAAGCATTCTATTACTCAAGCTGCCAGGCAAAAGAAAGCACATGCCTCGCAGAAGGTGGATCATGGATGCCCAACATATATTTGAGACACATCAAAACCTGCTAGTGTCTACACTATGCAAAAGATCATAGAAAGGATCAGGTTCAAGGTTAAAATCCTGTAAAGTCATATCAAACTCCAAATTTACAATACTCCACTGAAAATCAATCAATTGAGCATGAGAACTGGACACGAAACAAAGATATAACATAAATGCCTCCAGATAGATTAACTAACAACCCTTCGTTAGAATGATACAAGACAAAACATTTTGGATTTACAGAATATAACACAAAACATGGGTACCATTGGTGAGACGGCCTCAACAATCAGACATGGAAGTTAAGATCAGCATGAATCCACAAACACTATCTCCGAATTCCAGGAGCAAATATGTGAACGCCAGTGTCGTTTCACTAACAGTCAACTAGAATTAAATCAGTTATAACTTATAAATCACTTAAACGGGATACTAATGGTTTAAGATCAGAGAGCATATGGGATCCGATACACCAATGAACTCACACAGCAGCGATCACAGAATTCGCTAAACAATGACAGCCATCACAAATCAACATCGTGAAGAAAAATTCAAAGATCAATCAACCCCACATCCAAATCAGGAGATCCGCAACAAAAAAAAAACACTATAGTCACTCCTAAAAACGCAAATCCACAACCAAGCAAGTAGGGATCACATTGCAATATCACAATCCGAAACAACGTCCACGCAAAACAGTGCAAGTAAGAAAAAACCAACAAAATTCGGACCTCCAGAGACGAAAAGCGGCTGCGATTTGTGGAAATGAACGCCGCGGACGGGTCCATCGTGCTCGTCGAAGCGGTCGATGAGGGTGCCCATGCGATAATCCCAAAGCTGGATGACGCCGCTGTGAAGACTGGCGAGGATCCATGGGCGCTTGGTGTGAAAGCTCAATCCTTTCACTCTATTGCTCTTAGTCTCGAATTTCGTCAGCATTTTCTGAAAATCCTCTCTTCTCTCCACCTATGATCAGGGGCGGTGATGGAATGGAGAGATCTGAGATCAGTGGCAGAATTTCCAAACCCTGATCGAGATTTAGATCTGTGAAAAATTGGGGATTTTTTACGACATGGGTGCGGGATAAGAAATGGGGGTGTAGGTTGAGAATGCGTTATTTCTTTGCGCTTGCGCTTGCTCTTGCTGTAGATCTACTCAACTCTACCCGATTTGGATCCAAATCTTCAAATTTTAAACCGGGTTTACCATTATGGAGTCGTTCTTAGTTCTTCTTCTTTTGTAAATAGGACCAATAATGCTCTCGATCTTTTGATTAGAGAGAAAGTGTCTTATCAACTAAGTTAGTGTTTCCTTAACATAGAGTCATTCTTAATTCATTTTTTTTAAAAAATAGATCAATAACACCAGATCTTTTTATTAGAGATTTTGATTGGAGATAAAGTATCTTATCAATTAAGTCAGTATTTCCTTAACATAGAGTCGTTTAGGAGTGAGCAAACTTATCCAAAAACCGAACACCAAACCGAAATATTTAATTTGGTTTGGTTAGTTTGGTTAATTTGGTTTGAAATGAATTATTTTTTTTGGTTTTTCGGTTTGAATCGGTTTTGTTTTCTTAAAACCAAACAAAACCAAAAAACCAAATAATAATATTTAAATTAAAAATATTTATATACTAAAATTTTAACTTTATTGATTGTGTATTTCCTAAAATTAGTCACTCTTAATCTTCTTATTTTCATATTTCATATTGATGTCTTGTGACTTTTTGAACACCGAAAACTAACTTCTTATATTGTTTGATTTTGGATGATTTGGTTATTTTTAATTTTTACAACTATTACAACGTATTTACTTGTCGATTGTTTTGTTTAATGTTGAATTTACTTATTGTTAATTTGTTTGATATAATATTTATTTGTTGGTTATTGTTTAACTCAAAATATTATATTTGTATTGTTTTTATTTTGTGAATTATTGGTACTGGAATTATGTCATATTTAACATTCAAAAGAAATGGAAATTTTTTTGGACAAACTGAATTAACCAAAATAACCAAATATTTATTTTGGTTAATTCGGTTCGGTTTCCAAAATAATTTTGGTTTGGTTTGGATGTAATTTCAAAAAATTTCATTATTTGGTTTGGTTGGTTGCAAAACCAAACCAAATAACTGAATGTTCACCCCTAGAGTCGTTCTTAATTCATTTTGTTTTTAAATAGGATCATAATACCCGATCTTTTGATTAGAGAGAAAATGTCTTATCAATTAAGTTAGTGTTTCCTCAGCATAATAAAGTCATTCTTAGTTAAAAGGTCTCCACTTAGTCATTTACTAAATACAAGATTACAACACGAGAATTAATGGTGACTTAAGAAATGAAAGATAATTAAATGTATATAAAATGAAAAAATGCGGAATGATAGAAGTTGGATTAAAAGAGAATAATTTTGAATGAGTAGAGATTCAATTTGCCTTAAAAAAAATAAAAAAATAAAAAAATAAAAGAAGAAGAAGAGGAGATTCAATTTGGATGTCCAACTCCTAAAAAGAAAAAATGGAGATCTAAGCTTCTTATAGCCAATTGAATAACAGTAATTTTTGTCAACTTAAGGGTGTGTTTTGTAGGGGAGATGAAGCAAGATGAAGCAAGATGAGATGAGTCATCTTGCTTCATCTCCGTGTTTGGTAGCTAATAGCCGGCCCGTTCTTTATGTACCAAGCCCGACATGAGGTGAGATGACTCAACTCTCAAATTTGATGAGTTGAGTCATCTCACCTAAATAGTAATCTCTACTTTCCAATTTTGCCATTAATTAAATAAAATAATTGATGCTAATAATAATAATAATAATAATAATAATAATAATAATAATAATAATAATAATAATAATAATAAAATCACTGCTAATAATAATAACACTAAACTAGATTAAAATAGATAAAACGATTATAATTAAATATTTAATAAATCAAATTTTATTAAATAAAATTTTAATAATATAGATGTTTGTTGATGTTAATTAATAATAATAATAATTATTATTATTATTATTATTATTATATTAATAATAGAAATAATAATAATAATAATAATAATAATAATAATAATAATAATAATAATAATAATAATAATAATAATAATAATAATAATAATAATAATAATAAGTAGCAATGAGTAATCACAATTATAACTGTCCAAAGTTCAATTATTGAAAGGGTATTTTGGTCAATAAGGTCTCTCATCTATAGTTTATTAATTGCACCAAACACAAATGTTTTCTCATCTCACTTTAAAATTTTGCTACCAAATAAGCATATGACTCTTTCATCTTGGATACTATTCATATGATTCATCTAGAGATGAGTCATCCCTAGTTTTCGAGATGATTCGGCAAAATGCACCAAACACTGCCTAAGTACTTTATCATATTATAAAATATTTGAGAGCGTTCTTCCAAATGAAACTAGAATGAATATCTCGACTATCATACGGTTTACTATTCGGAAAATATAGAAATGCTATATCAGTTCTATTTATATTTAATGTGCTCACAGCTATTGAGATATTAGCTTTTTATTTATAATATTGGCACGTTCAGGCCCGTCCCTGAGCAGACTTAAGTTGTTATTCAGAACAGGGCCCCCAACATAATGGGGCCTCAAAAAATATATGAAGCCCAACTTTTTTTGAAAAGCCCAAGTCCAGACCCTTTCTTAGTTTCTCACTGTTTGACTTTAATACTCGTATTTCGTTCTCAGCCGCACTCTTCTTCGAGACTTCGAGTTCCGCATCGTCTTCTTCTTGTTCCCCTTTTCTTCTCCCTAAAAAAATTTACAGCTTCTTTTTCTAATTAATTTTAACTCTAATTCCCAAAGTTCCAACACATGTCTTTTACATTAACTTCATCTGGATTAATGGAATCCAACGAGAAATTTTCTTCCTATTTATTTGCAAGTGATTTCGATTTTAAATAAAAGATCAAAACTATTTGCATATTTGGTTTTATAATTTGTAAGTAACTACCTCCATCTCAACTAATTAGAGACGTGTTCCGTTTTGGTTCGTCTTAATAATTAGACACATTTTTTAAAATGACAAATAATATTTGACTACAATTAACTCTCTCTTCTCAAAATTAATTACAATCACATATACTCCACTCTCTTGGTTTTTTTTATCTACAGTAAATGCCCCTAATTAGTTGAGATGGAGGTAGTATTATCATAGTACAATTATTATTTTAAAGTGATATTTTGTTAAAATTTAAAGGCCTAATTTTATATTTAGCACAGGGCCTCAATATTGATTGAGACGGGCCTGACCACGTCGTCCGTAGGCATATTAAAGGGGGTGTTTTCAATTCGAAATTTAAAAGAAGATTTTGATAGACTTTTTACAATCTGTGGATTCTAGTAAATCCATGGATTGTTTTAATTCTATGTAGAGTTTAGCATATTTTATTATATTGATTTGTCTCTATCTTCATAGACTTTATAAATTTATAGATCTCTAAAAACAAATAAGTCATAATAATTTTTAACACGCGGAAATGAAAAATAAAAGAGTTTTTCGAGATAATCCATATCTTCTCCAGAAACCTCCAATACTGAAACACCATGTAACGAGTGAACCGTCATTAATTTATTATTCCCCTTTTTTCTTTCTTTTGGTAATTATTAATATGTTTCTATTGCAAGATTGCACCTTGAGAAAATTACTAATGCAATAGCAGATTGCATTGCTTCGAGTTCATCAATGGCTGTTGTTGCTTTTCTTCAGTAATTATAGAGAGACAATGTGGGAGGAGAGACGATGTGGGTGTGGAGAGGCGGCTGAAGTGGAAATTGGGATGAAGGGATGATGGTGGCGTGTTTTTTTTTGTTTGTTTGTTTGTTGTTGTAGAGTTCCAAAATTTTTAGTGGGATGGTGAGATTTGTTTAGGGATTTTATATGTGTATTAGGCATTTCAAAGTCTATAGGTATTCAATTCAGATTTTATAAAGTTCTTAAAAATCTATAGGTATTCTATTCAATTTTATAAAGTCCTTAAAAATCTGTAGGTATTCAATTATGACTATTAAATATCCATACAAATCTGAGGATATTGAAAAATTTCTAGGATTTTAATGTCATTGACTTTACGGGATTTGAGTGCCCTAATATAAATAGAAAACCTTACACAAATCTCACCTCTCCACAAAAGATTTTTGAGGTCTGCAAAAGCTTTTGAAGAGAAAAAAACGGCGGTCTTTCTTGGGTAAAACCATTCACTATTGTCTTTTCTCTGTTATTAATCATTGTTTCATATATGTTTCATACAGAGTATCCTAATTGTTGAATTCGTGGTATGTTCTTATATCTAATATGATTGATTTCTATTTTTTTTTTCATCTAATTGATATCTATTTGATTGCTTATTGCAACTTTAGCCATGTGGTAGAATTTTTGGGCCATTTTGCTTGCTTCGTGGAAACTTCCTGCTCTATCTAGAGTACTATTGAATGGGGATGGATTAATTCGTATGGTGGATATTGGGGTTTTAGAGAGAGAGAAAGATGGAGATTGTTACATTAGTTTGAGCCTTGAAATGAGGTTGATAATTGGTGTATATAATATCTGACTTGTTCTCTATGCTTTACGTGAAACAATTGAGCATTTGAAAATGCAAGAATTTGAGGAAAAATTAAAATCACCTTTTTATTCACATTTACTTATTACTCGTATTATTTTTCCATTAGTCTATTTTTGATTCTGTATATATAATAATTTTCTAAAAGAGAAGTGTTAAATCAAAAATTTAAAGGGAAAAACGAACAGAATCTATTTATCTATTAAAAGGTGAGTTGAAATTCAACAATCAATTGCAAATTGATTTGAAATCAATTTGTAATGACAATTTTGTAATTCAATTAAAATATTAAGGGTAAAATCTTATGTAAGAGTGTGAACACATTTAATTTAAATGTGTACGAGTGACTCATTTATCCCTTCTTCTCTCTCACATGTCTCAACTTCTCTCTCATCTCTCTCGCATGTTTTTCTCAAATTCTCTCTTTATTTTTTACTAAAATATACTCTCTTTGATTATTTATTTATTTTTTTTTCAATTTTGGATAAAGAGATTTAATCTGTACGGCCTATATACCCCTAGAAATGCTCTTCTACCCACTGTGGGCATATTAAATATGCCCACCGGTGATATGGCCGTGCTACGTCTGCAAATTTTCCTTTTAGGGTTTAGTTTTTTTATATTAGGGTTTAGTTTTTTATAGTAGGGTTTAATTATTTTTTGTAGGATTTTTATTAACTTCCTTATATATTTTAATGTCACATCATCCGTGGGCACGTTAAGTATGCACACGGTGGACATTGGAGCATTACTCATATACCCCAATATTCTTTTTCAATTTTTAAGCATACCAAATTCATTTAATTTGTTCAAATATGATATTCAACATTTTTTAAATTAATATAATATTCAATATTTTCGTAAGATGAACTCACATTTTTTTTCCATGAAATGTGATGATATCATCAAATATAAGTAATCATTATCAAATCAATAACCAAACTCACGATTTTTATTTTCTTTCAAATAGTAGTATTAAACTAGAATTAAGCCATTTGCTAATGGATACGATAAACATTATCCATGTTCAAATTATTTCTAAAAAACTGAACACGGAGTATTCAATTTTAGTACACTAAATCAATTAGTGGAGTATAAATCAATTAGTGTGACAATTTTGTAATTTAGATAAGCTGATGTGTAGATGTTTTGACTAGCTAAAAGTATATGCATAAATCTGACATATTGATTTTGAAGGGTTTTAAATTTTATTTTTATTTTTTTAGAAGGATTTACATTAGAATTTTCTTTTGACTATTTTTCTAAATTTATTATTGAATTCTTTTAGTATAAATATTGTCAAGGTGATCTTATAAATCTTATAAAATACATTAATAATTACTACTATATAAATTTACAACTTTTTTTAATGTGTTGTTTTAACCTATTGTTTATAAAGGCTCGACTGTCAACTGTGGCCATACCAATTTGCTCATTTCTGATATAACAGTGTCACGATGTCTATTTTTTAATTAGGGTTTATTTTTTAGGGTATTATATTTATGGTAGTTTTTTTAATAGCATTCATCATTTATTATTGTGTCATTTTTAATTTTCCTATTGAATTATTTTATTATTCATTTAGATTTATTTAAAATTTAGTTCTTTAAATCTTACTATAAATTTATAAATTACTTGAGATTATGACACATTTTTTATCCGTGCATCGCACGGGAGCGAATACTAGTTGATGATTTAAAATAGGAAGAACTTGAATTGGTGATTTGATGAAACTTGCGTGTTCTACACTTTATTAGGTGAACTTATAATATATAAAACTTATTTTGTGTTATTAATATAGAAATAACCATGGGAGATTCACAACAAGATATCAAAAGGAAAGCATCTTATGATCAATGGATTACGGAACAAAGCAACTTACTATTAGAACTCATGTTTGATGCTGCAAAACGGGAATGGCATGACAATAGTGGTATTTTTACAAAAACAACAGTGGAAGAAATGATTCCTGCTCTTAACTCAAAACTTGAGTGTAATAAGACCTACAACAATTACCAAAGCCGGCTGAAATGGTTTAAAAATCGCTGTTTATCTTATTCAAACCTTATGCGATTTAGTTCTGGTTTTGGATATGACTATACTACTAAAAGATTTCCAATTGAATCTGAAGAAGGTCAAGCTTCACCACATCTTGACATGGAAGATGAAAATCATGAATTGCTTTCTCAAAGCCAACTAGAACAAAGAACAAAAGCTAATGCATGGAGGGCGAGTATTGCTAATGTTATGTGGGAAATGAGGCCGACGTACAATGGTGATGAAAATGAGGAGGGTGGCAATGAAGATCAGAACAATGAGGATGACATTAATGAGTAACACCATATATTATTGTTATTTATTTATTTTGGTGAATTTAAAAGCTGTAAACAAAAGTTTAACTTTTTGGTAGCATTTATAATAATTTCGGATTATTCAATTTTGAGTTTGTGGATGAGATCATGAATTAGCTTCAAATTTCTATGATAAAATTTCTATAGATTTTCATTTGCTAGTTTGTTCATGTTCAGCTATATGGAATAGCAGAACGTGCGATTTTGTGCATTAGAGAGAGAAAAATAATAAATATAAATATGTAGCATTGGATATGAGAAATGAAAAAAAAAAATATAAATTTGTAGCATTGGATATGAGAAATGGCAATGACAATGGAATTTCAATTTTGTAGAATTCATAATATATTTGATTTTAAGGGGTCGTTTGGTTCAAGTTGGGTAATGGAAAGGGAATGAAATTAAGTCAAATAAGGGAATGGTAATTATAAGGGTTACTTTTATTGAGTATTTTATTTTCCCTCCTTTTTTAGGGGTAACAATGTAATGGATTGAGTTACCCCAAATAAGGGAAATATATAACACATTACTCCAACCAAACAAAAAGTAATGAAATCAATTACTTGTTTCCCTATCCATACTCAAAAAATGGTGAACCAAACATGAACTAAAAATCTATAGACTTATAAAGTCTATGAAAACAAAGATGAATCAATCCATCAGAATCTATTAAATTCTACAGAGACTTCAAACAATTCATGGATATCACAAAATCCATAAATTATATAAAATATTTTAAAATCTAGAATGAATACACCCCTTAAAATTCTTGACATTTTCAATATCACCAGATTTAGAAGGTTATTTAAAAGTCATACTTGAATACCAACAGATTTATAAAGATTTTCTAAAATCTAAATTGAATACCTATTTGAATACCAACAAATTTATAAAGATTTTCTAAAATCTAAATTGAATACTTAAAGATTTTCAAAATACAAAAAAATCTGCAGAATTCCGGATTGAATACATCCAAAAAAAAATCTGTAGAATTCCGGCATTCATCTCGGAAAATAATAGGTATCTAAATCACTGACTTTGATATATTTATCTCTTAAAAAAAAAAAAAAAAAAGAAGAAAGAAATCGTACGGAAGAGGGCAGCCAAGATTAATTACGGCTTCAGACTCCCTCCCCTCTCTACACTTCAATCTCTGGGAAATTCCCCTTCTCCGCTGTTAGGCGGTGAAATTGAAATTGTTGGTTAAATTAAACCCAACAAATTTTGATACGATCCTGCTGCAGAACCGAATCGATAATCCACGATAAGCTTGTAAAAAGCTCTAATCTCCGCAATCACGCGAAGCCTAATCTAAACCCTAAGGTTATAGAATTGAATATCATTAAACTTGAATAATGAAATAACATAACCAACCTTATATAGGTTGTAAACAATGAGTCCTAATCCAACTATGAATCTGAAATCCTATTAAGGGATAAGCCCTGCTAAATAACAATGCAAATATAAATAAAATAACTAAATAAATATAAATCCTAAATAACTATTTATCTTGGGTCGTATCATTCCCGACTCCTTCAAATCCACCTTGTCCTCAAGGTGGAACTCTTTATAAACTTCTTCAAGTGTATACAACTTTAGCACACTTCTCCTTTGAGCCACGTCGTAAAGGAAATAGCCCAAAACCAATTTGTGCATCTTGTAAGAAGAATGTATCCACAAATCATGCTTCTCAAATAACTTTCGAGTTATATTTTGCACAAAAAATGAATGCACATCTTCGAACACAGTACCAATGAGCTGATTTTCTTGAGATTTTGCTTTGAAAGGACTCATATGGCAACAATCTAGTTCTTTAACTTGATTACCTACGAGAAATTCTAATTCCATAAGCATCTTTGTTTGGCTTGTCAGACTAACTTTGGCATTCTGAACTTCTACCATCTCCACGCGGTGGGGTTGTTCGGCTGACTTGATGAAGGACATTGTTCTACTTACTTCTTCAACCTCTGTTTCAGCCACATGTGTGGTTACTTGGCTCTGCTCCTCGTGTTCTTTCTCAAATTTTCTGGCCAGTTCAAAGGCCTCTTCGAGAGTCCAAGGCCGATGTAGTTGTAACTTCTTCCGGATATGAAACTTCGAGCCCGAAATATAGAAGGAAATTGACAATGCCTCATGAATTCCAATCACCTTACTTCGTATATCTTCAAATTCGGACTGATAATCTTTCACAGATCCCACCTGCATGATCCTGCAGAGTCTCGATTCATAATAATCGCTCATAGACCTTTCGAGACACGCCGTTGGATCAATAAACTGATTTTTGAGGATATTCAATAATTGGTGTTGTTGCGCCTGCAACGCTAATCGAAAATTCTCTTGAGCTTGATTTTCCCAACCAACAAATTCCTCCACCTTTTTCTTCAAAACATTGAAACTTGGTTGCCAATCTGCAATTGTTTGTTCCACCATAGCGAAAACACGCAAACAAATCTATTTCCTTTATGGATTTCTCAACCACCGAAACATAAACAAGGAATCAACTCTATTTCTCAGTTTTTATTTTGCAAACTCCGAACTGAAGTTTTCACACCAATTCCAAGCCAAAGATAATGTGTTAATCAAATCCGACTACGAAATTCACGAATTTGCCGACAACCAAAATATATAGATCGATGCCAAACAAACAAATTTCTGTCAAAGATTTCAATGCTCAAACACACGGCCTTCTTTTCTCACCAATATACCAATCTCCAACAATTGAAGCAAACGAGGATCACAAACAAACTTTTTTTTTTTTCCAAAATAAAATAAAAGATAGATTTGATACCTCAAAAGAGATCTCGCTGCGAAATCTCTCAATGAAAGCACCAATGATACGATCCTGCTGCAAAACCGAATCGATAATCCATGATAAGCTCGTGAAAAGCTCTAATCTCCACGATCACACGAAGCCTAATCTAAACCCCCTAAGGTTATAGAATTGAATATCATGAAACTTGAATAATGAAATAACATAACCAACCTTATATAGGTTGTAAACAATGAGTCCTAATCCAACTATGAATCTGAAATCCTATTAAGGGATAAGCCCTGCTAAATAACAATGCAAATATAAATAAAATAACTAAATAAATATAAATCCTAAATAACTATTTATCTTGGGTCGTATCAATTTTCTTTAATATGCTTCTTACTGTACCATATTTTTCGTTCTTTCTACCTCCTTTCTATCCAATACTTTAATTTTCTTAAAGCTAAGAAAGATTTGAAAAAAGGTTATCGGAGTTATGACATTTATCTGATGAGATGGATTTGAAAAAGGTCGGTCACTCAACACATTCTTTCTCTGTATGCTATGCTTCTCCCACTTTGCAGTTTCGCCATTTCTTTTTATTCTTTGGTTTTACGAAACTTGAGCGGCATATTCGTGGGAGGGATGCATTTTTCACTAATTGTTGTGTTTTGAGCAATTTATTAAGTCTGTTTTTAGTACTGTAAACAGAACCTGGTATTATTGTTGTCTCCTTTTCTAGTGCAGTTTTCATCACAGTTTAGGGTAATTAATCTATGTTAATATTGGTTAGATAAGTCTAATTCCTAACTAATTTGCGGAATATCTTGTAAAATAATAAAGCAATGGCTTTTTCTAATGATGCATATCACAGTATACAACACATGAGTGAAGAAAAGAAATTTTGGGTGGTAGCATAACAATGTGGAACTCATGCTGTGAACAATTGCTGCTTGATGTGCTGAATTTCTTCTATTTTTGATGCAATGGCGATGCCTTCTTGCAATTTGGGTTTGAACAGTGATGGCTTCTGCCTCAACTGCTGCCGCTGCAGCTTCTTCTTTGAAGAGAAATAATTCATCGACTTCGACTGAAGGGGATGAGCTCATTATTACGCCTCAGTGCCGGCAACGAAGTTGGCCGCTCCTGCGTTTACATGTCCTTCAAGGGAAAAACTATTATGGTTGGTACCTCTAAACTGTGTGTGTGAATGTGTTATTTGAAACTTAGTCTAATGGTTTCTCCTTGGAATAGTTCGACTGCTGAATCCATCCAGCTTTCTCCGGAATGGCTGCATTGCCCTACCTTTGACAAGATTGATCCTTCGAATATTGATCTTCTTCTCGTTATTCAGTAACTTACCTTTCTCACTCTTTCTCAATTATTGTACTTTTCTATTCTTATTCTTATTTAATTTATAAGGAGTTGTGTTTTGTACTCCGTATCTAGTTTGTCTTTGGAGGCATTAGTTACGAGGCTCTGCTGATTGCTACTGTACTAGGGGATACTGAATATATGACTACAACTTTGTAGAATTTTTCAATACAGAACTTTGTGTAGTTATTATATTCATAGAAATGCTGATGTGGTCTTTCAGAATTACAAATAGGATACTGTGTGTAGCTTGCTCTTGAGCTACATGTAGTATTTTTTTTGTGGTCCAAATCAGACATTACGTTAGCATCTTTCTCATGACTACATTAGTGGCTGCATACAATGTTTGATGATACACGTACGCAAGAATAGAGAACGCGCACATTCAGTCCAGAGACACTGCATTTTCTACATGATATTGCTTGGGTTGGATAACTTTTTTCTACCAAATAAAATATGATATTGCTTGGGTTGCATTTTCTACGTTTCATTATTGCAAACAAAGAACGGTTAATCTGGTTAATGGATCATACAAACTGACTCTTTAATATTTTCGCTTTCTTATTGTTTGGTTGGGTCGAATATCGGTTCCTACTGCCCCTCTGCATTGGTATTATTCATAACATTCTTAATCAACCATGACTTTGATAGAAGTCGTGCATTTGGGCCGTATGAAATTCTATGATTTGGTTATTGTTCACTCTCAACTTATTGGTCATATGGTGCTATGTTTTGTGCAGCTTTTTCACTTGGACATGCTGCTTCACTTCCATAATTTTTGGAAAAGGTTTGTCGTCTAAACTAGAGCTTAGCTGAATTGTTTGCATGACCTTCACTGACGGAGTCAACCCTTTGTTGTTGTGCCTTAGTCAACATTTAAAGGACGGGTTTTCATGACTCATGCTACAAAGGCCATTTATAAGTTGCTGCTATCAGATTATGTTAAAGTTAGCAAGGTCTAAGTTGAAGATATGTTATATGATGAACAAGATATTCTTCGTTCCATGGATAAAATTGAGGTACTCATCGTCTCTCCTTTTCTGCATCTCCTTTAGCTTATGTTGGGAACTAACTATTTTTCCCTTGTGGATCAATAATTTTTTATATCAATTCCTACTTAACTTCCCAATAATAATTGTCCTCCAATTTTGCAACCTGCTGCAAGTTAACATGTTTTTATGATTTCTAAACAATTAAATTCAATGATTGGTTTACTTATTGTAGTCAATTTTTTTTTTAAAAAGTTACAAATCTTTTTTCTTAAGTTTGTGGCTTACGCCTCAGACCACCTTGAGGTTTACGCCTCACTTCATCCAGACAAAATGTCTCAAAAACCTTTGACATTGAGAGATGAGATTGTTGCATGGAATCGTACATGCAAGCCAAATATGTATATTGACACTCTCGGAGACTAGTTCTGTAATCATACGATACAGTATAGTCCAATTCTGACTGTCACAAGATACATGTGGTAGTCTTTGAAGAATGAAATTGCAAACTTTAATCTATACTTGGAGATGCTCTCAAACATTTTGTTTGTTTGTTTTGAATTGAGATGTGTAAGAGTGTATTTTGTTTGGGAGATATCAATCAAGTAATGTGGCTCAGTGACTTAACTAGTCAGCCTTTTGTAAATGTCCTTAATAATTATACTGCACTGCTGAATTTTGCTTCTGTGCATAATGTTCTCTTTATCTTCAGGTTATTGACTTCCATCAAACTCTGGAGGTTAACGGGATCCGTTTCTGGTGTTATACTGCTGGTGGTCACATGCTTTGTGCTGCCATGTTTATGGTTGATATAGCTGGTGTTCGTTATCCTTTACACAGGAGATTATTCTCGGGAAGAAGACCGACATCTTCGTGATGCAGAGCTCCTTTCATTTTGGCTTTGTTAATTTTGTTTCAGCGGTCTACTTATATATTCTTATATATTGCAAATGGCTTTTGATTTCCTCTGTGCTTCCTAGTCTCGTTGAGAGATGGATCGTACCTCTGTTATAATGGTTTTGTTTCACTTCTTGATTCTGCATGGAGATTTGCGCTACTCATCATTTTTTTGCTATAAGCACTGGTGGAGTATAATACTAACTTTAAATGCATAATTTTTAACTGGTTATGTATGAGTGCGTAAAATATGAATTGTGGTTTTTATTATGTTTGTTTATTTCTAGTTTTATTTCTTTACTAGTGTTACGCCCGTGGGTTGCACGAAAGACATAAATTATAAAGAGTAATAGAATAAATAAATAGAATTATAATTTTTGTATGTCATAGTAATATTATAAAAATGAATAAAAAAATTACCGTTGATAGACAAAATTAATGTCGATATTATATAACATGTACTCCTTCCGTCCCTTTCAAACTGAGTCACTTTTTTCACTAATAATTTCAAGCGTTTTTTAGCGTCTTGATGATGAGTTTTAAAATAACTTTTTAAAGATTTTTTATTTTTACGGAATACTATAACACTTCTAGTATCCCATGAAAGAAAAAATCATTAAAAGGTTACTTTAAAACTAATCATTAAAACGCTCGAAAATGCTTGAAATTATTGCTGAAAAAAGTGACTCAGTTTGAAAGGGACAGAGGGAGTACTTAAATAACATGTACGAAATTAACATATAACATTTTATATGTCCACCGCGGTAGTAGTAATCTAATATCAACAATGTTTGTCGGTAAGATTTAGTTTGTTTGTTTGTTTTTTGTTTTTTTTTGTAAGGTATATATATATACAGCACACGGTGGACATTTAAGCATTCCTCATAATATATAATTTACATTTTAAATGTCTTTTTTTGCTAAAAAAAATACATAACTTTAGTCTCGTATATACGATCATAACTTTTAAAAAAAAAAATCTTTGAATTAATATATTTTTTAAGTATTTTATTTAAATTTGTATAGTTATTCAAATACTTAGTAATTGGTATGCTCCTTTAGCAATTTAATATATTTTCTAAAAAAAATATCGAAAAATTAAACAATAAATCATGATTGCTATAAATTTATCAATCAATTGCTTTAAATCTAACTTGATTTTATCTCATAAAAGTTCAATATATAATTAAATTTGTTTGTGACCATGTATCCAAATTTTCTATTGTCACAACAAATTAAATTTTACACAAATTATCAATAAAAATTGGAATTGAAAAAGTAAATAAATAACATATGGATATAAACAAAATGAAGAAATTCATAAGATAATTTAATGAAAAAATAGATATGTTAGCTAATAATGAAACACTATTTATAATTAAAAATATATTTATTACCAAATTCATTGGACAATTCACAACTCTTTGAAATAAATAAGTCATGTTTATAAACTCACCGGACAATTCATGTATATTTTTTTAGGGAAAATGATTTTTTTTGCAATTTTTGTCAACATTTCTACTTTTATATATTGTATAAATTGCTTTTATTCTTAGTATTTACAATATATACAATATATATAAAAGTAGAATTGCATGATCATGTGCAAGAAGAACGACATGTCCATACAAAATTGATGTCTGAAAATATTCTCCCCCGCTTATCGGACAAATAATCTTGAAATAATTGAGCATTTGCTTCTTTACATTCTCGCTTTACTACCAACACTATCTTCACTTTGCACTTGGTTGGTGTAGGCAGTCGAATTTTAAAGGAAAAAATATATATATTTTATTATTTTTATATACTTCTTCCGTCCCACCTAATTAGTCAACCTTTATATTCATATGTGAGGTATAAAATAATAAATGTGGACTAGTTAGGTGGGAAGGGGGAGTATTTGATTTGGAATATTATGAAATTTAAAATAAATGATGTATTTATTAATAAAGATATTGAAGATAAATATGTTCACTTCTTCATACCACTTTAAAATATCACTAGAAAATATATTAGAGAGCTCAAGAAGAGAAATAAAAATTCTCTACGAATTCTCTACAATATTCAAAGCGTTATCGTGGAAAATATCACTTTTTCACCGGAATCGTCTCAAAATCCCCGTGTAATCCGGAAGTCCATCGAATTAACTTGTTCTTCACCATAATTGTCACAAATCCGCGTTTAATCCGGAAGTCCTCCGAATTAACGCGTTTTACGCCGGAACCATCTCAAATTTGCGTTCAGTCTGGAAATCCTCCTAATTAATGCGTTTATCGTCGAAATCATCTCAAATTAGCTTTTTAATATAAAATTAAGGCAAAAGCCTTTCGGATTAACATTATCAAATCCAAGCATCAAATCTAAAGAAATCAAGGAAAAACAAATTCTCCGAAAATCTTGGAAGTTGTCCAAAGATTGTTCGAGAAGTGAATTGAAGAGAATCATAATTTCAGAATTGTAGAGATCACAATATGCATCGACTCAAATCAACTCAAATTATCAAATATTGATTTGTACACAATTTTGTATTTACTAGCAGAGATTACGTTTGTACCTAGATACGTTTTTTAAAAAAAAATTAATTCTGAAAACTATGTTAAAAATAATATAATTTTTGTTATATTTCACTATTTATATTATACTTATTATTTATTATTGTGAGGAGTTTTATGATATAACACGTAAGAAATAATAGATTCTTGAGGAGATGGATAATATTCTTGGAAATCGAAAAGATAAATAGAAGCGGAGAAGTAGAATTGTAGTTGAAGTAGAAGAAATTTATATAAATTTAATTCAATAATAAAATTACGTTCATAATTACTTGATTACACTTAAATTAGATTTAGAATATGGGATTTATTAGGCAAAGCAAAAGTTGTAAAAATTGACTATTTTATAATAGTAATAGATTGAATTAAAAACAATAAAATTTGTGTTTATTGTTGGGCCTTCTTCTTATGTAGTATCTTGCCCTTTCTCATGTGGTTCTCATGTTTTTGATGGATGGGTAATTCTATACATAGCCCCCAATCCCCCATATTACTAATCTATGCCCCCTATTTAAAATATAAATTAAAACAAATGTAATGGTACTATTTTACCCCTTAGCACTCAAATATTAATTGAATAATACGTAACCCCCAAAATAATCTATTGATACAGCATAATAGCCTCGAAAACCATTCATCATAGCCCCCAACAACATTAGTCATCGTCTATGACATATGACCCCGTTTCTATTTTCTTGAAAGAACCTGTAGCCCTCTTTTTTTTTTTTTTTTTTTTTCTTTTTCTTGAGAACATATGTAGCCCTCTTTTTTCTTTTTTCTTCTTGAGAACACACACAGCCCCCATTTTACTAATATGATTTGTAGAAATTCATAGGGGGGGGGGGGGTGGTGGTTATGATAGAATTACATCAAATCTGTCAATTTCTGAAATTAGATAGGACTAGAAATATGAAAATAAACATCCAATATTCTTTATCAGATTCTTTAAAATTGGGGAGAAAATATGTTGTTTTGTTTGCACCTTAAATCAGAATCAGAAATCCCACAATTTCTAGTTCGGGTCAATAATTCTCCTGAGAAATTAAAATCTCTCGTCTCTAACCAAAAACCACATATCAACACCCCTAGGGCAAGTCCGCGCTGCAAAAGCTGTTAAGGTTTATGTATGTAGTAAATTGTGCCATATAATGAAGATCTAAGTGGTTGACATGTAAATAAAAGAAGAATCTCGTTTAATTCAAATTGGGTAACAGAAAGAAAATGAAATTAAGTTATCAAATAAGGGAATTGTAATAATAATGCTTACTTGTATTGAATGTTTGGTTCAATAGTAGAAAGAGAGTCACTTATGAGGAGGTTCCTTTCTCCTTATTTTCCCTCATTCTTGAGGGGTGATTGGATTACCCCCAAGTAAGGAAAATGGATAACCTATTACTCAAACCAAATAAAATGTAATGAAATCAATTATTTGATTCCATTTCCATACAAAAAAAATTTGAACCAAACATGGGCAGAGTAAACATGACAAAAATGTGACAATTTTTCGTGTATTTAAATAATATTCATAAGAAAATGGTGCAAAAATGGGATGCTCCATTTAAATCATGAATCTAAAAGGATAATTAGATCACCCCCCATCTTTCAAAAATCAAAATACAGATACAGAAAATACAAGTGATCAATTATTTAAACCGCAAATGAAACCACAAATCTTAAGAGTCAATTATTATAATATGTATTCGAAACAAATAATTAAAATTTATGGTTGGAGCTAATAAATTAAGTTGGCCATGTCTACATCCTAGTACTCCAACCAAGAACGATTCTTGTACAAGAAAATCTTTTCCTTAAAACAATCTAAACTTAACCAGAGAGCCTCCAATTTACACAAATTATCAAGATCACGCAAGCATATGCCTACTTAGATTCTTTCCAACTTCTGCATTTGTGGCCCCAATAAAAGCATAAAGATATATGCATGCAGAATCAATACCTAAACTTAAAGCCTAAAACCCTAACCTCAAAACCTAATCTACTCTCACAAAACGTGACATAAATTTTGTACAAAAAATCCTAAAAATATTTCTTTTAACTGTGAGAGTCAAACCGCACCCAACACCATCCATCAATCAAGACTGATAAATTCAAGTACAATTAAAACTGTGCAACACAAATCATATCCCACCCATCATCATCAATAGTAGTTGGCACCCTTTTTTTTAAAAATAATATAAAAAATAGAAAAAGAAATTAAAAAGAAAAAGAAATACAGTAAAAAAGAACTGTAGGGCCCACATATTTTTGTTAATCTATGTGGAGTGGTGGTGACTGATAACAAGAAATGACTCATTCTTAAATTGCTTTATCAACTTCTGCAACCCCTTTTCACCCATTTGGTAAAACTTTCCATTTTAGGTTAATGTATGGTCCCTCAACCCTCTTTAATGATTCAACCCCCTCTTTCCTCTGTATAATACCCCCTCTCATCTCTTCAGAATCTTATCTCCATTAGAGTTTTGTTTTTAGAGAGAGAGAGATGGCTAGGGGAAAGATCCAGATCAAGAAAATAGAGAACCAAACTAACAGGCAAGTGACCTACTCCAAGAGGAGAAATGGGCTCTTCAAGAAAGCTCATGAGCTTACTGTACTTTGCGATGCCAAGATCTCCATCCTCATGATCTCCTCTACCCAGAAGCTTCATGAGTACATCAGCCCTACTATCACGTAACTCTCTCTCTCTCTCTCTCTCTCTCTCTCTAGCTTTCTCTCTTCCGCCCAGATTTGTTCTGTTATTCATAGGAATTATGCTTTTTTTGGTGTTAATCATGGAGTTTGGTTGTTGTGTTTCAGGACTAAGCAGATTTTTGATGAATATCAGAAGACTGCTAGGGTTGATCTTTGGAGCTCCCACTACGAGGTTCTTTCTCTTTTTTTTAGTAATTATTTTTTTTAATTTGGTCTCTCTAATTCTTTATTTTGGGAGTTTTTCAGATTTTTTTGATTTTTATTTGTATAGAAAATGCAAGAGCACTTGAAGAAGCTGAAGGAGATCAACAGGAATCTGAGGATGGAGATTAGGTACGAAAAATACACAATTTTTTTTTCTTTTTCTTTTTAATTATTAACTTTAACCCCATTTTTTTAATTTTAATTAATGGTTTAATAAGGCAAAGGATGGGTGAGAGCTTGAACGATCTGGGGTACCAGCAGATGGTTGATCTCATCGAAGATATGGAAAAATCTATGGCGTTGATTCGCTTGAGAAAGGTTTTTACATTCTCTCTCTAGCTTTCTAGGGTTTTTTTCCATTTTTTTTTTCCCTTCGAAATTAAGGTTGTGTCATTTATTTGATTGAGAAAGCCTATAAAATCTGGATTTTTGAGACAGATCTTGATTTATTAAACTGCATATCGAAACCCAAGCATTAAATTTGAGGAAGAAAAGTACGGTTCTTGAGAGATAGATGGATGAATTTCAGATTCTTAAAAGGGGTTTCTTGAAATTATCAAAATTTTCCTAGGATTCTAGGAAATTCCTGCAGCTAAAATTTCACAATTAAAAGAAAAATTAAAAATTCACAGTATTTCGATTGGGAAAATTTAGAAACAATTCATTAATTCCCAATAGAGGATAATATTATAGTGGCAGAATTTTCCATCAGTAATTACAGAAATATTTTGATGTTAATTCAAGTCCTTAATCCGAACAGTTGAATAATATTATAGAGTAAATGTTTTGTTTAATGAATATTTCTTCCCTATTTAAACTTTTATTTAGTTACATTAACCTGAAATCTCTTAACAATAACAGTATAAAGTCATCACCAACAATATCGAAACCAGCAAGAAAAAGGTAAGAATTATTTCATAAATTCTTTCATTTTTCATCTTTCTAGTTATTTGTCCATTTATGTTCTTCCTTTCCTCAAAAAAAATCTTTGCAGGTGAGGAATGTTGAAGAAATACACAAGGGGCTTGTGCTTCAATTCGTAAGATTTTTCTTCAATCATGATATACAGGATTATCAATTTTTATTTTTGGTGGAATTCGAACACATGACATTATTCTAATACAGGATGCTCGACAGGAGGATCCACACTACGGACTAGTCGAGAATGAGGGAGATTACAGTGCCATGCTAGGGTTTCCTCCACACGGCGGGGCAAGGATCATCGCTCTCCGCCTCCAGCCTAACCACCACCACCACCACCACCACCACCCTCATCCTCACCCTCACCCTCACCCTCACCACCATCATCACCACCACCACCACCCTAGCCTTCACAGTGGTACCGGAGCCTCTGACCTCACCACATTTGCTTTACTCGAGTAAATGTTCGTTATATATGTAATTTGTTTTATGGTATGTCGTAGATCTTGAGTGAGGAGGAAGATCTGCATTTGTTTGTTATGTTATCTTTATATTGTGTATGACTATTGTGGATTTCTTGCTACTTGAGCTATGTATGTGGAAGTATTATATTTGTGTGTTGAGCCTTGTTAATGTTTGTGGTTTGGTAATCTCACTAAGAATTAATTAATGGATTATGATGACTTGGAAATAGGAAGGATTTTCACTACATAATTAATTAGGCACGTTGTAACCAACTTGTTAAATAACTTTATTGCTAATTAAATACTCCCTTTGTTATTTTTAAGTGTCCAACTGTTAAATTGCAGTTTGGATATTCTATTGCATTTGTATGTAACATCTTCATAACTGCAGTTATGGATAATTGATATGTGGTTTATGATTTGAGATTTATATAAGGAAAATATATACTCCAACCTTTGAAATTTCTAAACCTTCAGGATTTGTCACATGCCATTAATTTATTTATGTAAAAGAAGATGTCACATACGAATGCAATAGATGATCTCATTCGGTTAAATTGCACATACCAAGGAAATGTGTAAATTTAGATTTTAACCTAATTTATTATTCTCTTTTTTTGAGCACCAACTTATATATAACATTAATTATAGGGGTAAAATTGAAAAAATATAGCTACTATATCATCAAATTTCGAAATGAGACACTTAAAAACAATCAACAAAAATAATAATTAGGACACTTAAAAAAAATGGAGGGAGTATTATAGTACTATTTTTTTAAATTGGGGACTAGGTTTGTGCTATAATTGGCTATATGTTTATGAGTTTACTTTCTCTTAAAATTTGAACATACATTTGTTTTGGGCTTGGGATCTCTATCCCAAAAATGGTGTCCCAATGGTGTTCCAAAATTCAATTTTTACTAGTTTTATACAAAAAAAATTAATAAATTTATTTTATAATGATTTAGTTTAATTTTATGATTATTTTTAAGGGTTCACCCATCCCCATTAGGGTTTATAATTATTTTTTAACATTTAATTTCACTTTTATTAGTATATTGGAGTTGGAAAACTCAAAATTAATGTATATAATTTTTAAAAAATCCATTTTTTTATCTTATAAATGTCTATTATGATTTACTATATTATTGTATTTTTATTTTTATAAACAATATAAAAATAATAGAAATTGAATTTTAGGACACCATTGGGACATCATTTTAAGGATAGAGGATACTATCCTTTTGTTTTGAGCACTTGCTTGTGCACGTTTATTTTTGCCCAACGGTTTTCATCCCAATTTATTATTGCTTCCACAGTACAACTAATGTATTCTTTATTCTACTATTTCTATTAAATCAAAATTTGAAAATCTCAACTCTTATTGCTGTTTTTTCCAAATCAAACACTAGGAGAAGGAAAAGAGAAAATAACAACTTTTTCACTGGTTCATATAAGAAAAAAATAAAAAATAAAATCAGTTTCAACATCGACGGAAATAAGTATATATAGACTTGGGCCAGTGGGACAGTGAAATTCACCCAACTGTACATGTGAGAAACTTTATACATGGCTTATTTCTTACTATTAAATTTAATAATAAATAAATTCATTTTATTTTATATTTTCAATTAAATTTTAGATATATGGCCTTTTCTTACTTACTCAAAAAATAAGTTTAATCTTTGACAATATACATATGTAATTATTACTCCCTCCGGTCATCATACACGTGTTAAGAATTTTTCGGCACACATTTTGATATGCCGAAAAGTGGATTTTATGATAAAATTTAAGTCTCACTTGATATATTGTATTATTCTACTTGATGTAAGGTATAATTCTCTATATTAAGTGAGACCTAAATTTTATCTTAATATCTATTTTTTAACACATTGAAATGCATATTGAAAGATTTTTAACACATATAGTGTGGAAGGGGGGAATATTTGAAATAAAGAAACATTGGATTCAAATAAGGCAGTTCTTTATAGTTGTTAGGGGTATAAAAGTATATTGATTAAGAATTTGTGTTTGTAAAATAAGGCAAGTACTACACACAATTTCCCAGTTTCAAATTTTGTAAATCGAGCCTTTTTAACGTTTATTTGTTGAGACACATTTGGGTCAGCCGGAGGTACCGTGCGGCCGGGCTAAAATAATGACACTTTTATTCATATAGATTGTCACTTTTCTGTATAAAGATTGACACTTTTAAAAATTGTCATTTTATTCGTAAAATAATTATGTTAAAGATTGACACTTTTATTTATATAGATTGACACTTTTCTATATAAAGATTGATACTTTGGGCCCGGCCGCACGGTGCCTCCGGCTGACACAAGTTTTTGTCTTATTTGTTTTAATTGAAACAAAATTGTAGGCCCAGCTTCTGTCAAAGATGCCAAGACGTCGAATCTCTAGTCTATTAGTAAATACTCCTTCCGTCTCACGATATATATTAAAATATTTTGATACTTATAGGTTACATTTAATTTTGGGCACCAGACTCAAAAATGTGTATTTAGTGTAGTAAGTGTATTTTCAAACCCATGTGTACAAAGATCCCTTTTAAAAGTCTTAATTATTGCCAAAAATAGGAGTAACATCTTGTTTGGGACATTCTAAGAAAAAAGTAACGCCTCGAACGGGACGGAGGGAGTAGATGTTAAGATGAAATTTATGCTTCACTTGATATACTTTACATTAAGTAGAATAATACGTACAATATATCAAGTCAGACTTAAACTTTATCTTAATATCTATTTTTCAGAATATCAAAATATGTGCCGAAAGATTTTTAACACATATGGTAGAAAGAGGGGGGAGTACCAATTACATCTATTTGATGTACTTTGGTAAAATACGGAAAAACTAGAATTGTACACCCACGATGCAGGAGTTTGATCTATAAATAACATGAAATATATAATGCTTACTTTTTATTTCATTTAATAATTTCAACTTTATTTCATAAAACGACGAAAGAAAAATTATTTCTATATACATTTGTACTCTCGTATGTTGTGTTATACTCCCTCCGTCTCAGGATTTCTGAGTCTTTTCGTTTCGGCACGCATTTTTCATGCTTCTCAATGAATGATTTTAAAATAAATTTTTGTAGTAGTTTTTTTTTTACGGAATAGTACACCACATACAGAGGTTACTATGGCAACATGAAGCTTTGATCAAATAAATTAAAAATTACTAGACTAATTAAGCTAAATTCAAATAAGCTCAATTGTACGATATACCCCAATTCAACATATATATTTATATATAAACGATTGCTACCGAAAATATGCATAATAACCAATAATATGCATCCAAATTAACAATTAACTAGAGGTTTATATATAGATATATATAACCAAGATTTGTAACAAAAATATTACCATAACAAATCCTCACTTGCAGTAATTGTCGAAACAAGATTCACGCATAATAATCAACAGACATTAAGCTTATCAATTTAATCAATAATTAATCCCATAAAATAATGATAAGCGCATAACCTTAAGGGTATCAAGTCAAAATACAAATAGGCATGCTTGATCCATAATTGCAAACCCCAAAAAATTCATGCTTAGTCAACAACAAAATACATATTTTGAATCCATAAATTTTGGCAGAAGCAAGAATCATATAGCAATCAAACTCGTGCAAACTGAATATGTAATTAAGCTTTTCAACATAACTAAAGAAATCAAAAATTGCACCATTGCCAACAACAGTAACATCATATATATATACGGATCTAAGTATAATACGATTGCAACTTTTGATCAATAATAAGCATGCTCCAATAATTTGACCGAAACATCACAATCAAAATTGTAAATTAAATCAAGAAATACCAATCATGTGGTGATACGAGAATATCTCGTATATATCTAGTATTATTAGAGATTATCTTTTATATTTATTGTTTAGATTATAGTATATCTTTTCCATATTTGTTTAGGGTTTTAGCATTATAAAGAGAGTGTTATTAGGAGAATATAATCAATCAATGAATCAATGAATTAAATCTTAATTTACTGTCTTTTATTCCTTAGTTTTCCTTTACTTTTCTGCACAAGTTTCTTGGCGTAAACAACGAGCTCGACGAGCTCGATCTCGCGTCTGCCTTTTGTTCTTCCCGGCGTGAACTTTCCGTTTATCGTCGTTTGATAAGGACTCAATCCTTATCAAGTGGTGCTTTCATTGAGAGGAACATCAAGACATCTTCCATGGCTGAGTTATTGTGGAATTTCAATGCGTATCCTCATCAACACTTTGGGAATTCTGCATATCACCACTATCCAGTCGAATACCGCGGCCGTGGACCTCTTGCTCTTCCCCATCATCCGCCGCCGCAGCGCATGGGTTCTGATCCCCACCACGCTCTGCCTGGGCCGCCGCCGGGGCTCGACCTGCCTCCGCCGGATCATCACCAAGGGCTGTCGCTGCCCTATCATAGTGGGCCGCCGTCGATGAACGACTACCACAGCCCTCCGCAGTACGTGCCTCCGCCGCCGTACGTGCCTCCGCTGCCGGACCACGGCTACAACATTCAGGCGTCGGACTACTACCACCACAGCACACCGCCACCATCTTCGTCTGCACCGCCGCAGGCCACCATAGAGTCGCTCCTCTCGTGGATGCGTCGACTAGAGGCTCGCTTGGAAGCCCACGAGCAACGATGGTTTGGGGCGCCGCCTCCTCCCAGACCGGACCCCGATCCTCTGAATGGGATGCCGCTCTCCTGGCAGTCCCCATTGTGGGTGCCGCGTGTTTCCGCCAGCAGCCAGCCCGCCCCGATCACTTACTAGACCTCCATGTTCGAACCATCGCCGCAGCAGCAGCAGCCGCTGCCGTCGTCAGAGGGCCTGCTACGGAGTGTGGAGGTGAATGCTAGGATTGGTAATGAAGAGAAGGAGAAGGTTAAGAGAGAGAATGGTGAGAGAGAGGTGATCAAGGTTGAGAAATTCAGAGTTTGTGATGTGAGTATGACTGATTTTGTCCCTAATTTGGAAAGTGTGGATGCTATTTCTAAAGGATTGGACTGTTTAGTGCCAAGGCCTAAAGGGTACAAGCTTCCTCATCCATGGCCGAAAAGCAGAGATGAGGTATGGTTTGATAATGTACGCTATACACCTGAAGATAATGACAACAGAAAAAGGGTGTCATGAAAAGATGATCAACTAATGTTTAAAGGAGGTGGATCTGCATCATATCAACACGTGGATAAGATGGTTCCTGAGATTGCATTAGGCCAACGCACACGTGTTGCTCTAGACTTTATTGGTTCTGGGGTTTCAAATTTTGGTGCCTTCTTGATTGAGAAGAATGTGTTGATTTTTGATCCTGGAGGGGATATCTCACCACGGATTTCACGGTGTGTTACTTCACCGCGGTGTGTGTTGTTCGTTGCAACATGGTACCCACCTTGAGGACAAGGTGGATTTCAACCGTGGGGGAGTTGATACGAGAATATCTCGTATATATCTAGTATTATTAGAGATTATCTTTTATATTTATTGTTTAGATTATAGTATATCTTTTCCATATTTGTTTAGGGTTTTAGCATTATAAAGAGAGTGTTATTAGGAGAATATAATCAATCAATGAATCAATGAATTAAATCTTAATTTACCGTCTTTTATTCCTTAGTTTTCCTTTACTTTTCTGCACAAGTTTCTTGGCGTGCTCGACGAGCTCGATCTCGCGTCTGCCTTTTGTTCTTCCCGGCGTGAACTTTCCGTTCATCGTCGTTTGATAAGGACTCAATCCTTATCATGTGGATACAACAATCCACTAAACGATAAATAAAATAAAACTTGCACAAATTCGATCAAAACAATATTACCGATTACAAATTGCGACAACCAGATTCACGATTCAATTAAGTTAGCCCATACAAATCTCATAAGATTCCACAGATCCCAACAATCGAGCAGTCGATGACTGCTCTGATACTACTTGTTAGAATTTATAAATTACATAAAGCATAAATTCAATTTCTTGAACATCGATACTCAATTATCAAAGATCATATGAATACCTGGATCCATTGAGATTGAATTACTTGATGCGGAATACATTCAGTAACAATCTCGAATCACGAACACAAACCTCGAATACGAACGGATTTGGTATTATTGTCTTCCTCAACTAAATCATGGGCCTTACGTTTCCTTTCAGATGAGGAGAAAGAGAAACTTTGTTCGATTTAGTATATTAGGGACCATAACCAAGGTTTCTTTATATACTAGTTAATTAGGTTACACATAAATACCTAATTAGACTATTATTAGGTATCTACTCATAAAAGCTCATATTAATTACTTACATAGCCCATGAACTTTATACTTAATTAGATCACTTAATTAAGTCCATCGATAAATAGAAAATAAATTTCCTAATACTCTTTCATAACACAAGGAAATTCATTAACCAAATAACTTTAGAATTTCGGCGAAATAATGGAGACTGGAGAGTATAAAAAAAATTATGGCAAGTTCCTTATGCATTCATGAAGACCTTTGGAGTAATCGGAAAATGTTATCCTACATGTAAAACGTGACTTTTTCAATAATTTTATAAAGTAACAATTAATATGAATGAAAATGAAAAAAAAAAGTGATACTTTTAGGCGGGTTAGAGGAGTGTGCCTCTTTTAATTAATACTCACTCCGTTCATGAGTTTTAGACTCTATTATTATATTAAGACGTTCACCATCATTGAAATCTTTTCTGTTTTGGTAGTAAGCCCTATAATACACTTTAACACTTTAATTTTTACATTTTAACACTTTAATATAATTAAAAATATTAAATGGCTCCATAATTATTTCACTTTAATAATTTAACACTTTAATTTATTAACACCATCAAAACACATTAAACCCCGTATCCAAATTTCCGGGTCCAAAGATCATGGACTGATGGAGTAATAATTATAGAATACAACTTTTTCTATCCTTTCCTACTATCAATCGAAGAGAATGGATCAATTTTACACACGGTATGAATCCATCAAAATTCTGTAGAACATATACATCTAGTATAGGAACTCATATAAGTTTTCATATATATATATATATATATATTTTCCCCTTGAGATTTGAAATTTTCATAAGTCGCATAAGGTAATGTTAAGAAATTTGAGATTTTGGTCAAAATCTGACAGAAACAAAAAGATGGTCAACATACTTTACTCTTTCCTCCACAAGGTGCAAAAGGTAGGGCTGTTACTAGGTCATATACTGAATTAATTACCTAACATTGTTTTTTTTTTTAAATAAAAATTATTCAATGTTGCCACCGCATGCCTATGGTCCTAACTCCTAAATTTAAAAATTTGTATAATCTTCTCTACAAATTAAGAGTCGACAGAATAGGGTATCAGTAAATAGTAATCAGAACACGATGTTTTAAACATGATTATTTTAACTGAAAGAAGATTATGCGTATTTCCACATCTACCGACAGCCAATGTGCTTGCTATAATCAAGACGTGTAAAATGATACTACCTTCATCCCATTACATTAGTCCCCTTTTCATTTTCCCATTACATTAGTCCTCTTTCCGTTTTGGTCCGTCTCATTACATTAGTCTCCTTTGTAAATAAAGAAATATTTAATTTAGATTTTAGGGCCCAATTAATGTTAATTAGGCCAGAATATTAATTAGTGGGTAATGGCCCATTTAATGGCCCAAATATATCAATTAAAAAAAACCCTAATTCCACCTCTCATTCTCCCACCTTCCTCCTTATTCTAGATTCATCCGCCCCACCTCTCACTCTCCTCCTTCTCTGTAACTCTCTCTCTCTCTCTCTCTATCGATCTCTCTCAATCTTCCTTCATCTCATCCCATAATGAACCGCCGGAAGCTGATTTTCCTACACCCTAGATGTAGGTCTTCCCGCGTGCCTCGGGGGGGGCGAAGATCACGGCGGAGGAAGATCTCAGTCCCGATACTTCCCCTTCGAGAAACCCTAGTTCTTTCCCGTCGCCGATCTCCCCGAGCCCAGATCTCTCATTATCTGCACCTCCGCCGCCGTCGCCCGTCCGTGTAGGCGACGACCCCCGACCATGGGTACAGATGCGATGCCGCCGACTCCCTCATTACTATTACCGCCACCTCCCAAAATCTTTCTTCCCGGAGAAAAAGCAGCATCCACCCTATTTTCCATTGCAGCGTGCCATTTCCCAGCCTGAATCTGGGGTTGTTGCCGCCGGAGCTTTCGAGGCGGCGATGACGGAGGACGGGATAAGCGAGGGCACGGAAGACCGGCTCTATCTCTCCATATATTAGTGGACGAGAATTGGGTGATATCTACTCCTTTTACTCTTGTGTTGGTTTTTTTCTTTAATTCTGTCGATCTGGGTACATGATTGCTGATTTATTGTGGTAATTGTGCTGAATTATCTGTTGAATTTATGTTTGATCTGTGAATCTTTATGGGAATTTGGATTGGTTTCGATGATTATGCGAATTGGTTCGTGTATGTGTTCTGGTTTGAAGGTTTAATTATTGTGGGAAGATGGTTTCATTACAAGTTCTGCGATGATGATATATTATCACACACATATCTATTATCTGCATTTATGAATCACTAATTTGTGTGAAATGTGGATTGCTCTAATTGAAGTAGTTTCAATAAGTGAATGTGTGTGTTTAGTTTGGTCTCTCTAAATGAACATTTTAACCCTACTTAATCTGATGGCAACTCTTGTCCAAGTGATGGAAATAAAAATTGGAATCTGCACATAAGACTGTTCTAAAGCCCAATTGTCTGCATTTAGCTAAACTAAAACTGTTGTAGTCCTTCGACTACTGCACAAAAATTATACATTAAATGCATTAAACACTTCAAAATATCTGCATCTGCATCTGCAAAAAAAAATGATCTTCACATTCTCTGCAAAAACTTGGGCACTTCACATGATCTTTTAGTAGTTAAATGTTCAGATCCAGAACACCTTCTCCATTATGTGGGGTTCTGATTCCCATTCCTGCCATCAGTTCTTGTATTCTTTCTGTGAACTCTTCTCTGATTAGATGATCAATGATTTCTCTAACTAAGTGTAGAGGAACTTCCAAATCAGTTGGAAGCAAATCTTGTCTGAGAAGAACATTCTTCCCCATGTGTGGTGGATTGAAATTGTTTTGGGCCTTAACCTCCATAATTTTTTTTAGAACACACTGCAATGTCAAGAAAAATTTGTTCAAAGTCCTTACATCAATCATCCTGAAACTTGTCTACACAGCTTGTATTAATTCAGCTGCACTCTTGCACCTCTGCCTCTGTTGTAAACTTTGAATGGCACAGAAAAATCCTAGGTCTAGAGCATTACAATCTGGTGAATTTGGTGGTTGTTGAATGAACTTGATGTTAAATCCATCTGAGTTTGCTACAGCTTGAAAGTCATCATCTCTGTTGTTTATGTGTGATCTGGCATTATCTTGTTGTATGTTTATGTTCTTGCTTAAAAAAGATGGCCACTTCAGCATGATTGTTGGAATAAGCTGACATGTAATGAGGCAAACAATTCATGCATTAGTTTAAAAACATTATCTGCATTCTGCATACTTAAGACATGAATTGCAACTGAAACATTGTACCTGATTGATTATTGTGTCTCTGATTACTTGTCTGTTTATGGACTGCATGGGTTTCAGCTCTTTAGTTCCTCTTGGTCTGTGTATACTCTTCCTTTTTGCTGTGACCTCTTTAATGAATGGCCATATTCCTATCTTACCATCAAATAAGACACTACCATCTTCACCAAACACTAGCCTAGATACTGCACACATGAACATCACCTTTGGGATAAAACTTTTTGATTTGCACACTCTAAGAGGATTTTCTTCCATTGGGTTGAGGTAGTATTTGTATGTATCCCTTGTTAAGTAGAACCACTTTTTATCTATATGAATTGTGTTTTCCATGGGCTTGAATTTAAGAACATTTAACTGAGGAATAGTGTATAGATTGAAGACAGAAGCTTAACCTCACTAGCTTATTTGAAGCTGCCAATAGAGATCTGATGGAGCTTGTGTGAGGTCTGAGCAGATGAGCTGTATTCCATCTTCCCACAGTACTCATAGAAATTCCCAAAGCACCTTGACATAGCTTGGATTGTACCTCTATTTTCAAGTGGAATTTGCTGAATTGCTTCATAATTGATCTCATGCTTCTTCATTCTGATAACCTTTGATCTTATGCTTGAAACATTTATAACTTCACCTTTATTTCTTTGTTCTTTTGCAGTTGCCCAGATTCTCTTCACAGTCTTGTAAACATGGAATCTCCCAGCTGCCTCACTCATCATCCCATACTGAGGCTTCCCATTTCTGCAGCTGGCCAACAGAAACTGCATGATCTGCATTCGTTGCCCGTATGTGATATCTGGAATCTTGCCCATAGCCACTGAAAAAGTGTTGCAGCCAAGAAGTACTTTCAGAGAGGGGGAGGTGAGTTAAGAGAAGGGGGTGAAGAAGGATAGAAATGAAGAGGTTTTTAGCTTTTAAAAGTTGATTGTACTTGTTTTAGAGGGAAAATTTGAATTTAGGGTGCCAAGATACCAAATCTTGTAATATCGATCTTTTTGGTTTTTTTCATGAATCGTTTAATGAGGACAATACTTCCCGCTACAGTATTTTTTGGATGAAAAGTAATTGTTCCCCTAATTTTCCTAATTTTGTATTTTTTACTTTTTTGACATTTTTATTGGTACATGGGCTAGGTCAAATTGGGACTAATGGATGAGATGGAGGTGGTATACAATAAGATTTGATGAACAAGTGTATCAATCAAGACTCTAATGATATATAATCAAGATTTGAGTGAACTGACTCGAGCATACATTTTAATATTTCCCACCAAAATTAAATGATCACCATTAAGAAAAATCACATTTAAGAGTCTTTTGTTGTTCTACTTCTTCTCTTAATACTACCTCCAGCATATATTAAGTCCACTAACTATGCACGTATTCACCAAAACTCGTACGGTTTATACTTCTTCATCTATTCAACGATCTATTATCATTAGTCTAATTACTCAGTTTGAAAAAATATTGAATCTGTTGAAATTAATGAGTATTATTTAGTTTGACAAATGATGAATCACTTAAATTAATATGGCAAGAGAGAGAGAAAAGAGTATTATTAATGAAAAGAGTTGAAAATTGAGAAATTCAAGTATTAAAATTTGAGAAAGTTAATAAAAAGAGTTAAATAATTGAGAAATTCAAGTATTAAAGTTTGAGAATGACTTATAAAAAACTAAGAATTTGTGCGTAAAATGACTTATAAAAAAAGATGGAGTATTACCCTTATTATTACTTCATCATAGGGCTGTACATGAATAGAGCTACTCGTGAGTTATTCGAAGCTTGCTCGTAAAAAATTCGTTCGAAATTCATTTGGTTTAAAAATGAGCCAAGCTCGAGCTTGTTTCGGCTCAAAAGCTCATGAACATTCAGGCCCGGTCCTGAGCGTAGGCGAGGGGTGCGCCTGCCTAGGGCCTAGGTCTGGAAAGGTCCCCAAAAGATATCTAGAGTATTAAATGTATGGTCCATTTTTTAATTATTCTCTTTGGCCCAACTAGAAAAGGCCCTTATTTTCAAACAAATTTGATTTTTCTTTATCCCTCTTTTTTTTTCTTTCCCTAATCTCAGCCTTATGTCTCGCGTTTTTCTCGTTCTTATATTTTGTTATTTGGGAAAAGGCCCATATTTATTATTCGTACTTTCTTATCTGGTTCTTATTATGTCGTCGTATTAGTATTAGTTTATATGAGTAATGCTCTCCTACTCGTGGACATGCTTAATATGTCAACAGATGAGGTGACTACATTATATTTAAGGAAAAAAATTAATTAGTATACCTTATAAAAATAAATCCTACCAAAAAATTAAACTCTTCCAAAAAAAGCTAAACCCTAAAAGGAAAAATTATTGACGTGACACTGCCACGTCAACCGTGGACACATTAAGCGTGCCAACGGTAGGTGGGGGAGCATTTCTCTAGTTTATATATGATTTTTCCACAATCTCTATATGATTTCTTTGACATATTCTTATATTTTCTACAAAGTTCTATTTTTCTATTTCTCTTCATTTTGTTTAGGGCATTCAAGAAATCTATTTATCATATCATTTATTTAATTCATGTTTATAAACCTTTTTTAAAATTTGGTTTCTATATTGCAATATCAAATGGTTTACATTTGTCTTGTGGGAATGGGTATGACGAAATCCAAAAAAAAAAAAAAAAAAAAAATCTGTTTTTGCACGATTTTTTATTTTATTTTTATACATTAGTATACAGATGTATGAATATGCATATACATGTGTGTTTTTTGTATAATTGTTGTTCCGTTATATGTTATTTGTATATGTTTTTTCTTAATTTTGGAATCAATTGCTTTCGCAAAAAATAAAAATAAAAAATAAAAAATAAAAATTAAAGTTTAAAATCTTAAAAATTTATAGGGCCCCAACTTTTAATTTTACCTAAGGCCCCTAGAATGTCAGGACCAGCGCTGCGAACATGTTCAGCATTGAGACTCGCGAACATATTCGGGAAAGTGTTCAATCTCCAATATTATATATGTATAATTATATTCATATATATATATATATAATAAATAAATAATTATACTTTAAAGTTTACACCATAAATCATTACACACCGTAAATTTCTTCAATTACTTAGTAAAGCATCATCATATCATTTTAAATATTAATATTTTATATTATACTGACATTATATGGTCTATAAATATAGTAATAAATTAATAATACTTACATTTTACATCTCTATAATGTAAACCCGTATATTTTATATTAATGTATAAATTTTAAGCAAATAATTCTACACCTAATATTTATTTCATGCTTAATAGGTCGAATATATGAAAATGAAAGCCGAGCTCTAGCCGAGCTCGATCTTAATTTTTTTAGGCGAGCCGAGCCTGAACTTGTCGAAGTCCGGCTCGTGTACACCCCTACTTCATCATATCATATTATTTTCAACTTTAAATTTCTACAAATATAAGGCTATTTTTTTTGGGTTCCAACACACCGGGAGGAGGGTTAGGCAAACCCCCAACCTGTATATAAAAAGAACAAAATCATATAGTGTCTGAAGGAGATAACACTAAAAATGAGTGTTATCCCCAGCATAAACCGAAAGCACGAACCTAATCGGAATTGGATCAACAGCCGATCCAACTCTCGAAACAAAAAACAAGAGATACAATAATCAAGCCAATACAATGATGATGACCCAAAAGTGAGCATATCAGAAAACCTAACAAAAGGAACTATCAAAACGCTAAGAAACCAATAGTGATTTATGACAACTTTTCAATTTTTGCCCTTAGTTTAGCCTCTAACAGTGCATACTAAATTATTAGTAGTTGAAGATATGATGCACTGAGGAGTGGCGCTATGTGTGGAAGTGTAAGCCCTAACAGTGCATACTAAATTATTAGTAGTTGCAAATATAGGCTAGATTGATCTGTCGCTACGACTAGTGACTGAGAATTGGCGTTGAAGGAAGAGAAGGAAGAGAGGGCGGGTATTTCATTTGAGTTATATATATAGGAGAAAAAGGTGGTTGTGCTAATGGTTCCATTGTCCATTTCTCATTTAATGGAAATAATTTTACCTTAAATGCAAATTCGAAATTACAAATAAAAACAAAAATTAAGGAGCGATTTGGAGTGTAATGCTTTTAAAAGTTCATCCAAAAACATATGTTGTGAAATTTGGTAACATTAATGTAATGATTTTCTTACGATTTATTTTCCGGATCTAGTTTGAAGAAAGAGTTTCAGACCCGGCAGCTTCGCGATCACGAGGCACATCGCGATCACGACCCGGATCATACGCGGAGGAAATTACAGACTGGATACCTCACGATCGCGAAGGGGGTCGCGATCACGAGGTCTGTCGTGATTAAATTGGGGAAAACGGGTTTTTACCCTATTTTCCCATCTTCTTCTTCACAAATCGCCGCCAGCTGTTGTCTCCTTTGCGATTTTTGGCCATTACTCGACCACGCTGGTCACCAATCTTCCACACACTGCTGACCACTCGCCATTCTCAGCCCCTACCGTGTTCTACCATCATTCAAGCTCCGGGTATCTCATAACTATCGTCCGTCATTCCATCTCCGGCCACCGCCATTTGCTCCGGTCATCTTGTCCGATTCCTCTACGTGTTTCCACCTAAATCTCAATTTCATCTCTTGTATCATCCATCATGCCTCCAAAGAAGAAGAGAGCTACTTCTAGCCAAGGATCTACCTCCGGTGCCAATGTTGAAGAAGTCGACCTCCAACAACAGTTTGCCGTGTTCCCGTTTCTGCTTCGGGATGCTAGCGAGGCTAAATTCTATACTTGATTCTATCTCAAGAAGCTTATTCCACCTTGCTCTTTTCATTGGGAATGGCTTGATAATTTGGGAATTAGAGATAGATTAGAGCATTATTTGAATGTGTTGGGGTTGATGACATATGCACGTATGGATTTGTCGGGTTATAATACCCTTTATTTTGAGATGTTATCTACCTTTAAGTGGGGGATGGAGCTAGGTTTATCACTTGTCGTTTAATGGGGCAACAAAAGACGATTACTAGTATTGTGATGAACCAAGCGTTTGGTTTTTCTAATGCCCATGATGCCATTAGAAATATTCCGGATGATTTTAATGTTAATGCTGCATGGGAAAAGTTCCTGCTGTTTTTGTTCGGGATCATGCTTTATGTTTTCTTCATAAGTTTCTGAGCTCGAATGTCTGTGGAAAACAAGAGTTGAGCCAAGTGAATCAGCTGTAGGTGTTTCTTCTTCATTCGGCTTTGAAAGGAAAGAGGGTCTGCATCTCCAGTTGTATTTGGAGTCAAATGAATCAGATGCAGCTTCGTGGTGCTTCTCTTCCAGCTTTTAGTGCCATTGCTATGGGGTCGGTGCGACATTTTGAGATTCCGGTTCCTCTAGCCGGAATGGAGCTCATTATGCCTGTCCCTCTTTACTTTGACAAGATGAAGTCATTTTTGAAGTCTGAGTTTGAGTTTCAGCCCTATTAGGTCGCCACACTATGAGGGCATTTATGGCTCTTCAAGGTCTTGATCTGGGGCCGTTGCACGATGATGATGATGAGCACATGGACGAAGAAGAAGCTTATGAAGCCGGTCATCAAGCAGACGAACCGGTTATGCCTCCTCCACCTCTTCCGTCCACTTATGTGACGACTGCTGAATTTAAGGATTTTGAGGCTCGACTCTTTGCTCGCTTCAATGCTCATGATGCTACCCTTCGAGCCATGGGAGAAAGTGTTGGAACAAGCCTAGGAAAACCTGGGCACACGTGTCTCGGTTCTTGAAGATCAATTTGCTCGATGGACCGGCATTCTTCCTCGTCGCTGCGGCACCGATCCTTCTAACCCACCTTCTTGATGTTTGGTACATGTGTTTTTTTCTTTTTATTTTTGGTGTTTATCTTTTTGTGTTTATTTCCTTGTTTAGTAGGAATTATGCTTGTGTTGTTTGTGTTTGTGTTTATGTAGGTTCTGGCTCGGAGTTTGTGAGGAATTTAAGCTCTTTGTCGGTTGTATTGTTTAGTAACGTTTTATTATCCCCTTTTACATTTGTTGCAATGGGGGCATTGCATGAATTAAGTGTGGGAGGGGGGAGGGTGTAGAAAAATAAATTTGTTTAGGATATGTGTTTTGATATGTTTGGTTTGGTTTGTTTAGTCCCTTGATCCTTTTATTTGTCATTTAACAACTATGTGAGTTGATTAAGTGTGATTATAGTTGTGATTGATGTGGGCTAATGATGAGTATGTTTTGTTTTGGAAAAATTGTCACTTGTAAGCATGACACTTCTTGATGGGTTTTGATTGGTATGCTTTAGACTTTTTGCCTCTATAAACTTGAATCAATTTTGAACCTTTGTGTGAGATTTGAGCCTAAATGACTATTGCATTTATATTCATCATTCTTTCTTATGTGTGATTATTCAAGCATGTGTATTTGTCCCTTAAAGAAAAATTAATGTCTACTCCTGTTGTAGTTGGTCTAATTGGTCACTTCCGTTTAAAATCATGTGTGATACTTTGAACTCTGCTATAGGAGTTGTCTTAGGTCAAAGAGTCGATAGAATATTGCGTGTGATTTATTATGCGAGCTTGACTTTAAATCCTGCTCAAGTGAGTTACACCATAATTGAAAAAGAAATGCTTGTTGTAGTGTTTATCTTAGATAAATTCCGTGCTTATATCATTGGGTCTAAGGTAATAATCTATAGTGATCATGGGTCTCTTAAGCATTTGTTGACTAAGGCACAAGTTAAACCTAGACTAATTAGGTGGGTGCTGTTGTTGCAAGAGTTTGACATTGAGATTAAGGATAGAAAAGGGAGTGAAAATTTGGTTGTTGTTCATTTGTCTCATCTTGAGATACTCATCCTTGCTTGCATGATGATGCTATTCCTGAATCTTTTCCTTATGAGCATGTTTGCAAAATTGAGATTGAGGATTGGTATGCGGATATTGCTAACTACTTGGTTAATAATGAATGTACCAAAGCTAACCAAATAGGAAGAGAAAAGGTTTATCCGTACTTGCATGCAATACTTTTGGGAGGATCCATATTTGTTTACGCTTGGCAAGGACAATGTGATTCGAAGATGTGTTCCGGATAAAGAGCAAAAGTAAGTACTAAAAAATTGTCATGAGGGAGTATGTGGATGTCATTTATTGGTGGTCAAAAGGCTGCCCACAAGGTGCTTCAAAGCGGTTTGTATTGGCCTACTTTATTCTAAGATGCTCAAGCTTTCTACCTTGCATGCGATCGGTGCCAAAGGGTTGGCTCAACTAGGAGAAGGAACGAGATGTCAATTCATCCTATCTTGGTCGTCGAGATTTTCGACGTATGGGGTATCGATTCATGGTACCATTTCCTAAATCTAATGGCTTTGAATTTGCTTGTTGTTGATGATGTGTCCAAGTGGGTGGAGGCTATCTCTACTAGGACATGTGATTCTCATATTGTTTTGAAGTTTGTGCAGAAAAATATTTTGTGTAGGTTTGGATTTCCTCGTGCAATCATTAGGGATGGAGGGAAGTATTTCTGCAATAAATTGTTTAAGAAACTTATAAAGAATATGGAATCACCCACAAGGTGGCAACTCCATCCCATCCACAAACTTCGGGGTAAGCAGAGACGAGCAATAGGCAAGTAAAAAGAATTTTGTAGAAGATGGTGAAGCCATCAAGAAAGGACTGGTCGGAAAGCTCAGTGATGCATTGTGGGCGTATCGCACCGCTTTCAAAGGAATCCTTCGAATGAGCCCGTATCGTCTTGTTTTTGGAAAGGCATGTCACTTGTCCGTGGAGATCGAGTATAAGGCATACTGGGCGCTCAAGTAGCTTGATCTTTAATCATGAAATGCTTGGAGCAAGATGATGTTGCAAATCGAGGAGTTAGATGAACTTTGGAATGAGGTCTATGATAATGCTCGCATCCACAAGGATTAGATGAAATGGCTTCATGATAGACGCATTCTCTTTAGGGAATTCAAGCCTGGAATGAAGGTTCTCTTGTTCAATTCTCGTCAGGCAAGTTGAAGTCAAGATGGAGTGGTCCGTACACTATTATCAAGGTGTTGCCGTATGGAACTGTAGAAATAATGGATGAAGAGTAGGGCTCGACATTTTGTGTTAATGGGCAAAGATTGAAGGTCTACATTGAAGGAGAGACGACACCTCATACCATTGAAGTTACTCCAATTTCTGATCCTCCACTATTGTAAAAATGCTTCGTCGAGCTAATGACGTTAGACAAGAGCTTCGTGGGAGGCAACCCACGGTTTTGTAATTTTCCTTTATTTAATTTATTTTAATTTTATTATTAATTTTTTATTTTATTTGTAGGTTATTAATCAAAATAAAATAAAATAAAAAGGGTGCAGAGCCAGGATAGCAGCCGCGAAGTGGATCAGTTTACATTGTGAGGAAAAAGCGGCAATTCGTTGCAAATCTAGGCTAGATTGATTTGTCGCGACAGCTAGTGACTGAGAATTGGCGTTGAAGAAAAGATGGAAGAGAGGGCGGGTATTTCATTCGATATCTCCATTGTCCATTTCTCATTTAATGGAAATAATTTTACCTTAAATGTAAATTCAAAAATTATAAATAAAAATTAAAATTAAAGAGCGATTTGGAGTTTAATGCTTTTAAAAGTTTGTCCAAAATATATGTTGTGAAATTCGGTAACATTAATGTAATGATTTTCTTACGATTTATTTTCCGGATCCAGTTTGAAGAGAGAGTTTCAGACCCGACAGCTTCGCGATTGCGATTCACATCGCGATCACGAACCAGGTCATACACGGAGGAAATTACCAACCCGGATACTTCGCGATTGCGAAGGGGGTCACGATCGCGATGTCTGTCGCGATTAAATTGGGGAAAATGGGTTTTTACCTATTTTCCCATCTTCTAATTCACAAATTGCCGCCAGTTGTCGTCTCCTTTGTGATTTTCAGCCATTAATCGACCACGCCGGTCTCCAATCTTCCACACACCGCTAACCACTCGCCATTCTCAGCTCCTACTGTCTTCTACCATCATTCAAGCTCCGGATATCTCATAACTATCGTCCTTCGTTCCATCTCCGGTCACCGCCATTTGCTCTGGTCATCTTCTCCTATTCCTTTACGTGTTTCCGCCTAAATCTCAACTTCATCTTATGTATCATCCACCATCCCTCCATAGAAGAAGAGATCTACTTCCGGCCAAGGATCCACCTCCGGTGCCAATGTTGAAGAAGTCAACCTCCAACAATGGTTCGCCGTGTGCCCGTTTCCGCTTCAGGATGCTAGCGAGGGTAAATTCTATACTCGATTCTATCTCAAGAAGCTTATTCCACCTTGCTCTTTTCATTGGGAATTGCTTGATAATTTGGGAATTAGAGGTAGATTAGAGCATTATTTGAATGTGTTGGGGTTAATGACATATACACATATGGATTTGTCGGGTTATAATATCCTTTGTTTTAAGTTGTTATCTACCTTTAAGTGGGGGGGGGGATGGAGCTAGGTTTATCATTTGTCGTTTAATGGAGCAACAAAAGATGATTACTAGAATTGTGATGAACCAAGCTTTTGGTTTTTCTGATGCCCATGATGCCATTAGAAATATTCTGGATGATTTTAATGTTAATGTTGCATGGGAAGAGTTAACTGGATTTACTAATTGGTATCAGAGTGGTTCCTTTGCTGTTTTTGTTCGGGATCACGCTTTGTATTTTTTCATAAGTTTATGAGCTCGAATGTCTCTGGAAAACAAGAGTTGAGCCGAGTGAATTATCTGGAGGTGTTTCTTCTTCATTCAGCTTTGAAAGGAAAGAGGGTCTGTGTCTCCAGTTTTATTTGGAGTCAAATGTATCAGATACAACTTCGTGGTGCTTCTCTTCCAGCTTTTAGTGCCATTGCTATGGGGTCGGCACGACATTTCGAGATTATAGTTCCTCCAGCCGGAATGGAGCTCATTATGCCTATCCCTCTTTACTTTGACAAGATGATGAAGTCATTTTTTAAGTCTGAGTTTGAGTTTCGGCCCTATCGGAGTCGCCAAACTGTGAGGGCATTTATGGCTCTTCAAGGTCTTGATCCGGGGCCGTTGCACAATGATGATGATGAGCACATGGATGAAAAAGAAACTTATGAAGTCGGTCATCAAGTAGATAAACCGGTTATGCCTCCTCCACCTCCTCCGCCACTTATGTGATGACTGCTGCATTTGAGGATTTTGAGGCTCGACTCTTTGCTCGCTTCGATGCTCATGATGTTACCCTTTGAGCCATGGGAGAAAGTGTTGGAACAATGCCTACGGAACCTTGGCATATGTGTCTCGGTTCTTGAAGATCAATTTGCTCGATGGACCGGCATTCTTCCTCGTCGCTTCGGCACCGATCCTTCTAACCCACCTTCTTGATGTTTGGTACATGTGTTTTTTTCTTTTTATTTTTGGTGTTTATCTTTTTGTGTTTATTTCCTTGTTTAGTAGGAATTATGCTTGTGTTGTTTTGTGTTTGTGTTTATGTAGGTTCTGGCTCGGAGTTTGTGAGGAATTCAAGCTTTGAGCCCTGAAGATCTATTTTAGATCTTTATTTCTTTGAAAAGCCTTGGGATGAGGGAATAATATTATAGGATTCATTGGTTTGGAGTGTTTTGAGTCTACATATCCATTGAGAAGAGAAAAGGAAGGAAGAAGTAGTTGAGTGTCAAAAAGAGTGAAATCCCTTCTATCCACATAAACTCTTGTTTGATAAAAGAAAAAGAAAAAGAATTAGAGAAAAATTCTCTAAGAAAAAAATATGAGTGTTGTTTTGAGAGTATAAGTGGTAGAAGGAGAGATAGGTATTGACAAAGAATACTCTTGGTTGGGAAATTGCTTATTCTAGAATATGGTTTGAAGTAGTGTGGGGAAGTTGAAAGTTAGTGAAAAGAGAGGATGAGTTGAGTGTTTCCATACTTTGGGATTTAACCTTACTTGGCCAAATTTTTCCTACCTACCAAAGAGCCTACATTATAACTAAAAACAAAGTCCTATTTGATCTTTGCTATGAGCACACGCGAAGTTATGGAGAGGTTATGATGATTTGCAAGCTTATGGTAGGCAATACATGTGTTATGAATTGAGTGATACTTTTTGTTTGAAATGATACACTTGAGAGTTGAGAGTTTCACCAAAATACTTCCCAATTTGTGAGGATTCTTGTGCAAAGAGGTGAATTGTTGGAAGTCTATCATGATAGCTTGTTAGGAATGTGGATTGCCTTGCTTGTGATTAATCTTGTTTTGAAAAGTTTCTGAAGCCTTGATGCATCGTCACTCTTTAATTCATCTCTATTCTCTCTTGAGTATAGTTTGCTTCTTGAGGACAAGCAAATGATTAAGTGTTGGGGATTTGTTTAGTGTACTTTGTGTGTTTTTCATAGTTTGGTTTGAGTTAGTTTTTAGTATGTTTTGTTTGTTTTTCTTGTTTGTTTATTATGTTTTAGGTGAGTTGGGGTCGAGAGGATCGTTGGAGCATAAAAGAGAAGAAATGAGAAGAATTAGGTAAAAGAGTCGAGAGAAGAAGTGAAAAATCGAGAAAGGAGGAGAAGCAAGTGAATTTCACAGCATTAAGGTCACGGCCGAGGTACATGCGACCGAACTCAGGCGAAATTTTATTATTGTTTCCTAGTTTATCTAGGATTTTCTTTAGTATATATATGTAATGGCTTGGATGAAAATAACACTTTTTACACTTTATTTCCTTTAGTTCTTGAGCATCATAAAAACCCTAGTTTGAGTTTATAGCTTAGCATTGAAGATTTGAAGTTTGGATCCAAGTTTCGTTTGAAGTTTCAATTCAAGATTTCATTTAATTTTCCTTTCATGTTCTATTCATCGTTCGTAAATTTACTTTACTATTTTTAGATTTGTTTTTGTTGGCTTTACATGATCTTTGCTTCCATCTCGTTTATTGTTTTCTAGAATAGATTTAATTGCATAAATTTTCTTTAGATTTATTTTAATAAGTATGTTAGGATTTATTTTCACTAGTCTAGTTTTCATTGCTTCCTTTATTGCTTTCTTTTCAATTCTTGCCTAGGTAGATTTATTGCTTTTTAATTTAATTCCAAGTTTATAGTCTAGGTTAAATTACTTTTGTTGGTCCCAAAAATAAAGCACGAACTCTTAAGATAAGATGTATAGTGGTTCGGAGGTTACGTTCCTACGTCCACTCTTCCACCACAACCCGGTGAGGAACTTCACTCAACTTGGGGTTTTAACTAGGTACCCCAAGAACCATGTGAGTTTATATGATAGACACTCACGAGCTTATGAGTTTATACGATAGGCACTCACGAGCCTTACAACCTTTACATACAAGACACTCAAACTTAGTTTAGGGTTTGGGTTTGGGTTCGTATATTTCCAACTAATGAGAAATCCTTTTACAATGAAGTACAATGTAGAAGGCTTGGATTTCTCTCTAGGGCTTATGGATAAATAAGATTGAAGCCCTAAGTTGTGAGCTAGAAGGTTGGATCGGAGAAATTGAAGGTAGAGAAGGAAATAGGTTTTTCGAAGTTGGAAGCGTCTTCTCTCTTCTCTTGTGCTCTTGATTTCACTTAATCTCCCTCACTATTATGTAGTTTGAACCTTCTATTTATAGGGAGGGAAAGCAAATCTATCCATTGGAAAGATAGATTGCGTGCACCTTACCATGTCCAATCTGAATCAAATCTTTTACTTTATAGCACACAGTCCTAGGGGAGTAGTTGTTGACTTGTTAGAACTAGCATGTGCATTCGGCGATTGGACGGCTCACCGTTCTTTTGAGCAATCAGAAGCGTACATGTGGACTAGCAGGTTGTCACTTCTTACCTGCTTGTCAGACGCTCTGGCTCAAGCTGGAAGCTCAAGCGGCTAAGGGTGGAGACGCTTTGCATGGTGAAAGTGAGCTCCTTCATGCTTTAAACTAAGCACGCTCTTCGAGCTTGTTCAGTCGCTCTGTTTAGAAGCACGCTCTGGCACTATAGGTGCTTTGACTTGGAATCACGCTTTGGTCTTGACAGACGCTTTGACCTGAAGAGGCGCTCCGACTTTGAAAGACGCTCTCTTTCCTGCGGCTTCCAATCCAGACGCTTTGGTCTTCTTTCAGACCAGGCGCTCTCACTAAGACGCTCTAAAGTTACATTTCAATAAAGAGCTCCCTAACAAGTAAGCTCTTCTAATACATTAAACTTTACATTGTAACTTAAGAATTGGATCATCAAAGATAATAAAGGAAATATTCTATGTAAATTCGGGTTTTTGGAATCGAATCAAAACACATCTTTTATTATCAACTTGATTCAAAGTTCCCCCTTACAATAATATCCTAACAACTTTTAATTGTTATTATTTGTTTACTTACTTTAATTTGATTTTTAAGTCTAAAGTAGATTTATTGGCTTTCTTTTATTTAAGTCTAGGAATTAATAATAAATCAAAAATCTTAAAATATGTACTTGCTTTCGTAGAGTATTTAGCACGTGCGTTCATACGATAAATCACCCTGTTAACCTTTTCTTGAGATTCGACATTTGAGTTTTACTTGCTAGTACTACGGTATACCTAGTTCTATTGCTAGCACTATTTAAGGTGAAACAGGCGCATGTATACATTCTTCCTTGATCATTCAGACATTTTCATACAAAAGTGGAGTCATCAAATGCAAAATTTAGGGAAGAAACTCCTCAAATTATAAGCACAAATTATTGGACCAGTAGTTTATCTAATTTTGGAATATGAGCAAATATAAATTGTTGAGGGGAATAGGAAAGGGTGATGTGCTGAATTGGGATGATTTGCAGAAGATAAAGTATACGTGGAATGTAGCCTGTGAAGTTTTGCATTTGGTGCCTTCGGTTCACGGGTGTTTTAGCGAGGCGCATGCATCATCGATTTCACTTATGCTGGCTTCTCCATTTCGAAAGGGTAGAAGAACGTGAGCAATTTAGGATTTATAAAAAAAGGTTGAGATGTTCGTATTACTTGTCTACAATTTGTATTTCTTGATTTTGATTTTTTTTTTTGTTTTTTTTTCCATTTTAAAGAGGATAATGAGTGAGGTGTGTTAAAATGAAAAATTCCCCTTAAAACTTTGTGCAGCCGTCCAACGAGTATAGTAAGACTTCCGAATAGGGAAAGAAAAGGCCATTTTTGTAAAATATTTCAAAGGTCATGGTTTTTTAAAAGAAAAGTGAAGTTCATGCTATTTTTGTAAATTTGTGTAAAGGTGAGGCTCGAAATCAAAATTTAGCCTTTTTTGTTCTTAAATGAAATATTATACATTTTATACATTATTTCACATAAATTGACAATTTAATATGAAAAAAATAGTTTTAAAATAATGCTCTTTGGACATGAAACACATGCATATTTCTAGTTTTCCATTCAACATATAAAGTTGAAGCAGAACACAGCCACCAAAATATGTAGTGGATAAGCGGAACTCAACCACCAAAGACTCAATCAAGGCTCTCGAGTCTGTACAGAGAATCTGGAATAGGCCCCTCCAAAGGATATAATACTAACAATTTTAGAGACATTTACAAAGGCAAACTCTTCAATTTGCCCTGTAAAGTTGTTGTCTTGTAAAGCTCCAGGTGTGATGCAGCTTCCTAAAGTGTAATACTTGGAAGTGTATTGATTGTGTGCATCACTTCCTAGCACCATCGCCCTCAAGCTTGAGAAGTTGATTGATTTCAGATTTCCACTAAAATTATTTGAAGAAATGTCTAGAACTTGAAGCTTTGTCCAACTACGGCGACATGATCTCACAATTCCATGAAATCTTTTGGAGGCTGCGCAACACGAGAACTTTTAAGCTCAACACTAGCATACATGTGAAATTAGTGTGGATGAGGTTGTTCCCAACTTTTATCAACTTCAACGATTGTAACTTAAATCTAGACGAACAATTTTGGAGATATCTACAAAGACAAACTCTTCAATTTGCCCTATAAAGTTGTTGTCATAGAGGTGAAGTTTTAACAATTAAAGGAGAGTGGGGCATGTGACCAGAGAATGAGTTAAACCCCAAACCTAAATGCACCAGTTTTCTAAGACTTCCAAACAAGGTAGAAGGAATTGAACCTGTGAAAGAGTTATATGACAAGTCGACAAATATTAAATCTATTAGGTATACAAAGTGGAAGGAATAAGTCATGTGAATTGGCATTCAAACAAGTCTATATGCAACAAGTTCTTAAGATTTCTAATGGACCTAGGAATCGACCTTGAGAAGTTGGTGTCCCTAAGCGTTCTAGACTCAAGTGATCCAGTAATAAATGATGATATGTTTCCACTGGCATAACCATTTCTAAATAAATCAAGATGTTGTAGAGTAGGTATGTGGATTATTGCATTAGAAAAATGATCTAGTAGTAATGTGCACGTGATAATGCATGTGCACACTACATGCATATTTCTAATTTTATCATATGTAAATATATTGAATTGAAAATAGAAGATAATCTATGTTCTTAAATGAAATATTATACATTTATATGTTACTTCACTTAAATTGATACTATAATATGGAAAAAAAAAATTAAAACAATGCACTTTGGACACAAAACACGTGCATATTTCTAGTTTTCTATTGAACATCGAAAGTTGAACGAAAATCAGCCACCAAAATATGCATTGGACAAGCGAAACTCAACCACCAAAGACTCGAGGTTCTCGAGTCTGTACAAAGAATCTGGAATAGGCCCCTCCAAAGGATTATAACTTAAATCCAAAAGAACAATTTCGGAGACACTTACAAAGGCAAACTATTGAATTTTTCCTGTAAAGATGTTGCCGTAGAGATGAACTTTTAACAATGAAAGGAGAGTGAGTTAGAGGCATGGATCTTGACTAATTACTTAATAATGAAGACAAGATATTCTCAACGAATAGTTAAAGGTTAAAAATATATAACATGGAAAGTATATTAAAGAAAAATCTTATTCTCATTAGAAATGACATTATAATGAATTCGAAAGTAATTAGGTTTGATTACCCTGAATTTTTATTTTTTTTTTCCTATTTTATAGTCAAATAGGCAAAGCCAAATCAATTCAAACTTTTACTTCTGACTTTTATATAGTCAAATAGGCAATGCTATGACAACGAAGCACAACTCAGTTGGTAAGACACTTCCCCTCCAACCAGGAGGTCGGGGGTTCGAGTCACCTCGGGTGCGTGTGTGTGTAGTGTGTGTGTTGAGTTTGCCTAGTAAAAAAAAAAAAGGCAATGCTGTCAAATCTCACTATAATAACTTAGGGCATGCAAGCAAGCCCCGCTGCAAGCCCGGCAGTGCGGAGGCGAGCCCCTGAGCGAGCTTCTCGGTCTCACTGAAGCGAGACATCCTCCGAGCCCCAATAGTGACGTCATTATGACTATATAATTTTTTTTTTGAATTTTCTGCAAAAAATAAAAAAATAAAATAAAATAAATATTTACATTATGCCCATTGGAATCAAACGGCTACTTCTTCATTTTTTTCCCAATAAATTAACAACACATCATTCTCATTTTTCACACCAATTTCATCATCTTCTTCAATCTCATATTTTTTTATTCAATTCTTAACATTTCCACACCAATTCTCCATAAGACTGACAATCAACTCAACGATTGGTTAAATCAAAATGTAAGCAACTACAACGGGCGAATTCCACATATGTTGGGATATAATGTTAGGACAACTTGTACAAAGGAACTTAACGGGATAATTATGGTTTTGATGAGATTTTAAAACCTATCTCAAAACCTCTTAGAACAATCCATCCCCTTAGTCAATCCAGACCTAAACTGAAAGTAGTTTAGCTAGACTTAATAGGTTAAGAGTCTAGTAAGTTATATTGTGTAAAACATGCTTGATCATGAAGTAAAGATCAGAGCCATAGCAGAAGAAGAAGTTGATGACCAAGAAGTATTCAAGAGATGATGACCACAAGCGCTGATCACGTAGTTGCTGATTGTCAAGCATAATTCCTCATCAGCATCAGAATGAGGACAAGCGCTGATAATCAAGTCAGAAGACTCGAAGTAGAAGCAAGTTGTTATCAGCAGAGACCCCAATGGGAATAAGTATTCAGTAGAAAGAGAGTACAAGTCAGAAGTTGCACAACGAAAAAATGACTGCCTCAAGAATTGTAGCCGCAGTATAAAGTGCATTGGAAAGAGGCGAAGCAGTTAAGATCCCAAATATCCCGTCTAAAGCTTCCTCAACTTCACCCGAAAAGACCGATCGCTGCTACACTTCTGAGACTCTCAACGGTTACTTCCGTATTGAAATCGGAGAATAATTAAAGAAGATCCGGTCATCAAAGCGATGGTTAAGGTGTAATTACTTCTCATGGTTACATCTGACTCCCACACTATAAAAGTCAAGGCCTCTCTATAGAGAAAGAGAGAACATACGTGCCTAAAAAAGAAGACTCCATTGAAGTCTCACGTTGAAGATTTTTCACATTTCTTTTCTCTCAGATCTCCAGTTCTCCAAGATTCATTGAGCACTCACCTTCTTCGAGGTTTCATGTCTTTAGAGATCTAGCCTTAGGTTTTTCCACAAGAAACTAAGCCTCATGCTTATCTTATCTTAATTGAGCATCCTTATCTTTTGTATTGAGCTTTAATAAGGGATGTCTCATTAGTTGGAAAACCGATTCTTTCCCTCAAAAGAAAGAAGAGGTCTGTTTGGCATGGTAGCTGCCCACTAAAAGCTATCCTTGATCAGATTTCGTGAGCGCCTATGATTGCTGAGAGTTCGGCTTTGTGGGTGCCCATTGAAACCTACAACGTAGAGCTCTGCCCATTGAAACCCACAGCGTAGAGCTCTGAGATGCCAACAGAAATCCTCAAAGAATTTTAAAAGAATTCACCTCCGACGGGAGGACAGTAGATGTAAGCTAGGTTCGGGCCGAACCACTTTTAAAATTATGTATCTCTCCGTTTTTATGTTTTTAGATTAAGCACCCATACAAAATGTTTTTCATTAACTGCATATAGTTTTCAAAGCAATACTAGTCGCTAAACAAATTCAACGACTAGCCATTTTTTCACACACAACTTGCACTCGCACGTTCATAACTTTTTAGCAAACTTAAAACTGAGTAGACGTGGGTCCTCACACTTCCGCACACACACTCACGATGTTAAGAACAAACTACTGACTGGGGTTAAAACGTCAGTAAGCTAAAACTCAACCTCTCACGCCTCAATGCATTATATCTTCAACCTGTTGATAATTCAGCATGCAATGAAAGAGGCAGCTAAGAGCGCACAAAAGTCAAAAAGTTGACATCAACCATACACACGTGTATTCACCCCCCCTCCCCTACACGTGTGAAAACTTGCTCTAACTGGAACCAACAACATATCTGGAGGATCCATCAAAGACTCTGGGAGCGAATTCGTCTTCGCCGCTCAGGTTTGATGCATATTCAGCCTCTCTGGTGCCGTTCATGGGATTTTCATCCTATGGTTTTCAGTCTTTTTCTCCGCCGGAGAATTCTAGGTTTGGTGCATTTGCAACTCCACCCAATCAAAGGAGAGCCCCATTTGGTATGCAGGGGCTCGAGTCTATGAATCTTTCCGCCTCTTTTGAGAGTGTTTTTAAATTCCGGCGCCATCGACTCAGAAAGGAAAGGGGAAAATCACAACACTCTGCAACGACATCCATCCTCATGGCACGATTGTGGGGGCGTTGAAGCAGTTGAAGTCTCATTGGGGTAGAATTCAACCAAAATGTAAGGAGTTCAATGGTTACTACATCCAGACGAAGAGGGATTGATAGAGTATAGCAAATGATGGAGACATCCATGATAAAGCGGATGCTTTGTTTTACTCTACAAACAAGGTAAATTTCAAGTACAAGGAGGCATGACAGAAGTTGATTAAAACTCTAAAATTTTATCAAATCTGCGGCACCGATGTTTCATCTGATAAGCACCAAAAAGGTATCTCCGGGACATCCAACTCGAGCAGATCCCCTGGCTCGGAAGAGTCCTTTGATTTTTATGACCGGAGCCGGCCGATTAGGACGAAACAAGTGAAAGCCCAGACCTGAAATAAAGGGAAACAAATGACAACTTCGGAGGATAAGATTGAACTAGACTGCGTCTCAGAGAAAAACATTCTCGATCCCGTCAAGGAAAACACCGTAGCTGCCAAAAATATGGCAGTTTATGCAAAGGAGAGGTTGATAAAGGATTTTCACAAGTTGCTCACGCTAGATACGAGCATAGTGAGGGAAAAGTAGATTGAGAAACATGAGATCCTCCAAGCCCTAATGGCGAGTTTAGTCAGAGACGTTTAATTTTTAATTGATGTAGTTTGCTTGTTTGAATTTTAATTTTTATAGTTTGTTTGTTTGAATTTCAATTGTTGTAGTTTGTTCGTTTGAATTTAATAAAAAGGTTTCAAAAGTTTGATATTTTTTTAAAAAAATACAAAATATAAAATATAAATAAAATCAAAATCAAAATCAAAATCAAAATCAAAATTAAAATTAAAATTAAGATTAAAATTAAAATTAAAATTAAATAATAAATAATGAAAATAAAATAAAAAATTAAATCGGAGCGAAGCCAAATTCCAATAATAAAAACTAGTTTGTATCCTGTCGAAATTCGACGGGGTATCATTTTATTGTATATTTATTAAAATAGTTTATTAAAATAGTAGTATTATGATAATTTGTTAAAACAATTCTCATTTTATTTCTAATGTATTGTGAAGTGTCTTAAATTAAAAATATAGACTTTTGTTATAAAAATTAACAATTATAGCTATCGATACATACTAAAAGAATTTCAAAAATTTATTGGCTAATGTGCCACCTCAAAATCGATTTTGTGTTTAATATATTCTCAGGTGTTTTAAATTCAAAACATACCTTTTGTTACAAAAATTTGATGATTATAGCCATCGATACATACTAAAAGAATTTCAAAAATATATTGGTCAATGGACCACCTCAAAATTGAATATAAGTCGCTTGTGGCTAGGCGCACCAGCTGTATCTGCCGATTTAGGCAAAAATATATTGGCCAACAGGCCACCTCAAAATCGGATATAGTCGCCCGTGGCTAGGCGCACCTGCTGCATCTGCCGATTTAGGGGTCTAACAAACCTCCCCACCAAAACTCGATGACGTTCTCGTCAAGTGGGATAAGCCTCTTGTCTTCGAAACAATTAATATAAATGTTATTGCTGCCATAGCGATAGCACTATTAAGTCTCTCGTCAAGTGGGATAATGCTATTGATCATATATACGTTCCGATGCGGATTCGGAGCACCAGAGCGATCCAAGCGCGCGCCTCCTACGACCTCCGTTTCCCTATTTATCTAAATTCTATATATTTATACATATTAATTATTATTTATACATATATTAATATATTAATTATTACAATCTATTTATTAATGCAATAGCAATTAATAGTGCCAATTGTTCCAAGTATTTCAATGGTCAAAAAAGTCTCCTAAGTATAGTTTCGAAACTTCGCCTATATTATAGAACTATTAGCACTAATAATATCAATAGTTCAAAGTTGTTCGACATAAATCTTCCAAAATCGACTTAAATCTGAATAAATGAACAAAAAAACATAATAAAATTTTACAAAATTTACAGAAATTATCCAAAATTGACATAAATCGAGAGAGGTCTAAACTCAAAACTATAACTATGACAAAAATCATAATAAATCTAACCATAATCCACATAATATCATTCAAAATCAAACCCGCATTATTGGCACTATGATGCTAATAAATAGTTCCAATTGTTTAGCAGTTTTTCAGAAAATATATTAAAAATCAAACATAACCCAGCAATTCATAAATCTAGAGAAGAAATTACTAAATTTATCCAAAATTGTCGAAAGCTAAAATGAATGGAAAATTCTAAATCAACATAAATCTAGAGGGATCTAAACCCAAAACCACATAAATTATCAAAAAGATTGACAAAACTTTTAATGAATCTATCCTAATCCACAGTGTATCGTCCAAAGTTGATTTATAGAATGACAATATTGGCATTATAGTGCTAATAATTTCAAACATTTTAGCAATTAATTTTTCAAAATTTTTTTTTAAAACCAAGCAGAAAATCAGTAATTCATAATTACGAGTAGAATATTCGAGCACATAATTCACCCAAAATCACAAAAATCTAGCATACATCCGTATTGTTGGATCTTGATTTTCTTGGGCAAATTAAAAAGCGTAACGAGAATGTAAAAGAACACCAAAAAATTACGTGGTTCGATCTTTAATGAGATCTACGTCCACGGAGCAAGGGTATGAATTTTATTCGAATACTTTCCGTCCCTTTTACAAGGTTTCTTTCCCCCTATTTATAGAAGATCTACACACATAACCCTAGCCCTAATTTCTCCTGGGCTTGATATTGGGCTTCACTTCTATTTCTTCTGGGCCACATCCTATCACATCCCCCCCCCCCCAAAAGACATAGAAGTGAGGGTGTGATTTGAGGTCGAGCTTGAATTGCCTTGGCATACCGCCTCACTAGGATGATGTCGTAATAAAATCGCATTGCCCCGTCGAAATTAGGATTATGACGAAGTCGAAACGCTAGCTCGCACTTGTCTTAGACGAGTTTAGGCTTTTAAATAGCTCTACTCCGTCGTAAAATGAAGTTTTGGCTTTAAGTTAACTACTTCGTCCGAAGATGAAGTTTTGGTTTTCCAATAGCCACTTCTTCTAAAGACGAAGTTTTGGCTTTCGTAGCCACTTCGTCTAAAGATGAAGTTTCGATTTTTGAGTAGCCACTTCGTCTAAAGACGAAGTTTTGGCTTTCCTAGCCACTTCGTCTAAAGACGAAGTTTCGGCTTTCATAGCCACTTCGTCTAAAGATGAAGTTTCGGCTTTCGTGTAGCCACTTCGTCTAAAGACGAAGTTTCGGCTTTCGTGTAGCCACTTCGTCTAAAGACGAAGTTTAGGCCTTCATAGCCACTTCGTCTAAAGATGAAGTTTCGGCTTTCGTGTCCACTTCATCTAAAGATGAAGTTTCGGCTTTCGAGTAGCCACTTCGTCTAAAGATGAAGTTTTGACTTTCGAGTAGCCACTTCGTCTAAAGATGAAGTTTCAGCTTTCGTAGCCACTTCGTCTAAAGATGAAGTTTCGGCTTTCGTGTAGCCACTTCATCTAAAGATGAAGTTTCGGCTTTCGAGTAGCCACTTCGTCTAAAGACGAAGTTTCGGCCTTCATAGCCACTTCGTCTAAAGATGAAGTTTTGGCTTTCGTGTCCACTTCGTCTAAAGATGAAGTTTCGGCTTTCGAGTAGCCACTTCATCTAAAGACGAAGTTTTGACTTTCGAGTAGCCACTTCGTCTAAAGATGAAGTTTCGGCTTTCGTGTAGCCACTTCGTCTAAAGACGAAGTTTCGGCTTTCGAGTTCCTTGTTTGTCGAATTTATCGATAGGAGTGGTCTCCCTACGCGCGTTTAAATTTTAGGTAGCTCTTCCTCATCGTGAGATAATGATTGGCTTTTAAAAGCACTTCCTCGTATGAAATGAGGATTGGCTTTAGGTAATATATATATATATATATATATATATATATATATATATATATATATATAACTAATAAAAGAAATTAGAATTAAGAATTGACCTTCGCGAGAAGACATTCTCGGGGCTTTTCTTGATGAGTCGGCGTTGAGAGGTCGGCGCCATGCTTCGATGTAGAAGCTTCGTGGCAATGTTGGCTAGGGGCTCGATGGTGCCTCAGCGACGCCAACTCGGATGCTCGGTTCGGAGGTGGTGCAGTGAAGCAGCTCGGCGGGGTAGGCGCGGCAGCTCGGGGAAGTGCTGCAGCTCGTCGGGTGCTGCGGCGGTGCAGCTCGTCAGCTCGGCCCACTGCTGCAGCTCGGCTGCTCTTTGGCGGGGGCGAGCTTGACGCTGCAGCTCAGAGGTGCTGCGGCGACGAGGCGGAGAGCTTCAGTTCGGCCGGATGCTGCTGCGGCGACGTCGGCCCACGCAGGTGCAGCTCGGCGGTGCTGCGCCGAAGCCGGAGGAGCTCGACATGACGCAGCTCGGCAGCTCGGCGGCTCGGAGGAGAGCTTCAGTTTGGCCGGATGTTGCTCCGGCGACGTCGGCCCACGCAGTTGCAGCTTGGCGGTGTTGCGATGACGACGTCGGCATACGCAGCTCGACGGAGGGCTGTAGCTCGGCGTTGGGGCTGCGGCGACGTCGGCGGGAGCTCGGCCTGCTGCTTGGCGGTGGTGCGGCGTCGCGCAGCTTGGCGGTGGTGCTCGGCGGGGGCGGCACCAACGTTGGTGCTGCAGCTTGGTGGTGCTGCACCGAAGCCGGAGGAGCTCGACATGACGCAGCTCGGCAGCTCGGCGGCTCGGAGGAGAGCTTCAGTTCGGCCGGATGCTGCTGCGGCGACGTCGGCCCACGCAGGTGCAGCTCGGCGGTGCTGCGGCGACGACGTCGGCATGACGCAGCTCGACGGAGGAGCTCGGAGGTGAGCTTCAGTTCGGTTCGACGGGGGCGGGTGTCCACGGCCTGCTGCTTGGCGGAGAGCTGCAGGTGCTGTCGGAAGCTCGGGGGAGTACTGCAGCTCGTCAGGTGCAGCTTGGAGGTGACGGAGGATGGACCTGGGAGAGGCGTTGTCGCCTTCGTCGCGGCGGTGGCGCAGCTTGGCGGAGGTGCGGCCGCGATTCCACGGAGCGGAGGCATCGCCTTCTTCGCGCGGGAGGTAGTCACAGATCTGGGACTTCCGAAAGCCGGCGGCGTCGCCTTTGACCTGGGAGAGGCGTTGTCGCCTTCGTCGCGGCAGTGGCGCAGCTTGGCGGAGGATAGAGCGGCGGCGGTGCGGATGGTGGTTGAACGTCCTTTTTCGCCCCCACTCCCCCTCTCTGTTTCACCCCCTCTGCAAAACGTGCCTGATGGCCTTCCAGCCTTCAAAGTTTTTTTTTTTTTTTTTTTCTCTGAATCATTCTCTCTGCCTTAATTCTTCCCAGAAAATTTTCGATCTTCAAACACAAAATAATCGTTTCCCACAGACGGCGCCAGTGTTGCGTCTTGATTTTCTTGGGCAAATTAAAAAGCGTAACGAGAATGTAAAAGAACACCAAAAAATTACGTGGTTCGATCTTTAATGAGATCTACGTCCACGGAGCAAGGGTATGAATTTTATTCGAATACTTTCCGTCCCTTTTACAAGGTTTCTTTCCCCCTATTTATAGAAGATCTACACACATAACCCTAGCCCTAATTTCTCCTGGGCTTGATATTGGGCTTCACTTCTATTTCTTCTGGGCCACATCCTATCACGTATCTTAATAGACTGGCTATTTCATTCCGATATTTGAGCGACTAGAGTGATTGATAATTGATGAAATAATCGAGAGATTTCAGCTATGAAAATAACGAAGAAGAATAAGGAAAGTCGAAAAAAGCATAAATTAAACTTAGCATGGTGGCTGGAGCCGTAAAGGCTCCTTTTATATAGACTATATAGAGGAAGCACAGTGACGTGGCAATGCAAAGGGAAAAACGCAAATGCGGAAACACGACTTTATTTACATATTAAAAATCTAACTAACATATTCTCCTTCAATCTTCACTTCTTCTTCACATGAAGATCACGCACCGCGACCTCTTTTAATTTTATCTTCATAATAATACTTATTAATTTGCATACCGATCCACGATAATTAGAATAAAGTGTCGTTTGTATCAATAAATACTTAATTATCTATAAATAAACAAATTATTATCTATTTACTCCAACACACATAAATATATAAGGCAACTAGTAAAATAGTCACTTTGAGATAGTAAAGATAAATAATAGCCACTTAGATAAAAAAAGATAAAAAATAGCCGCTAATGAATTTCATGAATTGTTTTTTTTTTTCACTAATTCGCGAATTCACGAAATGGAATTAGTGAATTCACGCATTTTTTTGAGTGAGTTCACGAATTTGGGTGAATTCGTGAATTCAAACATTTTTTGTGAGTAATTCACAAATTGAGTTTGTAAAATTCGTTAATTGCCTTATATTTTTAGAGCAATTCATGAATTTAAATTCGTGAATTAGGCAAGGGCGGAAGTATGGTAAGAGTGGCTATTTTTTATCTTTTTTTATCCAAGTGACTATTACTTATCTTTACTATCTCAAATTGACTAATTTTGCCTATTTCCCCTAAATATATATTAATCCACAAAGATTATTGTGTATCGCTAATGATAAACAATATACATAAATTGGATTATGCTCTATGCTACAGCTCAATAAAAGTATCAATGAAACATCTTGCGGTACAATAAGTATTATTATATTTTAGCATCAATAGAATATGTACATTAAAAAAGCATAATTATGAATATTTAAGCACAACTTTTTATACTTTTAAGCATTGTTTTCATTTTCTCACTCCAGAATGTATTTGCATGCTCTATATATTAAAGTTCAAATATTATGACAAAATATGATATATATTTTACCGAAAGAAAGAGATGTATTTCACGGGAAGATAAGGCCATGGCAGGAACCACCTGTAACAACGTTGGAGCAAACATATTATACCTTAATTAAAATATGCTCAATGAATAATGATTTGGCAGACAACTTTCTTGAATAGTTGGGAATTAATATATAAATTATTGATAGATCTCAACCAAATGAAATCTATTAATTTGATTGGCTGTCTTTTTGCAAGATAATGTCATGCATGACGTCATTCACGATTATACATGTATTATATCCCAATAACGATGCGATTAGTAAAATAATTATATTATTTTAGTTCTACGATATCATTAACATGGCATGGTGAGAACGTTTGACTGGATAATTAATTCTATCTGCACACACAAAACTTCAGGGTTTTTGGGCATCTTCAGATTTTTAAATTAGGTTTATTTACTTATTTTATTTATTTATTTATTTATCTTAATTTAGGGATAATTCCAGTTAAATATATAAATTTTTGACGAATTCTAGTTTTGATCATGAATTTTAAAATCAGCATTAATATACCCCTTCCGTCTACAACCTATTGATACTATTACCTTTATTTGGACATCTACAATCTATTGAACCTTTCAATTTTATGTAGTAGATTACACAATAAAAATATTAGATGAGCTCACAATTAAAATACTTTAACATTTTATTACTTTAACACAAATACAATTAAAAAATATTTGATAAGCGCACAATTAAAACACTTTAACATATATATCATCACAAAATATTAAACTCCATGTTGAAATTTTTAGGTTAAAAGACCATTGATGGAAGGAGTATAATTTTGATTTTTTTTATCTTATTTTGCATATAAAGTTAGTTCGAGTGAAAAATAGAAGATGATGTTGCAAATTAAAATCGATCCACCATCAAAACGACATCATTTCAATTAACATAAATATTAAAACAAAACAAAATTTCGAAACGGCATTTCGATTTCCCTCCGAAATTGATTTTTCCGCAAAATTAAATAAAATCGAAAAACTATGTATTTGAATTCAAATTTATGCTCATGATCAGGACCAAAATTTATCAAATATTTTTAAATTTAGCATAAATATATTATTCATTTATTCTATGCCCTAAAAAAAGTTAATGGAGATGACTTTTGCCGTTGCAGTCTACGGCAAATGCATGAGTAGAATATATATGCAGCATATGCATGATATATTTAATTAAAAAAATAGCATAGAAAGGTGATAAGAGAGTTTATTGGTATTGCCCATAAGCCGACAGGCGACGACCATCATTTGAGAGGCCCATCCTTCAAACCCCACTCCAAAAATCCTAGATTCCTCGGCATCTTTATTCATTTGATTTCGCCAGTTTTGAAGTTTTAGGACAGCTATAACGAATATGAATAGATTTGGTTCAAATTTCTTAATTAAATGAATGATGAAGATTGATTCTCAATAATTGCTGTATAAGTTAAATATCATCTTACAGTTCATGCATGAGTATAGTGTATCCATCTATAAAATCATAAATCATTTAAAAGGTAGTAACTATCTAGATACTAATCAAGAGTCATTTTCAATCGACATGTGACTTAATATTTTTATATTCCCTCCGTCAGAGTCATAACGACACATTTTTATTTCAAATATATGAATCTATTTTAATGCTAAAGAGTGTCATTATAAATTAGACAGAGAGAGATTATATACTTAGAAGTTATCATAGTTTATTTATGACTCAAATTGCCACGGCTTTTACAAAAATGTTCACAACCTAATTTTATTTGAAAAATATCTGAAAATTAATTTGCAAAAATTTGTAGAAAAAATTTAAGTTAGAGATTCAATAAAAGCTATATTAGCTATAGTTAAGTGCTCGTTTGCAGTTTATAAAAATATTTATTTTCCAAATTAGTGTCAAAAACAACGTCCTTTTGATTAGGGGTGTTTACAGTTTGGTTAAAACCGTAAACCAAATCAGATCAAACCGTATTATAGGTTTGGTTTAGTTTATGGTTTGAAAAAATATGGTTTGGTTATTTATTTTCAAAAATTATGGTTTGCAGTTTATATTTGGTTTTTATAAATATATAAACCAAACCAAACCGTAAAACCGTAATATAATGATAATAAATATTAGTATCAATTATTATTTTTGACATATTACATTGTCTTTCATTTTACCACCACTGAATGTTGAAAAATATTAATTAAAATAAATAATCTAAAACAATTTAATCTAATTTTTTTTATATATAATAATACTTCCAACTATTTAGAGGTTCTCTTTTTACGCTATTAAATTCTAAATTTTATTTAAATTCTTAATTATTTATTTTTGCATGTAAATGTTAGATTGTAGTTCATGATTTTCGTTGTGTAATGAACCTTCTTTTATTGTCAATTTTAATTCCATAAAATAATATATTTTATTTTACTATTATTTAAAATTTAAGTACAAACATATTTTAAATAAAAAAGAAGCAGATGAAAAATATTTAAAAATCGCAAACCGAACCGCACCAAACCGCATTAATATGGTTTGGTTTGGATTGGTTTTAATGCTAGTATGGTTCGGTTTGGTTTTAAAAAATTACCAAACCGTATTTCACGGTTTGGTTTGGTTTAAACATCAAACCGCACCAAACCGGACCATGTGCACCCCTACTTTTGATGGTAGGTTAGAAAAAGCAAATTAATATACACTACTAGAAATTGGCTTATAATGACACTTAAAAAATATCAAAATAAAATAATTATTGCTACTCTTTTTCTATAATGACATTTTTGAAGTGTCATGTAATGTAACAATAGATGAAAGTGTAACGATTAATATTTTGTCATGACACTTGTAACCACTGAAATGCAGCAATAGTGTTTCAATCAAATGCAGCATTAACTATTTGCGTTGTTAAATAGTTTTTAATGACATTTTCTGAAGTGTCATATGTGTTAATGTAACAATAGGTCATTTTTCTAGTGGTGATATATATATATATATATATATATATTCTAAAAGGAGTTAATACCTAAAAGTGTTAAAGACTAAATCATAGCCATATCTTTTCCTTTTGTTTAAATATATCATTACATTGTATAGTTTAGATATGATCCATGATATACGGATATTATTGTTGTAACTAAGAATTATAAAGGGTGGCAATATACGATTCACGATTGAGGGTGAAATCATTCTCATTCTCATATTCTTTCATGGTATAAGCTTAACCACCCACAAAAGCCTAAATCTTTTTCCATGGCCGCCACTACCGATTCTCTTCCTATTGCCACCATGATTCACATGGTGACAATTAAGCTATCTTCTACAAACTTTCTTCTCTGGAAACGACAGGTCCTTCCTATGCTTACTAGTAACCATTTTGATATAGTAAACCAAAATACTAGCCACTTATATAAAAAAACGCAAATACTAGCTACTCATATAAAAAACACAAATATTAGCTACTCATGTATTCAAGGTTAATTTTCACGAATACATGAGTCGTATATTTATGTATTCGTGTATTTGTTAAATGTTAATTTTCACGAATACATGAGTCGTGTATTCGTGTATTCGTGTATTCATGTATTCGTGTATTCAAGGTTAATTTTCATGAATACATGAGTCATGTATTTGTATATTCATGTATTCGTGTATTCAAGGTTAATTTTTACGAATACATGAGTCGTGTATTCAAGGTTAATTTTCACGAATACATAAGTCGTGTATTCATGTATTCAAGGTTAATTTTCACGAATACATGAGTCGCATTCATGTATTCGTGTATTTGGTAAGAGTGACTAGTTTTTGTGTTTTTTATATAAGTGGCTAGTATTTTGGTTTGTTATATTAAAGTGACTATTTTAAGGGTTGCCCCTTGTAAAAGACTGAAAAATGATTGAAGAAAGAAATATATATATATATATATATATATATATATATAAGATAAAAGATAAAAATTTTACCCTTACCATTAATTTTCAGATTTTTATGCTTAGGTACTAAAAGAAAAAATCACATAAAATCCACACAATTAATTAAAACTGGAAACAATCCTTTACTCGTCGTGAAAATCACTATTGTGTTTATTATTGATGTGTCAATGCTACGTGAACTTTTCTTAATAAGATCTAAACTATGTTTTAGAAAAATTCATACTTGAGTTTACTTTTATAAAGCATGAGTCATCTGATTTAATTTGGTCAGGAATGCTTCTCTACCCACTGTTAGCACACTTAATATGTCCATGACTGGACGTAGTAGTGTTATGTCTATAGTTTTTTTAGTGTTGATTTTTTTTGTAGGTTTAGTTTTTTAGGTAGAGTTTATTTTTATAAGGAATATTACTATACTATGTCAACTGTGAGCACATTATGTATGTTCACGGTGGATATTACTCCACCATTTATCTCTATTTGCTACTCCCTCCGTCTCACTTATAAAAAATTATTTTATTATTTTAATAGACTCAGATAAATAAAAATAATCATTTATATTTGGGACGGAGGGAGTACATGAGTAGGAATGAATCCCATGAGGCCAGATGTGATTTACACTTTTGGGCGCTTTCTTTTTGGACAGATTTTAACAACTTTTAATTAATTAATGGAAGTTGTGTAACAGCTGAAATATTTTAAGGATAAGGTTGTTTGTCTAGCAACTTCGCTTAACTTTACAGCTAACTATTATAGTAATACTATATATTTGAACTAAAAGTGTTAAATGCAAAAAAATCAACTAGGATATTGCCTTGCAAATTATTGCCCTATCATAAAAGATGGGGCAAATCTAATGTATAAACGTGATATATAGGGTAGGCAGTATTAATGCATGGATGTGTCGACGCTAAATTAAAAGAAGGCGAAAATGTGGATTTTTTTTACCGAACACGCAATTAAATATTATAGAGTTTATTCTAAAGAAAACATGCACTATCCTATCCCTACCTAAGTTTCCCTACAAATATATTTTATCTATTAATTTTTCATTAATTAAAATTTTATGCATAAATTATACTTTGTAATTAAAGCATTCTTATGCTAAAAGTACACCTTATATTTGAACATTTTATTTCATGTAGTATTTCTTTTATTTTTTTTAGTATATAGTCATTTATTGAACTGATACTCTTTTCGATAAATTATATATTTATAAATTATTTCTCAACAACGTGCAAATTGATAGAATTTCATCTCATCATAGATACATTCACTTAATTTAATTTAAATTATATTTTATAATATGTAATAAATAAACTACGATTTTCAAAAGTACATATTTCTGAGAAGCATCAAACAATAGTGTTTGTTGTTGGAAAAGTAAAAATGTAATATAAAATAAAGAATAGAGTATGTATATGAAAGAACAACTCAAGATACCATTTATACGGGAAAATTTTGGGATCGCTATCTTGTCAATATCACAAAAGTCACATAGTCAATGTATGTACAATACAGGGCCGATCATGTGCCTCGTGAGACCCTAGGCGAAAACGAAAAATTAGGCCCTTTAAGAAGTGAGGAATAAAAAAACGGATTACTACGTAGAACAAAAATGATAGAACATATAATAAATATTAGCATGAAATGAGAAAATAAAATTCTTATCTTAAAAATGAATGATTGAAAATATGATAAAATTTAAAATTAAATGCAACAAAATATACAAACTTAGGTTTCGTTTTCATGTTCAACACAATCTTTCAAAACTTATAAAATACATCAACTTTGATCTTCACGCGATGTCATTTTTAGATACATTAATATATGCATGGATTGTCGCGTGGAACTTCACCGTGTGCACTATGCCAGAATCAAATTGGACAGAAGTCAGATTCAGTATCAAAATTGAATAAAGATCAAAGATATATATTTTTCCAAAATTGTTGAAAGATTATGTTAAAATTGAAATTAAGTCAAAGGTTTGTCCATTTTGTAACGTTTAATCAAAAAATTAATTAAAATAAAAAAATAAAAAAAAATTATATTGAAATTATTTTAAAAAAATTATGGACCCTCGAATTTTTGAAGACCGAGGCGCGGGCCTCTTGGACCTAACACAGGACCGGGCCTGGTACAATACATTGAGAAAAAAGAATAATAATATATTGATATATTAATAAATTAATATTTAGTTTAAACTTTTACTTCCGATAAGTTCTTACGAGTTAGGCCATCCACATTTTACTCACATTATTTCAAGTGTGTCGCACGAAATCCTACAAGGTTAGTTTGTGTTCAAGTAGTCAAAATGACTAATTGAAGTGACAAAATAAGGAAAGAAAAAGTTGGGGTGACTATTCTTATATTTTCGGGTTGTCTATATTGTACTACCTCCGTCCCATTACATTAGTCACCTTTGTTTTTTAATTTTTCAGCACGCTTTTCCACCAAAACCTAGTACGGGTTTTAAAATATAATTTTGACGTATTCATTTTTTCATGGGGTACTATGAGTGTCGTAGTATCCCGTGAAAAAATGAATATGTCAAAATTATATTTTAAAACTCGTACTAGGTTTCGGTGGAAAAGCATGCTGAAAAATCAAAAAGCAAAGATGACTAATGTAATGGAATGGAGGTAGTACTTCTGATCTGAGTGAATCACTAGAAATAGCAAGGCAATGCAGAAAAATAACAATGTCATCTATATTTAGGTTTATTTTGTATCTTTTTCCTATTTTTAGTATTTTTTTTTACGAGGCATAGCAATGTAGAAAAATAACAACGTACGTGATCTAAATCTAAATTGGAATAATATTCTCATCCCATAAATTTTGTTTCAATTAATTTAGTTTATATCGAAAATGAAAATTAACAAATACACTATTTAAAATAATGATCCACAACATTCTGCTAAATTATACTCCCATCGTCCCTCATATTAGTGTGATTACTATTCATGTAGCACCTTCCTCATATTAGTGTGTATATTAGTGCTAAAACCGCGTTCATCATATTAGTGTGTATATTCAAAATGGAAAGATTTTTTCAGAAATTGACTATAACGCCCTGGGTCCACGGGGGTGAGAGCCCGTTACGCTACGGCGGCAGAATGGGTCGGCTAACAACTACTTTGTGTTTATTCTCGCTTTGCCAAAATGGTTAACTCAAATTGTTAGACAGTCCATTAAGCCCATATTTATACTATATTGACATCTCTTACTTATTTGGTGTGAGATGTCACAATCTTTCCCCGTTGAAAACGTGACGTCCTCATCGTGACTTTCATGCAGGACCGCCCCCAAGGCCCATTGAGCTCGCCTAGGGTCGGCTTTGATACCATTTGTAATGTCCCGGGCCCACGGGTGGGAGCCCATTAAGCTACGGTGGTATAATGGGCCCGCTAGCAACTACTTGGTGTCCATCCTCGCTTTGCCAACTTTGGTAGCTGCTAGCGGGCCATTGTGCCACTGTAGCGTAACGGCTCCCACCCCTTGGGCCCAGGGCATTACATTGATATTTTTACCCTTCAATTTTTACTTTATTTTTCACTTTTTACCTACTTTTTTTTTACTTTCTATTACTTTTTCTCATTTTCTACTTTTTTTTTTTTCCCCTCAAAACATGTGCCACTCTCTTGTTGAAAATTTAGTTGTGAGTTAACCAATTTCTTGTATTTACCAATTAGTTTGTAACAAATGGTAAATTTGCGTTAACTTGTGGGAAGGAAGTGTAGAATATAGTGCAACATGTACTATAGCTCTATAATTCTTTTAGGTGGTGCTTGGTATGATAGAATGGAATGAGGTGGAATGGAATGGAGGTAGAAATGATGTACAAATTTCTACATGATTTCTACCTCCATTCCATTCCATCTCATTCCATTCCATCATACAAAGTAAGCTCTTATAGTTTGAACTTTGAATTGAAGATGCTTTTGAATTCGTTGAAGCAAAGCATATACTATAAGTGCATTGCATATGCTTAGCTGCAGCTTGCACTTATTAATTCTTTGCATCCATACATAAGCATAAATGTACTAAAATAAAATAAAATAATACTACCTCCATCTTATTACATTAGTCACCTTTGCTTTTTGATTTTTCAGCATGCTTTTCCACCGAAACCTAGTATGAATTTTAAATACAATTTTGACGTATTTATTTTTTCACGGGATACTACGACATTTATAGTACCCCGTGAAAAAATGAATACGTCAAAATTATATTTTAAAACCTGTACTAAGTTTCGGTGAAAAGGGCCGAAAAATCAAAAGTAAAGGTGATTAATGTAACGAGATGGAGGTATGAAGAGAAATGATATGCTACTCACCTCCCGGTGGGCACCTTCGTGGGCACCTCGTCGTTTTATCACGTTTGCATTGCTTTTTTTTAATTTTTATTTTATTCTATATTCTAGTATCTTATAAATTAATTTACAAATCATAAAATCTAAAAAATACATAAAAATCGAAGCTCGATTTATTTTATTACTCATTTTTTGAAGTTAAAAATAAAAAAAATAAATTGAACATTGATTTTTTAGATTTTATGATTTGTATATTAATTTTTAAGATACTAGAATATAGAATAAAAATAAAAATTAAAAAAAGCAATGCAAACGTGATAAAACGACGAGGTGCCCACGAAGGTGTCCACCGGGAGGTGAGTAGCATATCATTTCTCGAGGTATGAATATATAATTATATAGAAAAGTAAATGTATCTTTAGTGTTTAGTGAGAACAGGGCGATGGCATGAATAAAATAAGCAAACCTTCCCATTACTTAGCCCTCTTTTATGCGATCGTTGCTTTATCTTCCCAATTCAATTCAACGCCCCCCCACCTAAACTAAACCCCTCTCTCTCCCTCTCTCTCTCTCTCTACATTTCCCTCTCCTCTCGATCAAAATCTTCGAACCAGTACTGATACAAATCAGATGAAGATCCTCTGCGACGTCTGCGACAAAGGCGAGGCATCATTCTACTGCATCGCCGACGAGGCCTCCCTCTGCGCCGCCTGCGACCACCGCGTCCACCACGCCAACAAGCTCGCCGGAAAACACCAGCGCTTCTCTCTCCTAAACCCATCCCCTAAGCATTCCCCCCTCTGCGACATCTGCCAGGTACACACACAACACAACACAACACATCACATCACGCACTGCTATTTAATTTTGCTTCCATTAATTCCACGAACAAGAGCTCTAATCTGAGATCGCATCGAATTTTTCCGATTGTAGGAGAAAAGCGCTTTTCTGTTTTGCCAGCAAGATAGGGCGATTCTGTGCAGAGAATGCGACGCCTCGATCCACAAGGCCAACCAGCACACGCAGAAGCACACCAGATTCCTCCTCACCGGCGTCAGAGTCTCCGCCGCTCCCGCTCTCTACTCCGAATCTCCGTCGGAATCAGCGTCGTCGAATCTGAGCGGCGCCGTTTCGAAGGCTCCCACAGGATGTACGACTCCACCAGCGAAGGGTACAACAACCGCGCAGCAGCCCTCCGAGAAAAGCAGCAGCAGCAATCTTCACTTCTCAACAAGTAGCTTCTCCGAATACTTGATTGAAACGCTGCCAGGCTGGCACGTCGAGGACCTTCTAGATTCTTCTTCTCCCTCCCCCTCCCCTTTCTGCAAGGTTTGCTTTTGCTACTTCCGCACACAACCTTTTTTTTTTCCTTTTTCTTTTGTTTTACTTAATTAAAGTAAATCATTCATTCAAGTTAATAATTATTTCTAATTTTGGTAAAAAAATGCAGAGTGGAGAGAATGATTTGGTGCTGCCGTTTTGGGATGCTGATCTCCACAGCAACAGCATAAGTAAGAGTGGATTTCCCACAGAAAACATGGGAATCTGGGTCCCTCAAGTTCAAGTGCACCAAACTCAAACTCAAAATCAAAATCAAAATCAAAATCATTCATTTCAATCATGTTTAGATAAGAATGTGGGATTCGGATTGGCGAATGGATTCAGAGATCATCAGTTGAAAGAAAATAGCATCAAATCCACGAGAGAAAGAAGTGAAGACAATTCTTTTGCTGTTCCACAGATCAGCCCTACCTCCGCTGCTCTCTCCAAGAGATCAAGAACTTTTTGGTGAAATAAAAAAAATAAAAATAATAATCCAATTTTTATTTTTATTTTGTTTTATGGAAATCTGAATCCCTATTTTGTTTTTTTCTTCCAACTTGTTTAATTTTTGGGTTTTAGTTTCATTATCTTCTTGTATCTTATTTTTTTTTGGTTATGTTACTTTGTAAATATCTTGTGTTTGTTGCATTTAATGAAAAAAGAGCTGCTAATAAAATCACAAGCTCACTTTTTTGATGCCCTTTATTTCTTTTTCTCTTTTAATGTTTAATGATTGTATAAATTCTTTAGCAAATATTTTACTGATTATGTTAATGAAGTCTTGCCGTAGTTATAAGGTTAAGAGTTCCTTTTTTTTTTTTTTTTTTATAAGGTTAAGGTTGAGCCGCCCAAAGTTTGTCTTTAGTGAGAAAATAAGAGATTTTTGAGTTTAATTTACACAAAGTAATTTTTTTCACGTTCGTGTGCAGTAAGAGTCGTATGTGTGAATTAAAATTTGCGATATTTATAATATATTTAATGATGTTCTCTTTTTGGATTTTAATAAGTGAGATGAAGATGAGATCTAGTTGACTAGTTGGGCTATTTATTTATATACACGATTTATACTGTTTAAGCATGGTTGCAGTATGAAATAAACATGATGATAATTAAATATATAAAATTGTATATTAATAAGCATGATCATTAGGTCTTATTTATATGTGAACAAATTAATTCTCAATTAATTAGTAATTCTACAATGCATTTTACCGAGATTACATTTTAATATAATTAATTGAGATAGATTTTATAGGAATTAATTCTATAAGATTAGTTACATTTTGCACGATCTCTATTTTGATTTCTTACCCAATAATTAAAGTTAGGATTCAACATAAAGTCATAAATGGCCCATTACTTGTTTTAAACTCTAATGGCGTGCTTGGTATGATGGAATGAAATGAGGTGGAATGGAATGGAGGTAGAAATCATGTAAAAATTTGTATATCATTTCTACCTCCATTCTATTCCACCTCATTCCATTCCTTTAAATTATTCCAATTACTTAGTCAAACTTCAAACTGTCACGTTATTCATAGTTAGAGGGAAGTTAAGAAAACGACAAAACTACACTTTGAGAATTTGAAATTTTTCCACATGTTCATATTGCTATACTTGCAGCTTTGTGGAGTAATTTTGGAGATGGTAGTGACGATTGACCAACTTAATTTCTCGAAAGACTTTTAGCTGCTGACCTAATTATATGCCGTTTTCAATTATACATGATTATATACTAAATTTCTTGATAAGTAATGGTCCGATGTCCACCGTGGAGCGTTTCTAAATTCCTAATATTCTTATAGAATATAATTAGATGGTGTAATAAGAATTTATCGAGATGTTTTGAAGAAATAATATGATGCACGTCTAGAGCTAACTGACTTTAACAAACATGAAAATATCTCAAGATTTAAAATCAAGAACTTGAAAGTTTAAAAATTAAAAAAAAAAAAAACCTGTTACAGTATAATTTTATTCTTAGGCTCTATTTAAGTGTCAAATTTTAATCGACAAAATCCATAATGTTATCTCAAAGCTTATTATGAAATGAAACGAAATTCATGAGACGGGTCAAGATTCTATATATCATCATGTCGAGTAGCTATTTAATTTTATAATTTTGATAGTGCTTCTTCTGTTAGTATTTAATTGTGTTTGGACCAAATATCCCTTCATCTGCAAAACTTCACATGCAAAAATTCCCAAAGTCTTTATACTTTGCAGGCTAGTTAATCGAAAATGTAAATCTTCCTGCATGGATATTTTGACACCCATCAAAGTTTTGTGTATTACACAAATAATTATTTAATTCCAATAATCTGACAATCTTTTAATAAAATTAACAGGGATTACTTGCGTTGCATGTATAACTTCTTAATAAGTGTCATGATCATATTTTACTATCGGTAATATATTTTAAAAAAATCTTTAACAGTTATAATATTATTAATCATATATTAATATTAATAAAAATTAGCAAGTAGGTGTAAAGTATTGTTAAAAGATCATACTCTAATACTATATTCTATCTTTAATATATTTTTTAAAATTGCATGAATGTGAGAAATCAACATCTATTATAATATACTTGTTCTAAATTAATTGAATAATAAGCAAAAAAGTATATTATATATTTTTATTACAAGGTGGAGAGTTGCTCTTATGTGATATAACCCCAACTAATTTTTATGGCAGTTTCAATCACGTTTATTATCATAGAGAGTCTCAAAAGTGCAAATTAAAGGAGAGAAATGTATATTTTTAGAATTTACTTATTGTTTCTCTTATACAATGTCTCCTATTACTCTTCGCTCTGACTGTAGTGATGACATTTGTCTCTTAAAACCACAAATAAATTTATAAGGGAGTACATTTGTATTTTATATATATCCAATTCCTCCAAAAAAAAAAAAAAAAAAAAAACCTCATAATGAGACGTAATCATTTTTAATTTTTATATATAGAAAACAATATTATATATCCGCATATCACATAGTAATATAATAAAACTATACTTTTAGATAACATATATCTATTCATCCATCTAAGGAATACGAACATTGACAACATAAAAGACCGTCGATCATGCTCATTGCATATTTCTTATTATGAGTTTGTCATTTCATAATTTCATATAATTATCTAAGATTTTGATCATAATATTTAGAATCAACGCTAAATAGGCAATATTACAACTATAAAATAACATATTGCAATATTTCGAGGGAAAAATATAGTTGGCACGACATACTATGTTTTCCCTTAACTTAGGGAATATTACATCAATTGTTTTATAATTTCTCAAAAAAAAAATTATCATTATTAATAAGTATATCTCGACTTTTTTTCAAAAAATCAACTAATTGAAGAATAGAAAACTGTGAACGGTCAACTATAGAAAAACATTTTGACTTTTTTTTTAAATCAACTAATTGAAATGAATGTTCTGGTATTAATAAACATATTTATTTGAATTAATGAATTAAAGGTATAGTATTACTTGAATAATGATTTAATATTGACGATGTTTCATGAATAACCATGATATTTCTTGAGTAGATGAATATTATGAGAGAGTTCATGATATAGAGAAAGATGTCAAGATGAGCATGTCATACCACTTGAGAGAGAAATTGTAATATACTACCTCCAACCCACCAAAGTAGTCTCATTCACTTTTTTGATTTTTCTGGCACGCATTCCACCGAAACCTAGTATGAGTTTTAAAATATAATTTTGAAGTATCGTTTTTTTTTACGGGATACTGTGAGTTAGTATCCCGTAAAAAAAACGATACTTCAAAATTATATTTTAAAACTCGTACTAGGTTTCGGTGGAAACACGTGCCGGAAAAGTCAAAAAAGTGAATGAGACCTACTTATATGGGTTGGAGGTAGTACATAGATATAACAACTATATAAAAAGAAAAATAAATAGAAAGAAAAAAAAAATCACATATTACCTTCAATTAATCAACTTCTATTCCAGAAGGCCTTAAGTAAAATCAAGATAATTTGGAAACATTCGACACCTTTTAAGAAAAACAATATGCGATATCAGATCTTAAAAAGAGATGCAACCACAATTAAATAATATACAACCTTAATCATCCAACTTTTGAGCTTTCTAGTGGTTTATTCACAATTAAATAATGTTATTTGATCACAATATTAAAGATAACTTGTTAAAACTATTGCTTATCAATATCGTGAAACAACAACAAACTTAAAATTTCACAAGTTTAAAAATCTCTTAATAGCTATTTTTGCCCATTTTCAAAATCAACATTCAAGAAATGCCCACTTTGAAAACACACATTCAAAAAATGTCCACTTTTTTAAAATACAATAAAAGTGGGCCCACTTCACCACATTTGTCAACAAAAATTTCAATAAAAATGGGCCCCTTGTCTTATGGTGTCGGTTGGACATGGAATAAAAAAATAAAAAATAAAAAAAATTGGCGACTGCATGCGTGTTCATATTATCTTGTCTCTTGAAGGACAATACCTGATTTCACATAAAAATTAAAACTTGAATTAATAATTATAATAAAATAAATATTAAAGTAAACTTTCAATTAATAATTCAATAATAATTTATGCAATGGGCAGCGGTGGGACAGAACGTTATTCTCATATTTTCAGCAAATTAATATAAAAAAACAAACTAATTCAATATTATTCTCTATATTTCGAGCGTTATTGTTCAAATTATAGAGTGTAATTAATTATTCTATTTTCATTTCTTGCTTAAATTACTAAAATAATATCTAACTCACACTAGTAATATTCACAGAGATATTTAGCTAGCAAATTAAATATAAAAAACAAACTAATTTAATGGAGCGCTATTAATTTTTATGCTATTAATAAAAAACAAACTAATTGCGCTACTAATTTAATGGAGCGCTATTAATAAAAAACATCACTAGCGTTATGGAGCGCTATTAATTTTTATCGAGCGCTATTGTTCAAATTATAGAGCGCTTTTTCGAATGTTATTGTTCTAATTCGAGTTTAATTCTTAATTCTATTTTCATTTCTTGCTTAGTTTACTAAAATAATATCTAACTCACACACATCACTAATAATATTCACAAATTAAATTCACTAACAAATTTATATAAAATCAAAATAATTATATATATTTCGAGCGCTATTGTATTTCCTATGGAGCGTTATTCATGATTATCGAGAGTTATTAATGGATTATCGAGCGCTATTACCGACTATTATTCATATATTAGCTAATTTTCGCAGATAAATTTCAAAACAAATTTAACAAGGAAACCCTAACCTGAGGAATTTGTGCCATTACTCCGATCAATTCTCCTCCGGCGGCGGCGGCTGGTGCGGCGGCGGCAGCGGCAGGAATTTCAGAGAGGAAAGGAGTGGCGGTGCGGAGTGGGTGGTGGCCAACGCCTACCAGAACTCGAGGGTGGAGGCGGAGAGGCTCAAGTTTTCTGCCGTTTTAGCGGAAGCGGAAGAAGTGGAAGGCTGCTTCTATTGTTTATCGCTCGGGCGTGTTTTAAAGAGAGGGAGAGGCATACATGTGACACATGGGCCCTCAGTCAAACAACATCCGACAAAAAACGAAAATCAAGAAGAATCTTGTGGATTAATGTGAGATATAGGTCCCAATTTTATTGTATTTTAAAAAAACGGGCATTTTTTGAACATGCAATTTCAAATTGGGCATTTTTTAAATCTAGATTTCAAAAGTGGGCATTTATAGATTTGGCCCTTCAAAAATTGATGCACAATCACGACGGACAATGATGATTGGTATAAACTACTATTTACTAACAGTACCCAAAAAATAACAGACACGATTCAATGGAACACGATTCAATAGAAAAAAGACCATGCACGGCTGATTTGAGTGAAGCAAAAATAAAAACAATAAACAAAATAAAAGCAAAAGCAAAAGCAAGCAAAATTTATATATTATACTCTCTCCATTTCGTCAAATGTGCCTCATTTCAATGAGGTCTATTCTGACACGCTTTTATATGCTTCTTGATGATAGATTTTAAAATGAATTTTTGAAGATGTTTTTCTTTTACGGGATACTACGACTATCAGAGTATCCCGTAAAAAAAAATCAAAAATTTATTTTAAAACCCACCATCAAGAAGCGTGGAAAAACGTACCAGAATAGGCCTCATTGAAATGGAGGGAGGGAGTACTATTAATTTACCTCTAACTAATTTGGTGATCATGTTGAATTTTTCTCATCTCAAAACATCTTTTCATGAATGAAGAATATAATGGCTTCTCTATGTTTCAAAATCGGGGATGCTTATCTAGTATGATTATATAATTTAAGAATAATTATACTTTTTATTAATATAAAATACTATATTAACCTTCAAATTAATTAGATTGATGGATATATAGGTATAGATAATTAAATATGTGTATATATCTATTACAATGAAACAATGTTTGACTTTTTTTATAAAAACGTGCATGATTTTTTTTCTTCTATAAATTCATGTATATTAATATGATATTACAATATTAACCTTAAAATAAATTAAATAATAGGGGCAAAATAGGTAAACCAAATTTTATAAAATAAAACACTTTTATAAATAGAAGATGTATATAGATAATTTGAAGTTTGCTTCCGAGAAATATAATTTTGGCTCAATATATAATACATTCATGTGAATGGTTTAATTTATTTAGTGGAATTTTGCGCAACTGTATGGCATGGTGGCTTCACTCTATAACCAAAAATTTTGGACCCATTCAATTCGAGTGGATCTTACTACGTGCTTTGTACAAGATTTGTTCTATTGTCCGTCGTTGTCACTTTATATTTACTATTTCTCTCTTTATTTGTCTTCCCTTTTATCGTATTTACTATTTCTCTCTTTATTTGTCTTCCCTTTTATCGATGTAGTCTTCATGTCGCCTTTTGATTGGAAGTTCATTTTCATAGTGATACTTATTGTGAGCATGTGAATTGTGAGCATATTTCCATCCAAATATTCGATTATCATGAGCCATTTGATCCTTATTCTGGGGTTTTGATTGTTTTGACTAATTCCTTTCTTTCTAAAGTAAATAAATACTCTCTCCTATTTTTTTATATGTCGTTTTGATTGTTTTCATTATTTACAATTTAATTGTGGTTTTAAGCTTTTATACCACAAATGCCCTCATTTAATCCTCTCATTTATTGATTGATTCAATGTACTCCCTATGTCCTCCATTTACTGATCATGTTGACTTTTAAATAATTTTGGAGCTTCGTGATGATGAATTTTAAATTGAATTTTTGGAGATTTTTTTTTACACGATACTACAACACTCGTAGTACCTTGTAAAAAAAACTAAACTCTAAAAAATTAATTTTAAATCCATCATCACAAAACTTTAAAATTATCTAAAAAGTCAACATGGTCAGTAAATGGAGGACGAAGAGAGTATCTTATTCCATTTCCTGTACGTGAAAACATAAGGCCAACATATTTTCTTCTTTTAACACACTAAACACTCGCATTAAATAAGGTTAATGTTGGCAAAATAATTTTTTTTATTAATATCTGTGCACAAACCCAAAACGATATATAAAAAAGATAGGAGGGAGTACTCTAAATCACTAAATTTGTGATCAATACTAGTTCTTCTTCCATAAAATTTGAGACAAAATGTTGATTCATTAATGTCTTAATTAGATGTGAATCTTGAGATTGAAGAAAGTTTAATTAACAACTTTTCACGATTGATTCTTTGAATATTGATGGAATTTTTTTCACGAAAATTAACAACATAGAATTCGAAAAATGAGAAAACACATCAGAATTGTTTACTCAGTAAGTGACTATGTTCGATGGTGCTGCCAAACTAGATTTTTACTAATATATTCTCCGATACAATTACAAGACCAATAAGGATTTCGACTCTAGTAATGATTCATGTCTTTATTAGGATTCTACCGAAATTGACTAAAATGCATGTCCTTATAAATTTGACAACGTCGAGAGTGACTGGTTCCCAATATGTCCAGCTCCATAACAAATTCTCCTGGATTTGTTGCAATGCATTCCAATTGTGCGGATTAACAAGTTTGGATCAAGATCAAAAATTACTTCCCCTTGAGACTAAGAAGTACCGGATCGAAACACAAAATTAAGAATAAATCTTGAAGGAGTGTAAAACTAAACCAATAAGATGAACACATGTGCTTTGGCAGGAAAGCCTACTACATGGAGTTCAACTACATATCTGGAAGAAGAGGAATAATTTATCCATCTTTAAAATTAATTTTATCTTACTAATGTATCTAGTTTAGTCTCTTTAAAGTTGCATGCAAGTGATAAGAGTATTTTGTTGTGAGTTACAAGATTGAATTTATACAGTCACTCGATTAACTTAAACTAAGAGCATTCATAGCTAGATGACAATGGGTCGGGTACCCACTCATTTAGTCTTTCCCAAACCCAAACTCGTTAAAATTTTTCGTACCCATACCCATCCCAAACCCGTTTAAAATTTGATATTGGTACCCGTACCCGCCCCAAACCCATCGGGTAATACCCACTAATTACCCGATAAAATCCGAACTCTACAACATTAATATAAATAGTTCTTTAAAATTTTATATAACAAAAATTATAACTATATATATATACCAAACGAAAGTCAAAACTATTATTTAAACATGCAAATCGTATTATAAATATGAACTAACAAAATTATAAAACAAATCTCAATAAATACCAATAAAATATTAATTTTGATACATAAAAAAAACATAGAATAATGAATAGTTATTAATATTTTAATTCACACACACAATGATACATATATATGAGTTTGGGTAGTCGGTACCCGAACCTATCTACCCATACCCAACCCAAACTCATTGCGGGTATCAATTTTATTACCCGAACCCGTCCAAAACCCATTTAGTTTTACCCAAACCCGTCCTATTAGGGTTTGGGTGGGACGGGTACCCGCAAAAACCCGACTCATTGCCATCCCTATTCATAGCGCAAGGTGCGCTTCAGGGCTCGCTTGCCCGGCACGCCCCCTGCCCTAGGATGATTTTTTAATTAAAATACAAAAAAGAAAATTATTAAAATGAAAGGATCCGTAGAAAGCCCCATTATTGTAGGTGATTTTGAGATGGGGTTTGATTGGCATGAGGCTCGTCCAAAAGAGGAGAGAGCCGGCTTGCGGCTGCGGATGCTCTAACCATATTTGCATTGCTGGTTTCAACGTTTGAACTTGAGCATTCTCAATTTTAAAACTAAAATCTTGATTGGAACCGCTCTCCAACAATCTCAACCTTGATTGTAAATACTACTTACGTCACACTTCATTACTCTCATTTGCCATTTTGGTCTATCCCACTTATTATCTCATTTTCTAAAATGACAAAAAAAATGTGACTACAATTAACCCTCTTCCTTAGAATTGATTATAGCCACATATCCCTTCCTTCCTTGGTTTCTGTGCCCATTCTAAATGGGACTAATTAAAAAGGACGGAGGTAGTACATTTTATCAAATTTTGTTCGACCAAATTTTATTATACTTAGTCCCATTTCAGGACTTCATGAGACATCATACTATATATTGGGAGTCAAACTTACCAACTTAAGGCAACACCTAAACTTTGCATCAATGAATCATTTGGTTTGCATGTCAATAGCATTCTTCCCTATATAGATACTTTGATCAATTTTATGATCCTTTTATTCACGAAATATCGTCTCACATCAATGTGTTTAGCCCTCTCCTAAATAGACTCCTTGATAATTTCCTTCAACAATATATATTGCTTCATTCATAGCCATTGAAAGAGTATAACCACATAATGCAAAAGGTGACTTCAAACTAACCGTTAAAACATACTACTACTATAAATTAAAAAATAGTATAACCTTACTATGACTTTCTAGCTAGTTGTTGCACAACCTGAGTCCACGTGTCCTATTAACGGATCTTTATGCACTTAAACTAGCTAAAATAGGATTCTACAATTAGCCCATGTTTGGTTCAAATAGTGGAATGGAAATGAAATGGAATCAAAAATAAAGGAGGGGAATGAAAACAATAACTATTACTTTATTGAGTGTTTGGTTCATCAATGAAAATGAATCACTTGTAATGAGTTTTGTTTCCAGTGTGTTTTGGGTGGTAACAAAGTAAGGGATTGGATATTTGGATTACCCAGTGTAATAGTAATGGATACTCCGATGTTCAAATCAAACATTAAGTAATGAAAACACATAAATGATTCCCTTTCCTAGAATAAAAAAATCTCCAACCAAACATGGGCGTAGATGTTCCCTTCATGCATATTACAATCCATTTTAAAAAAAAATCCCAATTATATTTTTGAGTAAATGTCATATATTAATCTGCTTGCTATACTTATTGAGTGAGCTCACAAACATTACATTATACTATACTACGAATTTCATTAGCATATTGTATTCTACATGTACCTCTCTTATCACTATCACTCTCAAAATTAGGCTTATATTATTTGAAGGGTTATTGGCATAAAAATATTTGAACTTTGCCCATTGTAATTTTCTGAACTTTAACATGTACCAAATTAATATACTAACTTTCAAATCAGTGCAATTTTGTACCCGGAATTAGATGATTATTTTTTAATACTCGATAGTATGATTTTTATAAACATGAAATAATTTGGAATGTTTTTGGTAATTACTCTTTAATGAATATTTTCATCATATATACATTAATAAAAGTACTATTGACTTAAAATCGCTGCATTTTTCAACATAAAATTGACTTAACATAACTCAACGTGAAACGTGATCACTTTTTGAGGGGACGCAGTTGCCAAATATAGAAAATCCCAGTTGGAATAGACATCAAGTTCCCATGTAACAGATTTTCCAATCACATATGCACCATTCCATTTCCAATTTTGCAATTCCACTTTATTTCTATAACAATCTCTCATAAATGGGATAGTCTCATATGCAAAACCCCATGCAAAGTATGGTGCTCATAGAAGGAAACCACCATGGTATGGCCCCTCATACCCAAATTGTTTTGTATTTTTTATTGATGTAGTTTTCTGATTTTGCAGGTACCCTACTTCCAGAACCCACTACCACCGCCAACACCCCCCCCCCCCCCCGCCAATTGTTAAATTTATTATAGTATTATTTGTTTACCCCCACTTAATTATTAATTTGTTTTCCAATAATTAAGTTTAATATATTTATTTTATAAATTATATTATATTTAAATTTTTAATTATTATTGTTTGATAGATTTAGTAAATAATTTGCCATTCTTTTATCCTTTTTATTATAATTTTAGTTTTTAATTATATTTTTTTTAAAATATTAATTTTATTTTACAAAATCATTTTTTAAACAAAATAAATTTAGCCGGTATCCGACGGGCACCCTTCCCTCGACGGATGATCCCCGCGCCGTTTAACATTCAAAATAAATACAATTACTTGAGAAATGTTACATCTTCAACTACGAGATAAAATGTCATATCTTCACCGGCCAACCTAACTAAGGAACAACTTAACATAAAAAATGAATGAAATTACCTAAGGAATAGTATTACACATTTATGTACTTTTATTCGTAAAAAATGCTACCACATCTCTAAAAAAAAATGCTACCACGGATTAATTTATTTTTTATTATTTCAACAACCCGAATAATTAGTTGTTTGAGATGTAAAACAAGTATAACTTTTATGCTACCTCTCTCACTTAAAACGAACTTCTTTGCATAATTTCTTTCAATTTAATTTTGATTTTATTTTGTAAGTTCAAAAAAGCTAAATCTAACAGGAGGATGCAAATATATATATATATATATATATATATATATATATATATAGGGGCGCATTTTTTGGGGATACACGTTAATCCACATAAAATAAAAGAAAAGAAGAAGAAGAAGATCTTACGATAAGAGAGCTTCCACAATTAAGGCAGCTATCCAAGTTGATTAGAGACAGAAGTATGCAAAATGTTTTTTTTTTTTTGGATATATTATACTACCCTCCATCTCACTAAGGTAGTCTCATTTGCTTTATGCACGTATTTCTACCGAAACCTAGTACGGGTTTTAAAATATAATTTTGTAGTATCGTTTTTTTTACGGGATACTATGAGTGTCATAGTATCCCGTAAAAAAAACGATACTACAAAATTATATTTTAAAACCCGTACTAGGTTTCGGTGGAAATACGTGCCAAATAGTAAATGTGACTAAATAAATGAGATGGAGGTAGTATGAATTAGGAAGTAGTATTAACTATTAGCTAGAAACTAAGAAGGAGGGGAATTAGAAACTCATTATCTTCATTGATGTGTGTGTAGTTGTGTGGTTGTGTGTTTTTACAATAAGAGCTAAATTTAGAGGGAGCCCAATTTTTATCTTTACTAGATTCTCTAATATATTTAAAATGTCAAATGCTTAATTGTTCTAAATTTCTAATTGCAGTATCTTGTATAAATGTATTTTCTTTTGTAGGATCAACTCCTAATAATAATAATATGGGACACACTTGGGTCAGCCGGAGGCACCGTGCGGCCGGGCTAAAACAATGACACTTTTATTCATATAGATTGACACTTTTAAAAATTGTCATTTTATTCGTAAAATAATTATGTTAAAGATTGACACTTTTATTCATATAGATTGACACTTTTCTATATAAAGATTGACACTTTGGGCCCGGCCGGACGGTGCCTCCGGCTAACACAAGTTTTTGTCTAATAATATTCTAATTTGACTTGTGAAATTGTAAGGATTTTCTCCTAAAGATTTTATTTTGTCTTTGTCAGCCAATTGTAAATTAGAAATAGTTAGTCAATTAGAAATAATTAGTTTCTTTATATTTTCCTATATAAAGAGTTTTACTCTTATTATAAAAACACACAACCACACACCTACACAAACGTCAATGAAGAGAATGAGTTTTTAATTCCTCTCCTTCTTAGTTTCTAGCTAATAGTTAATCATTCCTAGTTCATATAATATATAACAAAATAACAAACAAACAAATCATGCTTAACTAAAATCATGCTTAACTATAATATATCATAATTGTACAAATTGATGCTTAACTAAAATCATACTTATTGCTTAAATCAATGACAACCATAGATTTGACTAAGATCAATGGTCCAGATTCATTCATATTTAACACGCCAAGATTTATTAACATATGAACCAAACTCTATATATGTATTTGTATATATATATATATATAGCCTTTAATCCTAACATATATTTCAAACTATGATATCCGTTGCACTCGTCATGTAATACGAACAAACACTAAATTTTTTTACGACAAATCACTTAAATAATCAGGTCCCTTTTTAAATTATCCAATGGTCACTACTCTTAAATTACCATGATATACTCCTCTTTATCCATTCTCCTCGAGTATACATTATTTTTCCCTTTTTTATTTTTCACATTTGTCAGTTGTCACCCATTCATGCTAAGAGAGGAGGTTTAAGGTTGATTTCAGACCTTAATTACGCGCTCTAATGATCGACGAGTAGAGTTTGCTAACAACGCACCGATTGAGCCCCAAATCATTTTTTTAAGGTTTCGATTCTTAATAATTATTTCTATTAATACCCCTAACAACTAATACGAGTTAAAGGCCCAACAAATTTAAATGAATGCAAATTCTTGTTATTATACATTAATTTTTTATGCATAAAATAACATAATTATCCCATATTGGACACCAATAATTATCCATAAATTTTGTATATTATATACTCCCTCCGTCCCAAAAATAACGTCATGTTTCTTTTGACAATAATTTTATGCTCCCTTCGTCCCATGAATTTGGGTACGAGAATGAAGAAAATGTGTAATATTTTCTAAATTATGAATAGTATAAGTATAATATTATTCATAAATGAGAAAAATGGGAAAAAATTCCACATTCTCTTAATTCCTGTACCCAAATTTATGGGACGAAGGGAGCATAAAATTATTGTCAAAAGAAACAGGATGCTATCATTCTCGTACCCAAATTTATGGAACGAATGGAGCATAAAATTATTATCAAAAGAAACAGGACGCTATCTTTGGGATGGAGGGAGTATTAAGTAAAGTTGGTGCTAGGGATGTCAATCGGGCCAACCCGAGCGGGTTTCGGTCAGCCCTGTCGGGTTCGGGTTATTCGATTCGGGTTGAATCGGGTTGAGTTTTTTTTGGGTTAGAAAATTTCAACCCTAACCCTAAACTTCGGGCTCGGGCTAGCCCGTCGGGCCAAGAAGTTGACGATTTTTTTTATAACAATAATTTTATAAAAATAAATAAATCATGTTATACCATCGAAGTCACTTTATTTCGTATTATGTTACTCCAAATTGCATAATTTAATAAGTAGCTCAATGAGATGTGAAGATATTTTTCTTTTAATAATTATATTAATTATTTTTTATTATGTGGTGAAATACAAAATAGAGAGAATATTATGATGAATACAACTTATAATAGAAAATTGTAATATTTTTCACAAATATATGAATCAAGACATAAATTTTAATATTTGAAACAAAGTAACAAAATTAACACTTAATTAATGAAAACTTTTGGGTTATCGGGCCAACCCGCCAAGTTTCCAGGCTAGCCCTATCAGGTTTCGGGCTATTCGGTTCGGGATTGAAATTTTTTTCGGGTTAGAAATATTCAACCCTAACCCACTTTTGGCTCGGGTTACTCGGGTCAACCCGCGGGTTTCAGACTAAATTGACATCCCTAGTTGGTGCATAAAATAACATAATTAAAATAATAATTCAATAAACATACAACTCTTAATAAATGTAAATTGTTGGGTAGAAACAAAAAATGATCTAATTGCTACAGTTAGCGGGCCCATGATGGATATTCGGGGGGGGGGGGGGTGGTTGGGTAGAGATTTTGGACCCACATTCTGCAAAACTGCTTACATAAGAAAAACAGCTTCAATCTTCAAATGGCCCCTTTGATCGGATGGAGGGCCACAATTGGAGTACGATTGGAGGGTGCTGTGTATGGCCCATGCACCGAAGACTCTCCCTATAATAATAATGAAGACCCTCGTTGCTAACTTGTAGAGCAATTTTTGTAAATGCATTATTCAATTACTGTGATAAAATGTGGTCGTTTAAGAGGGGAGAAAATAATCATACTTTATTGACCGATAAAAATACGCGGCTAGCTGGCAATGATAGAGCGTGCTATTGGCGTATGGTTCAATGTCAAAGCTTGCATACATATCACGTTTTACATATCAAGTAGATTCATTTGTTATTTGTCTCTATATTTATTTGTCTCTATATTTTCGTTTTATCGAAAACAAGAATTGTACACCCACAATGATGGGATTTGACTTATAAATAATATGATGAAAGAAAACAATATTTATATATATATGTGTACTTTCGTATGTTGTGTTATATTTAATTATAGAAATATATACACATGCACATATTTTATATGCATGCGTAAATTTATAGCTCATTTTCAGAGATTGTTTGATTAAACATTTAAATATGGATCAGCTTCATAAATATGGAGTATAATTTTATAAGAATTCTGACATACTTAATTGAGTTACCTAAGTTTACTATCAATTGCTGTATTAATTGTGTGTGTGTAAAAATGAAAAATGAACATGCATATACTAATATATTTTCAATTTTCATAGTCAGAGAAAAAAAAAATATTACATTAAATTGAAAGATGTTGAGACAATAAAATTGAGAATCACTTATTACTTTTAGTATTTAAATTGATTATTCAAAATTACATCTAAAAGAATCAAATGAGAAAAAAATAGTTGGTCAAAATTAATATTTATACTTGAAATTTAATTAATGTGTTGAACTTTAATTAATAAAAATGGATTTTCATAGAAATAAATGCATTAATTAAGGAATTGCATAGAAAATTACATAATATATTTTAAAATATGTATAACTTAGTTAATTAAAAAAATTAAATAAGGTTTAAATATCAAAAAAATTGGAGGGAAACTATCCTACTTTAGTATATTAAAATAGATAAATGCTAGAATAATTCTTTCTTATATGTCAAAACAATTAGCCATGATTGAAATAAATGACTGTTTGGATATATGTTAAGGATAATTTATTGGGATAATTCAGATTTTATTCATTTTAAATTTTTTATTTTGATTTGCGCTCAAAACCCTATTAGATCACATTTTTTTGTAATGGTGTCTAACGAAGGGAGAAAAAGGCACAAAAAGACGGGCCACCAAAAGTGGGCCTTGGTCAAGTGGATGTAGGCCTCCAAGAAAGTGGGCCAACCAACACTATTAGGCCGAATAAGATAACAATATTGTTGTTTTAATTTATAAATAAATGTTCTACTTAGTGGAGAGATAGGGAACTTATAAATGATCTCGTAAGATGCTTGGGTCGTCTTCTTCTCAAAGCCTCAATTCCTTCTCTCTTTCTTCATTTTTTGTTTAGGACCCTGAGAGTTTTTTACATTCTCTTCTTTGGGTTTAATTTTATACTCTCCCTATTTTTTAAATTTTGTTTTTGTTTTTTTTTTTTTTTTGTTTTTTTCACGGGAATGAAGGAGAGTATGTAAAGCGTGGAAAAGTGGTAAGATTCACACTTTTTAGTTAACTTTTCCCAAAAAAAAAAAAGAAAAAAAAAAACATTTTTTTGAATGAGAATTCAAAAAGGAAAACAAAACATTTTAAATGGGACCAAGGGGTACAAAATTAAATTGTTTTAGGTTTTTAGGCTGAACATCCCAATGAAAAGCAATGTAGATTCTATGTAATGCGGTTTATGAAAGATCTTATCAAAAATTGTACTAGAAATCTAGCAACTCCCTCCAAATACCTATGCTGGTAAGTGAAATAACATTTTAAAACTAATTATTCAATATATTTTACGTGATCAATAATTGTATATATATATTTTCGTTTTCTTAAGGATTTTACTTAAAAAAAGAAAATTGATGAAGTCAGTAAAGAGTGGGATGAGTTTATATCTAATTTTCACCTACCATTTATTAAAATCCGTGCAAAAAAAAGTCGTATAGTCAACTGAAACAGAGAGAGTATTAAATATTAAATGTACAAACACTTTTCATTTTTCCCTCTTTTGACCATGTTCTGAATACAACAGAACAAACAAGGAACTGAAGGAAGTTGAAGCGTTTTGGATGATTGTAGTCAAGCAAACTCAAAGCCTTGTATCTACCTTCAGTCATTCTAAAATCTTACCTAAACTGTCAATTTCATATAAAAAAGGGTGTTCACCTGCCCAGAATATCATGTACATTACACATTAGGAAAACACAAATTAGCGAAATTTTCATCAAGTTAAGTGAATTCATGAGTCATGAAAGAAATTTATATGGATTCAGAACTTAAAATACTTCAGCTACATTGCTTGCAAGAACACGGTCCCGTCTCTCGACAAACTCGAACGGGAACCACCCAGCCTTGCCTTGGCATTCACCTTCAGCCCACCCATTGTTGCTCACCTGCAAACCAAACACGATACTAATTAATTTTCCTTCTCTCATCACAGTTGCAACACAAGATGATTAAAAAAATTGGAAATAGAACTAAAATTGGTAAAACTCACTTGAAATCCTATGTTCCTCTTTATTGTCTCATTTGCATATCACTACCAATTTTTTTTTTTCTTCTAAGTTTTAACATTTTTTTTATTCGTTTTCAATTGCTTTGTTATACCCAATTAGGGTATATAGCTATTTTTTGGCACTTTATTATTATCTGATAATTCCAAACTTAGGGTATATATTTTTTTAACCTTCAATTAGCTAACATTATAGTATAATAAAATTATTACTTTTATGTTGAACTACAATTTATATAATCAAATTTAATAACGGTGCACAAGATTGAACCCAGTAAAACTGACCTGTCGAACAACAACATAATCGCCAAGAGCTAATGTCAACTCTACATCAGACTCAGCTTGGTAGGGATGGATGACCTTCAATTTAATGGATGAATTCAACGTTAAGCAATTGCGATTATGAGTTAGGTATCGATAATAGCTACACTATTATATGAATTATTAAATACCTCCCCTAAGAAGAAACCCATGCCATCAGTTGACCCATCATATGGCTGAGAAGCAAATAGATTTTCAGGATTGCTTCGATTATCTGAAGCTGGAATTGAAGAAATCTCAGTTTGTTGACGAGCATTCAACATCTGCATGTGAACATCAATAGTCCCAGTACTTATAAGTACTGAATCATACAAAACTGATAAAAAAAATGCATTTTCTTTGAGCTGGAGAATACCTCTTGTTCAAGCTGATCAAGTAACTGTAGTACATGCTGATGATAGCTTCGCTCGGCTTCGACCTTTGCAAAAAGGCATCTAGTAAGAAGTTGAATCTGGATCTATACAATAATATAATAGGCAGGTACCATAATTTTGATACATATAAATACAAAATTCAACTGAATCTGTTGATCATTATGTAGAATTAAGTTAAGATAATGTATGAAAGTAAGGTTTATTCCATTCTCCTTGGAGAATTGGAGAGTTTTGATTTAAGCACCAAAAATGGGGTGGTGGAAAGGGAAACAAGTAATTGATTCCATTAGTTTTTGTTTGGTTTGAGTAGAGGGTTTAATTATTTTTTAGTAGGGTTTAGTTTTTTTTAGTAGGTTTTATTTTTATAAGGTATATTAATTAAAAAATTTCTTAAACATAATATTGTCACCTCAACTTTAAACACATTAAGTATGCCCACCGTGAATAGTGAAACATTACTCTAATTCTATATATTATGACTATCCACTCGAGACTTAATCAATGATCTATATCAATGATCTATATAAGTAATATTCACGTCACGATCCCATTTTTTAGATTAATATATATAATTACATTCACAAATTATATAAAAATCAAACTTTAATTGTTTGTTTTACTCATTTTTTTAAATTTAAGGGATCCCCTTACAAGTGACTCTCTTTCTACTATTCAACTAAACACTCAATAAAAGTAACCATTCTTATTACTATTCCCTTACTTGACTTGATTCCATTCCGTTTCCCAACTTGAACCAAACGACCCCTGAGTCGATATAAAGAAAAAGAAGATTTTTTCGCCTACCATATGTACTTTCTTGCTACCTTATATAAAAAAATGTAATCAATATGCAAGAAGATGATCTCCGTTATGCTTAATATTCTCAGTTTGATTAGTATTTGTTCCATGGATTTATACTAGGGAGATTAAATGAAATACCATGGCTATTAGTCGCTGGACGGTTAGCCTCTGTTGTTGGCGTTCAACAGCAGCCATTGCAGCTGTTGCTTCTTTGCCCAAGGAAGCCATTTTGGACTTCAGCTCATTAAGCTTCATTTCTGCAGCTTCTAGCTTTAATGTATTATCCGAACTATTGTCTGTTTCTCTCACCCTAGCTTGGCATCTGGCAACTTCAATGACCTAGCTGGGTCGAAAGAAGATAGGAAAAGAAATCAAACGTTGATGTTTTTTCAGCAGTATTGCACTGATGTAGCCACAATCCAAAAATGGTAGTTCTAATTATATTTTTAGAATCATAGAACCAAAAGTTCGAGTTTGTTGGACCAGAGTTAAAGCATGTGACATTTTCAAGAGAAGTTGTTACCTGAGATTCAGCCTCCTGTCTCACTCTATCATATTTCTGTGCAAGATGTCGAGCATCTTCTAATGCAGATCCCACTACCATTGCCCTTAAGGGCTCTGTAACCTGCAGCAAAGTTTACAAAATCAAAATATACAAATGGAAACATGGAAAATATTTCTTAGAAGAAAATGTTCACAAACTAAATGTTGTTACTTAATGGGTTCATGCCAGCATTTATCAAGTAAATAAAAAGCTAAAGGTTTGTAGTTACGGTGCTCAAGAAGAAATTTTTACGGACAATGGAGAACAGCTCCAGATGATGGACTCAGAAACAAGGACTATCATGTTTGCTCTGATTTAAACAATCAACAAGAAAATGAAACAATCAGCTTCAATTACGACAAGAAATAGAAAGCTAAAAGGCAAAATTCACCCTTAAAATTCAAGCAATGCAAAATTCACCCTTAAAATCTTAGGTTGTATCATTGTTTGCAATTGAGAAGAAAATTTTTCAAGGGAGAAGTTCTGATAGAATGTGTAGGAAAGCGTGATCTAGCAGAAAATACATTTAAATTGGTTATGTTTAGGGAGAAAAACTTGAGAAAGAACTGTATTTGGATTAATCAAGGAAAAACACTAGTAATCTTAGGTTATCTTATATGATAATTGAGATGTTTCACCAAAAAACAGGACTAATATGCTAATAGTTGTCATAACAGTTTATCCAACATATTTCCATCAACTTCTTGTTCAATGATTTGTTTAACAACAAGGCTTTAAGGAAACGAAAAGAAAAGAAAAAACCTGTGTCCCAAGTATTCTTAGAAGAGAGTCATGTTCTTTTTCCATTTGAGCACGAGCTTTACTAAAACTTAGTGCCACTTTCGAAAGAGTACTCCCACTAGTACATGTATTCTCACTGCTATATTTTCTACTATCGTCTGACAGCTTGGTCCCTACAAGAAATAAACTTTGTAAGGCAGATGCTGCATAGCATTTGATTGCTTTAAAATCATTATAAAATTGGCAACCTACCAATTTCAATCTGCTTGGATCCAGTTACCATATAACCCTCTATGCCTCGGACTATGTCTCGTTGGAAGTGCTGGCAATCACCAAATAATTGTAAGAACAAAAACACTAGGACACGCCATATATTAGTCAAACAGATTAACTACATTAGACATGAAGGACAACCTTGGCAGCTCGAGTGGAAATGTACAACTTCTCTAACTTTTGATGTTGTTGGATTTCAGCTTCATCTGCTATGGTGTCTGAACCATCAATTCTACCAGAGAATTGCCTGAGAACAGCCTAACAGAATACACACAAACCAACAAAGAAGCATAAGAAACCAGAGCTACTATTCAAGAAAAGAGATATTTTTGAAATTGAAAATTTAAAATAAAGATAAGAGAGAGTTAAATATACAATAGAATGAATGTATGTATACTTTCTTTTGACTCCTGAGATACAAGATATCCCACTTAACCGATGAAAATCTTGACATCTAAATAGCAAAAATTTAAAGCCTTCCACCGATTTTAGAAAGCATGGCTAGTTATTTGAAGGTAACAAACATATTAAAATTAAACACTCACAATTCACAAATTGAGCTATCGGAAATGCACTTCATACAATATTATACTCATGCTTATTTGGTAGGAACGCAATGTAGTATCATATAATAAATAATGGGAACTTAGGCTCCAGATTTGGGACACCTGCACTATCAGACCTTTGCTCTAAAGACAAGTCTGAAACAAATAGTCAAATACAACACTAAAGAGAAGCTTTGTGGTTTATCTTATTTGAAATGTAGAAAGAATCCTATCCAACACTGTATTTTCTTCTGAATTTTGATAATGGCAGTCACTAAGTGTATCCCATATAACAATCACCATTAGCAGGGTAATCTCAATATAATTGCAAAATTATTGCTAGTTTTATTCAATACACATCCAAATATGCAACTGCATCATTTAAAAATTCGCAATATAGGGTTCATCAACTGGTTATTGCTGATTAGAGGCACTCTAAACAAGAGAGTTCAGCAAAATATAGTCAAATGCCTTGAATCACTTACCCAGGCAAGCATAAGGACTCTATTTATCAGACTAAAATTTAGCTCAGCCACATTCCTCCAAAATCCCAAACTAATTCAATTTTTGTGAGAATTCAGTCATATAAAAAGACAGGTTTACAAATGAACAAAGAAATACACAAACGCGCGTTTTTCAAATTCTCATAAAGATCCACCAATACCTCTTTTCAAGTTCCTCAATAGATAAATAAAAAAAAAAAAACTTATTTGCCTTCAAAATATCTGAATGTTCGTTAATAAATTGAGAAAAATTTCCGTGTTCCGAACCAGAACCTTTGTTCCAGAAAGGGAAGAGCTCAAACATTTGTTACAAAATAATGCTCGAGCTGTACTGCATAAAGGAATTAACTTATTTAACGCTATTCCATTCGAATCACAGAACATAATTTCAAGGTTATAGGAGTACTACCACGTATGTATGTAATAATCTCACAAAATTAAAATTATCAGAGTGTAAACTTTCCAGAGGAGTGCGTGGTTTGTGTGTGTGAGAGTGAGGGAGGGAGGAATGCGTACTTGCTGTTGCTTGGCAACTTGTTCTCTGAGTTTCGTCGCCTGTTTTCTTATGGCTTCCATTGCATTATACAGGAAGAGAGAGAGAGAGAGAGAAGTGGGAGAGGGCGAGAGTGTTAATGGCAGTGTTTAGAGGTTTTGAATTTCAATTGTTTGAAGTGTGGCTTTAATATTTCACGTCGTCCTCGTCCATATTCGACTTTCACCTGCTCTTTCTTTCTTTCGCCAACTCTTTTTTATTTATTGAAGGCTGAGATTTTGGGGGAAAATATGTTTTAAAATGTAAATGCAATGGTTTGTGTTTTGAAGAAAAAATAACAAAGATTCCTAGAAAAATGTGATAGAGAATAAAGAAGATACAACCAAATTCATTTTATTTTATTTTATTTTTTCATTTATACCTTTAACAATTTTTTTTGAATTACCCTGCCCTGAAAATTTAACATGAACATAGGGAAGAAGGGAGTATAATTTGCTTTATTCTTACATTTATTAACTAGGGCATTAAGGTTATAATTATTTTTAGCATTTTTAGTTTAATTACTAAGTTAAAATACAGTTGATAAATTAAACCTAAGGTATTATAATTATATTATTTTTCATGACAAACATTGTAAAAATAATAAAATAAGATTTTTTGGTATATTTGAGATATTAAATTGGAATATACTTATATTATTATAAGCAATAATAAAAAAAGATAATCGATGGAATTTTAATCCTAAAATAGTGTCATGCCTTCTTTTTCCTTGATTAAACAAAAAAAAAAAAAAAAAAAGAAGAAGAAAGAAACAAAAGAAAAGGCATCAACCCAATTATCCAAATACGTAAGAGTCTATTATCCATGATTCAACTATGTCAAAAGTTGATCGATATATATGTACTAATATGCTATGAAAAGTTAAAACATCTCTAATGTAATACTCCATTATTCTCATGGAAAGAAAGAGAAAAAGATTAAATTAAGGAAAATAAGACATAATAATTTGGAATTTGCATGTGTATATCCCCTTCATCATGACTCATAATGGAAGTATGCCTTGTGCACATGAGATGTTAATTCAACAACATAATTTTACATCCAAGCTCGACCGCCATCATTCAATTTCCACAAACCACTACAACTTAACTAGTTTAATTTATCCATTTCTGTATTTTTTTATTTTTTATTTTAAATTCTCCATCTTCTATTTTATCAACCTATCTTTAAGCATACTTAACTTGTAAGTGCATACTCTGTAGAATGACTTAATCTTGAATGATGTAGTATTCTCCCCGAGTTACTCTAATATTATACAGTAATAGATTAAATTGAACTTTTTAAGAAAGGGACAGAAGGAGTTATTGTTTTCTTTATAAATGAGAAATAAGAGCTATCATTAAAATAGAAAATTCTTCAATTATGACTTAACAATATTGTTTTTGCTTTGTTTTTGCTTTTGAAGCATACTAAAATAGTGGTATTAAATAGAAATGAAAGTATCTAAGATCATCAGTGATCAGTTATACGAATCAACATATATATCTTTGTCAATAAATGACTAGATGTAGGCCATATATTTATGATGCAAAAGAGAAATAAAATACTTTATGGTTCCAAAAATAATTCTATTACAGAGGGAAAAAAAAACAAACAAACAAACACCATCAAACATAAAAGTCGGTCGGTTAACCACAATAAAATATAATGATCACAAAAGATTGGTTATGAAATCTTTTTTCACAAAAACATACCTCTACTAATAATGACACACTTCATGCAAAGCTTAAAACCAAAAAAAAAAAAAAAAACATCAAGCATCTCCCTAAAAAAACCAAAATTCAAATCAAGAAATTGCCTTAAGCAATTCACATAAAAATGGGAAGTGGATTATCTTTTGCAATGAGCCTTGCACATATTCCTACAATCATAAACACAAGGCCCTCCACAATGCAATGGGCAATCCAATCTCATCCCCTTACACTTGCTTCCCTTCACCACACATTGTGCAAACTCCCCCATTCTATAGTCCTCCACCGGAAAAACTCTCTTCTTCCCGGAAACCCGCTGCCGCCCGTTGCAGCCCCACCGCCAATAAACCCCGCCCCCGCCTCCGCTTCCCCATCCCCACCCTCCGCGCTTGTTTCCGCCACCTCCCCCACCCCCCCAACCCCATCCGACACCTCCACCTCCTCCGCCTCCACCCCCATTATTGCTCTTCTTCTTGTCGTTCACCGCTACATCGTTGTGAGTCTCGTTACTTTTCAACGAGGTGGCGGTGGCGGTGGGTTCTCCTCCGTCTTCTCCTCTCAAACTAACTACCATCATAGCAAAGAAGAGAGACAAGTACAACATTTTCCTCATCATCTTGCCTAGCTAGCTCTGATTTTTCTGCATGATATTTCCACAACTGTTGGCATCAATTTATACACATTATTCCACCAATAGGAGGAGGTGAAATACTAATAAAATATTGCATGCATAGCGTTAGATTATATATGCCCCATAGTTTGTTTCAGTAATAGGGAAGCTAAGAAATACAACTAACAGACAATATAAGAAAAAACCAAACAGAGTGGAATGAGGGACAGATATTTCTTGGATTTTACTTTTGTCCCCACTCACACAATCTCAACACTTCAAGCTTCCAATAAAAGATGATTATTTGAAGAGAGATAGTGACCTAATCTACCAATTTCTAAAAATAAAATTCTGAATCCAAATGTTAATTGGAAGGGCTTTCACAAATTTAGCGGAACATGAGGCAAAAATTAATGAGCACAATCTTATTCTTAAATATATAGAAATAAAAGATTTTAATTATGCATTGTACATGTGAAAGAAATCTTGAAGCAACAAACCAATTAACAATAGAGAATTAACACACACCGGCAATAATATAGTATAGTATACAAAATGGATCATTAATTAGCACCAAATTAAAAGAGTATTGAAGAAGAGTGATTGGTTGAATTGCCAACAAACAACAACAATATTGTATAAACAAAAAACAATAGAGTATTCATCACTTCGAATTCCCTAGCCACCTCCTGCTTCAAGCAACAAACAGTTTGGAATGTACTATACACCACTATTAATATATATACCAATTCCAAAAATTAGGTATAGCTACATAAATTACATGAAATAAACAAAATGTCTCATTAATTAATCAATCCTCTAGGAACCAGGCATGATTGAGAGCAGCTTCTGCAGTGGTCCTCTTCCTCTGATCATAACTCAACAACCCTTTGAGCAGATCGAATCCGGCCTCCGAGAAACGCTCATTCGCAGACGAAATCGAGCTGCTGCATATCTTTGAATTGGGAGATCCAACAATCCAATAAATCCGATGCAGCTGATCCTCTTCATCTTCCCCTTTAAACAACACTTTGTTTAACACCAATTCAGCCATTATACAGCCCACAGCCCACATATCTACTTCTGTCGAATACTTTTCGACTCCACGAAGAAGCTCCGGAGCCTTATACCACAGCGTCCCAACTCCAGGCGAAAACGATCCCAACAACCCCTCCTTGTTATTGCTAAACCTAGTCGAAAGCCCGAAATCTCAGATCTTCAAATCTCCACTCCTGCTTAGGAGAATGTTCTCAGGCTTGAGATCTCTATGCATCACAGAATTCTGGTGCAGAAACTTGACTCCCTCGAGCAACTGCTTCATCAACACCTTTACTTCATTAATGGCGAAGAATCTTTGTTCCTCTTCCTCTTCCTTGTTGAGAGCAATAATGCATGACCTAAGATCGGTCTCCATCAACTCCATCAACACGTAGACCCCACCGCTCTCGTCCGTCGCCACTTTCTTGAACCCGACAACGCTGGGATGGGGTTCGAGGGATTTAAGGATGTCGATTTCCGTCAACGTTGTGCGACTTAAACCCTCCATCTCTTCCTTCATAGCCATGATTTCTCCGGTTTCTTTCTCTCGAACTTTGTAGACTGCGCCGTAGGAACCTTCTTTGATCATAGCAAGACTCTCGAACTCATCAACGCTTCCACAATCAGAAATCAAATCCCTACTACTAGTAGTAGTCGTGGAATTGGAAACCCTAGCTTTCTTCTTCTTCTTCAAACTAATTATTTGATCCCAACTATCCCAATCATCATCCCTCTTCCTTTCCGATGGGATGATTTCTTCGGGCAATGCTGCTTTCTTGATCTTAATAATCCCTTTAGCCGGCTTCGATCTGAACGCGGTCTTTCTTCCTCGGAAAAGAGTAGCATAATAACCTTTCGATTTCTGGCCGAACCCACCATTACCGTTGTTGTTGCAAAGTAGTGTCGCCATTGTTGCAGTGAATTAATGAGAGAGAAACTTGAGTTTAATTTGCTTGGTTACTAAGTATCAATGATGAACTAGGTCTTCAAACTTGTAGGTCAATCATCAATTAATAATTAAGGTAAATAAGATCGTAGTCCGAGTTTGAGTATGATAACTATATCTCATGGGATTATTTTCCTTTTTTACTCGCGCTTAACCAATAGGAATCACAAGTGAAATATTACTACTATTTATAAAATTTAGAATAATTTATCACACTAGCAAAACTATTAAAATAATAAATAAATAAATAAATAAATAAAATAAAATAAAATAAAATAAAAAGAAAAAGAGTCGCTCTTTGTTTTATTCTTTATGGTGAATTTATCGTTTTTGTATTATAAACGTATACATGGGTAACAATATCAATAAATGGTCTCGTGATGATTTCATTTGGTAAATAATTTTGCGCAAGATTATTTCCTTATTGCATATCTAGCTTGTTGTATTAATGGATGATCTTGGATGATCTTCACGTTGTTAAAACATTTTAAATAGATAAACTAGCCACTTAAAATAGTAAGAGATAAATAATAGCCACCAATTTAAAAATATATAAATTCTAGCACTTCCAAGTTGATTAGACAAAAATAACTTTAATGTTCACGCCCGACACACTTAGGCTCGATCGAGCTCAATAGGCTCATTCTAGCCTGAAACACTCGATCGAGCCTCTTTGAGCATGAAAGGCTTGATCGAGCCCATTCACGCCCGACACAATATATGAAGCTCGATCTGGCTCGAGAGGTTATATCGAGCTTGATACACTTAGGCTCTATCGAGCCAATCAGGCTCGAATAGATCTCATTCAAGCCCATGTGGGGAGAGAAAACTGGCGAAATTGGTGACAATGATGCGATTTCTCGCAATATCATCCTTCCCTATCATGCTTTCTCCTTCTTCGTCTTCTGCAACTACTACTGCCATTACCTATCTCTCTCTTTCCCTCTTTTCTTTCTTTCTCTCGCATGCAATTTTCGCTTCTCGTACCTGGTGTCATCGCCCTCTTCTTGCACCAGCTGCCGCACAGACGCAGAACGCGAGGAACATGCTTGTCACCCTCCGCCCACCGACCGTACATCACCACCAACTCCGTCGGCTCTCTCTTCACGGGCTCAAATGAGATCTATTCGAGCCTGATCGAGCCTTAGTGTGTCAGGTGTTGGAAATGTAGAACTTGCCGGGCTTACAATTACAATAGATAAATAGAAGATTACAAGTGAACAAAGAGAAATTTGAAGTCGAGTCGAGGAAACCCTCTTTCTGCAAGACGAATTACGCCCCGGCTAGTGCTCACGGATTTGGCGCTTCGTCCCCAAAGATAAAGCGACTTCTCGTCTTCTTAGCAGCAGCACCGCAAACTAAGAAGCTCCGGCGAACTGGAAAAGAGGCGAGGAAAGAGCTCAAAAAATGAAGAAGAAAGCTTGAAGATGCAGAGAAAATGTTTCTAGTTGTGAGTCTCTAGAATGCCTGCATGCAAACTATTTATAGGCATGTCTCACCAGGTGCCATGATGGCATTAATCAGCCAAATGGCTGTTTCTTGCGGTTTCTGACTGTTGACAGGAGTGGGAAGTAATGACTGTTGTAACAGTCATTCTAGAAGAGTCTCTTCTCTTGGGCTTCACGCAGACAAGGATGGGCTAGACGTTTGGGCTTCCAAAACATGGCCCAATACACTATATATTTTGTGGTCCAAAAAATATAGTACACAAGGCCCCAAGCCCAAGCCAAAGGCCCAAAGGACCAATTGCCAAGATCTAAGTCCACGGCCACGAAACCCGAGCCGGAGCCGGAGCCGGAGCCGTCCGGCACAGACGGCGGGGCCGGATCGAGTGTGTGCTCACGCGAGAGCCCAACCACACACTTATCCACTTACTTGGCCCACTTGTTATTAAGCCCACATGTTTAAACACTTTTAAACAGCAAACCACATTAATATTTAATCAATGTGGTATAACTTACACTTCATTAACTAATGAAGTAACTCTCCACCAAACTTTAAACATTTATATCTCACTCACCGGAAATCGGTTTTGAGCATATAAATATACCACGTTCATCTACTCCACGAGTAGAACAATAATCTAATATTTAATTTACGTAATAAATTAAAAATTAATTATTATTTATTTGGTCTAAAACCAAATTTCCAACATTCCCCCACATGAGTGAGATAGCCATATGCAAATGTATGCAAATGCAAGAGCTCAGTCCTCACGAGGTATAAAAGTATTAGGATAGGTAGTTTGTGGCTTTGAACCTTCCATAGTCAACACCATCGAGTACACAGGCGGCATAGTAGCGCAATGCTTTGAACTATCCCTCCATGGCGTGCACCTAGACAACGATGTTAACGCTTATACACCTCAACCTCATCCGTTCTCACGTTTTGTGTCCATTTCGGCCTTGGACACCCCTTTGGTTTCATAAGTGTATCTTAACAAAGCGGCCTCACTTCACACTTACATATGTGATTCTTTACCGAGTATCTTGCCATACTCAACCTCCTCGAGGTATTTAGGAATCATTAAAAGTCATAGACTTATCCTCACCACTAGGCAAGCTTTCAACACTCAAATGCTTTCAAGGGAATAAATAAATGTGAGTGTTTTCACACGAACTTTTGCAGCTTAGTTTTCCCATTGAACCAAGTTCTTGGGGTTTCCAATCATCATGGTTGGGTTACCACTATGATAGTTCTTAATTTGTGGATTTTACTCCCATTCCCTCTAGCAACTTATTCATTTGATCACGGTTTAACCCTTTGGTTAGTGGATCCGCCAGATTATCCAACGACTTCACATAGTCGACTGAGATAATCTCAGTTGTGATCAAATGTCTCACGGTATTATGTCGTCGACGAATATGTCGAGACTTACCATTATACAAACCACGTTTTGCCCTACCAATAGCCGTTTGGCTATCGCAGTGAATCATCATCGGAGGCAATGGTTTCTCCCAACATAGAATGTCCTCAAGAAAGTTTCTTAGCCATTCGGCTTGTTCACCAGCTATATCTAAAGCTATGAACTCAGACTCCATGGTGGATCGGGCTATACACGTTTATTTTGTGGATCTCCACGTAACAGCTCCACCCCCAATTGTAAACACATACCCACTTGTAGAAAGTGAATCTTTCATGTCCGAAATCCAATTCGCGTCACAGTACCCTTCAAGTACCGGGGGGTATCTCGAAAAATGTAGCCCATAACTTTGAGTATACTTCAAGTATCTCAAAACTCGTACTAGATCTCTCCAATGCTCTTTGCTTGGATTGCTCGTGTAACGACTCAATTTGTTCACGGCACATGCTATGTCGGGTCGAGTGCAATTTGTAAGATACATTAAACACCCTATTACGCGAGCATAGTCTTCTTGAGCAACCGACTCTCTTCGGTTTTTGCTCAAATGAACATTAAGTTCAATCGGGGTTTTGGCGGGCACGCTTTCAAAAGCGTTAAACTTCTTGAGCACTTTCTCAACATAGTGAGATTGTGACAAGACAATCCCATCGGATTTCCTTAGAATTTTCATTCCAAGAATAACATCCGCTAAACCCAAATCTTTCATGTCAAAGTTCCTCTTTAACATGTTCTTAGTTTCGTTAATTACACGGATATTACTACCCATGATTAACATGTCATCTACATAAAGACACACAATAACATACCCGTTATTCGTGTTCTTAATGTAAACACATTTATCACACTCGTTTATCTTAAACCCATTTGACAACATCACATTATCAAATTTCAAGTGCCATTGAAGTGGCGCTTGTTTCAATCCATAGAGGGACTTAACCAGTTTGCAAACCTTCTTCTCTTTACCAGGTTCTACAAATCCTTCTGGTTGTTCCATATAGATTTCCTCCTCTAAATTTCCATAGAGGAAAGCAGTTTTCACATCCATTTGATGTATCTCGAGATTGTGCAAAGCAGCAATTGCGAGAAGCACCCGAATGGATGTAATCCTTGTTACAGGAGCATAGGTATCGAAATAATCGTACCCTTCTTTCTGCTTAAACCCTTTGACAACCAAACGGGCTTTGTACTTGTCAATTGATCCATCGGCTTTGTATTTCCTTTTAAGGATCCATTTGCACCCCAAGGGTTTACACCCTTCGGGCAAATCAACCAACACCCAAGTGTGGTTTTGCCTAATGGACTCAATTTCACTTTGTACCGCTTTTTTCCAAAGCGGACTGCCCGATCTAGAAAAAGCTTCTTTGATCGTCGTAGGTTCTTGATCCAACATGAACACTACATAATCCGGACCAAATTGCTTTGGTTTCCGTACTCTACTACCACGTCTCGGTTCACTATCTTCCGGATTAGACCTTTGTCGTTTGCGTGACTTAGGTTCTTCATCCTCGGATTTAGAACTCGTGGCTTCACATTCAATTCTATTGCTAGAATTGAGTTCTACATTACCCTTGCCTTTACAAGGATATATGTGTTCAAAGAATATCGCATTCCTTGACTCGATCGTTGTTCCCACAGTCATGTCGGGTACTTCCGACTTGTGGATAACAAAGCGATAGGCGCTGCTGTTATGTGCATACCCAATAAAGATGCAATCAACCGTTTTAGGGCCAATTGTAACTTGTTTAGGTAGAGGCACTTCAACCTTCGCCAAACACCCCCACACTTTAAGGTACTTGTACGATGGTTTCCAACCTTTCCATAACTCATAAGGTGTAACATCTTTACCTTTGAGTGGAATCTTGTTCAGTATATAGTTGGCTGTCAAGACAGCTTCCCCCACATGTTTTGGGGCAACCCTGAACTAATCAACAAAGCATTCATCATCTCCTTAAGAGTTTGATTTTTACGTTCAGCAACGCCATTTGATTGGGGTGAATATGGGGCCGTCGTTTGATGAATTATACCACTTTCGTTGCATAATTCTTCAAACGGAGCAACATATTCGCCACCTCTGTCGCTTCGAACACTCTTAATTCGACCACTTAGTTGATTTTCGGCTTCATTCTTGAAGTATTTAAACGCTTCAATAGCCTCATCTTTACCTCTTAAAAGATAAAGATAACAATATCTCGTGCAATCATCGATGAACGTGATAAAGTACTTCTTACCACCACGAGTTTGCACATACTTTAAATCACACACATCGGTGTGAATTAAATCAAGGGGTTTCGTGCTCCGTTCAACCGAATGAAACGGTGGTTTTGTCATTTTTGCCTCAACACAAACTTCACATTTGTTTTGAGTGTTAACTTCATTTAACTTTAGTAAATCTAAATTTACTAATCGTTTTATAGCATTTAGATTAACATGTCCTAATCTACAATGCCATAAATTAGAGCACTCAACAATGTAAGAGGAAGTAGTAGCATTTTCATTACTCTCAATAGATTTTGGTACATGGCGTATAGCCAATACATTCAACCTAAAGAGACCATCAGAGAGGTAACCCTTTCCAAGGAAAGTACCACTCTTTGACAAAATAAACTTGTCAGACTCAAAAACAAGTCTAAACCCCTTGTTAACTAGAATAGAGCCCGATACCAAGTTCTTTCGGATGTCGGGAACATGCAGCACGTTCTTCAAAGTTAGAGAATTCCCGGATGTAAGCTTTAGCACCACATCTCCAACTCCGACAACCACGGACGAAGCTTGGTTTCCCATGTTGAGCTTCCTCCCCTCAACAGCTTGATAGGTAACAAACTTGTTCCTATCGGCACACACGTGCGCAGTTGCGCCAGTGTCGATGAACCAGCCTCCCGGCTTTTTGACTTGGTTGACCTCCTCGGTGACCACAGCCGTAAAGTCTTCTTTCACCCACTCGCCATCTTTCTCGGCGACGTTGGCAGCATGTTTCTTCTTCTTCTTGTTCTTGAGCTTCTTGCAGTCCTTCGCAGTATGCCCATGCTTGCCACAATTGTAGCAATCACCATCAAACTTCTTCGATGGTCCCTTCGCCTTGCCCTTGTCTTTGGCATTTGGGCGATCACGCTTGTTGGAGGGACCGCCCTTCTCCATCAAGTTCACCTTGGCATCAGACGGTGCCTTCGGTTTGTCTTGATCGCGCACATCAGACTCGATGCGTAGCTTCACAATCAAGTCTTCAAGAGTCATCTCCTTTCGCTTGTGCTTAAGATAGCTCTTGAATTCCTTCCAATTAGGGGGTAGCTTCTCGATCACGGTCGCCACCACGAACGCGTCCGGAAGGACCATCCCCTCAGCATGGACGTCATGCACAATGAGTTGAAACTCTTGTACTTGCTCCATCATCGGTCGAGAATCGACCATCTTGTAGTCCAAGTACCGGGCTACAACGAACTTCTTCGTACCCGCATCATCGCTACGGTACTTCTTGTCTAACGCCTCCCAAATTCCTTTGGAGGTGTTAACACCAGAGTACACATTGTACAAGCTATCATCCAAGGCGTTGAGAATGAAATTCTTGCACAAATAGTCTCCATTGCGCCAATTGTCATACAAGGCACGAACATGGAAGTTCACCTCATTGGCATTTGGCGCAGCCGGCTCATCTTCCGTGAGGAAGTTTGCCACTCCTAATGTTGTCAAGTAGAACAACATCTTTTGTTGCCACCTTTTGAAGTCAGCTCCGCTAAACTTCGGCGGCTTCTCGGCGGGTGGCATCACCCTTGGTGCCGAGTTTGCTCCCATAAGGGAGCCACTTGGGTTAGGCCCATAGGCCGCCCCCACAGTCGAGCCCATGAATGGCGCTCCAACAGTTCCACTAAAAGTGAAACCCACGGTGCCGCTTGAAGTGGAACCACCGCTTGACAAAAACGGGTTACTCCAAACCCACGAACTTGAAGGCATCGTCGAGCCTCCGGTTGAACCGCCAGTGTTGGAGTTCATTGCCGATGCAGTAGTGAAAGTTGGCAACGGCGTTGACATGGTTGATGGAACAGTTGACGACATAGTAGATGGTAATATCGAAGCTTCAATGGACGAGTCGGTGGAAGCTGCAGCACTTGTCATCTTCGAATAGGTGATTGAATTTCAAAACTCCTTGAAACGGCAAGAATAATTCGTCTTGCGATTGTTGGAAATGTAGAACTTGCCGGGCTTACAATTACAATAGATAAATCGAAGATTACAAGTGAACAAAGAGAAATTTGAAGTCGAGTCGAGGAAACCCTCTTTTCGCAAGACGAATTACACCCCGGCTAGTGCTCACGGATTTGGCGCTTCGTCCCCAAAGATAAAATGACTTCTCGTCTTCTTAGCAGCAGCACCGCAAACTAAGAAGCTCCGGCGAACTGGAAAAGAGGCGAGGAAAGAGCTCAAAAAATGAAGAAGAAAGCTTGAAAATGCAGAGAGAATGTTTCTAGTTGTGTGTCTCTAGAATGCCTGCATGCAAACTATTTATAGGCATGTCTCACCAGGTGCCATGATGGCATTAATCAGCCAAATGGCTGTTTCTTGCGGTTTCTGACTGTTGGCAGGAGTGGGAAGTAATGACTGTTGTAACAGCCATTCTAGAAGAGTCTCTTCTCTTGGGCTTCACGCAGACAAGGATGGGCTAGACGTTTGGGCTTCCAAAACATGGCCCAATACACTATATATTTTGTGGTCCAAAAAATATAGTACACAAGGCCCCAAGCCCAAGCCAAAGGCCCAAAGGACCAATTGCCAAGATCCAAGTCCACGGCAACGAAACCCGAGCTGGAGCCGGAGCCGGAGCCGTCCGTGCCGTCCGGCACGGACGGCGGGGCCGGATCGAGTGTGTGCTCACGCGAGAGCCCAACCACACACTTATCCACTTACTTGGCCCACTTGTTATTAAGCCCACATGTTTAAACACTTTTGAACAGCATACCACATTAATATTTAATCAATGTGGTATAACTTACACTTCATTAACTAATGAAGTAACTCTCCACCAAACTTTAAACATTTATATCTCACTCACCGGAAATCGGTTTTGAGCATATAAATATACCACGTTCATCTACTCCACGAGTAGAACAATAATCTAATATTTAATTTACGTAATAAATTAAAAATTAATTATTATTTATTTGGTCTAAAACCAAATTTCCAACATCAGGTGCGAATGAGATCGATCGAGCCTCAGTGTATCAGGCTTGAACAAGCCTCATGGCAGGTGCGAACGGGCTCGAACGAGATATCTCGAGCTCGACTGAGCCACAATGTGTGGGGCTCGAACATGCTTGATCAAGCCTTCTGGGATCGAACAACCTATCAAGTTCGATCAAGCCTCAGTGTATTGAGTATGAACGAGTTCATTAAGGTATTTATGTCTAATCAAGTAGGAAATTGCTAGAATTTATATGTTTTTAAGCAGTGACTACTCCCTCCGTCTACAAAATTTATGCATAATTTTCCTTTTTCGTACAATATTCCTTTTCTACTCCCAAAGTCAACTAAAATACACTTTAATATTCAATCAACTCTACTATACACTATAAAAGGTAGGACCCTTATACCATTTTAACTATCACTCATCATAAATATTAAAACCAGTGCCATAAATATTAAAACCAGTGCCGGAAATTTCAATGCATAATTATAGTGGACGGAGGGAGTATTATATATCTTTTACTAATTTTAAGTGACTAGTTTACCTTTTGAAATTAATTTTGCGGAAAATTATTTTACGAATGAAATTGACACGTGAACTATTTATTGAGCTTGTTACCCCTTAATACTTATAATACAAAAACGATAAATTCACCATATATATCTTATGGTCGCCTGGTCACTCTTCATGGGCAATTTTTGTGGGTACCACTTACATTTTGGTCATTTTATCATGATTTTTTTTTCATTGATCTTTTATTTTATACCTCAACTATTAATAGCATCATTATATTCAAAAATTATATAAAAATCAAAATCTCGATTTAATTTTATCCTTTGAATTTCAAAGAAATGAATATAACGAACAATGGATTAAAAAAAAAAAGAACAATCGATATTTGAATTTCATGTATTTTGTGAATGAAATAATGTTATTAATAGTTTTTGAGATATTAGAATGGAACAAAAAAAATCATGATAAAATGCAAAATTGCACCAGTTTTCTAAGACCTCCAATCATGGTAGAAGGAATTGAACCAGTGAAGTAGTTATATGACAAATCGACATATATGAACTCTGTTAGGTTAGCCAAGGTTTAAGGAATAGATCCTGTGAATTAGTTAAATCTAGATGTTGCAGAGTAGGTATGTAGAATATTGCATTATAAAAAGTACCATTCAAACTGCAACCAACAAGACTCAAGGTGATCAAGTTCGGAAAGATGGCTAACAAGTCGGGTGCATCTCTAGACAGATCGTTGCATACCATCTAGTCGAAGAAAAGAAAGTGAACGCATTTGCCAATAGGAATCAGCCCAGAGTGTCGACAAAGAATCTCTAACTATGCTCAAAGATTTGAGTTTGGGTAAATTTGACGATACAGTATTATGTGGCTCCATCTTCGCCTGTCACGAGAAGAGGTAACAAAGATACGAACAAGAAAGATGTGCATAAGGTGAGTTAGATTTCGGAGAATCATATCAAAATTCGGGTGCTCTAATTCTAGAAGACTATATAATGCAATACTCTCCGAAAGAACAAAGGAGATATCGAGACTAACCAATCCATTCAACATCGAAAGCTGAAGCAGAACTCGATTAGCCACCAAGATATGCATTGGACAAGCTAGTTCAAGTGTGTGAAGGAGTTGAGAGATTGGATACTTTCTCGAAATCCGAGTGAAGTTGAATTCGTTGTCCTCCGTCCCCTTCTACTTGAGTCCGCTTTTATTATTCTGAGTCTATTATTATAATAAAATGGCTCAAGTAGAAGGGGACAGATGAATCGGAATAATAATTTGTAAGTTGCATGTGTTGTGCATGAGGTGCTTGTGTTGTGCTCGTACACAATTCATGCATATTTCTAGTTTTATCATATATAAATATATTAAATTGGATATTTAAATTGATGGAAGATAATTTTTGTTCTTAAATGAAATATTATACGGAATACATTTTGTACGTTATGAATATAATATGAAAACAACTTTTATTTTTAAAACATTGCTCTTTGTACATAACACGGGCATATTTCTACTTTTCTCTATTCAACATTGGAAGTTATACCGCATTCCCTTGAATTTTTTGTATCAACTTGTTTCTTTCTTTTGCAATGACGATCGGTAGGATGAATGCAAAAATGAATTTTACAGCTACAATGCACAGATAATTTATTATGATCAAGTGGAAGATCATTATGAATTGAAACCTTCATATGGAATGGATAAGAACAACTCTAGTAATAATAATTATTCAACACAATACTACAACAACAAAATAATGCTATATAACCAAGTTGATCAATTGGCACAAACCGGAGATATATAATAAATTACCTTCTCTCTCCAACTCTTCTTGCGGTCTGAGAGCTAGCAGTGATTGGAGCCCAGAGCTTATACATAAGATTATTTTATACTAACAACATTGCTAAAAGTATGTAACACAAGACTGCTCTCTTAAGAGCTGTGTCATGGTTTAAAGGTTGAAATATTAAAATTAACAATTCCAAACATAAACATTGAGGAGTTCACGTAAAAACAGGTTTCATGAAATAAAATGACGTGATCATGCTTTTTTGTAGTTCATCTACTTTATTTGGTCAAAGGAAAATCATTTGATTAGTACTACATTTTATTAATATAAATTCATCCACAAAATCAATACACAATAATGTAGTTACCAAAGAACAGAGCATTTTTCTCCAAAGGCATAATTTTTTATGCCACTATCAATCACCAAGGTTTTATTTCCTGCAAAAAATGACATAAACAAGGGAATATATATATATGCACAAACCAAAAATCAATAGAGTAAATTAGAATCAATTTGAGCGCATATGTTTTTTTATCTGTAGAATTATTGTAGTTAATCTAACAAAATAAAGAATACATGTTCGTGGGCCTTGAATACTATATTTTTTGAACCTAAAAAATTATAGTGAATTGGGCTTAAATATCTTGAGCTCAATAGTTGTTCAGCCCGTTTCGTGTGGCTCGTCACCTAGCCCAACTCGTGTGGCCCATCTGGAAAGGTTCTAGATTGACTGTTACTCAGCCATTACTCCCACCAACCTGCAACAATCAGAAACAGCCAATGGCTGTTATTGAATTCCCCAAGTGGTGAGCGAAACAACCATATAGCTGGTTAATGCTCATAATGAACATTGAATTCACCAGGTGGTGAGCTGTTCATAATGGCCTTGAATTTTCTATGTGGCGAGCTGCCTATAAATTAGGAGGTATGGTTGCACTTCTCAAACACACCAACTCAAAGCATTCTATCTTCTCTTTGCATACTCTCCTCGCTTTTCGAGCTAGTTTGCACTGCTGCTACCAAGAAAATGAGAAGTTATTTTATCTTTAGGGACGAAATATCGGATCCATGAGCACTTGCTGGGGCATAATTCGTGAATCTGTGAGCACTAGTTGGGGCGTAATTCATCTTGCTAAAAAAGGGTTTCCTCGACTCGACTTCAACTTATTTTATTTTATTCAATTTTTTTGTTTGTAGTTTCACTTGTAATCTTCGATTTTAAGTTGTAATTATGTATGCCCGGTAAGTTTGAGTACTACGGTTCTAACATATGCTGACTAAATGCATATATGTATGCGCTGTATTTTGTGCTTAGACTTATATAGTTATATACATATGTTATCAATAAAAATAATTAATAGATAAAAATAAAATTTAAGTTGTTTGCATAATTATTACTACTAAGTATTATTTATTTATATGTTTGTTTTTTTATAAGGTGAACCCAACCCAATTAGCGTTACTTTGTTTGCAATATCTCCAAAAGTTTAGAAAATAAATTAAAGATAAACATATTCCAAAAAGGGGAAGAAAGAAGGAAAGAATACAGCCCTAAACTTCGTCTTCTTCACAGGTTGAGGCCTTGAAAAGCTGTGTTGAGAGGAAGATCGAAAGCGGATGTAACTCCACTTCCTTCGGGCTCGATCTACTGCAATTTCTATTTATCGAAAGAAATAGAAAAGAACAGCCGCCTGTGTAGCACGAATCACATGACTTGGATTGCGAAATGAATTGTCGGTGACTTGAATCGTCTCTGTCCTCCTATTCCTGCAGATTTTAGAGAGTAAGTTGGATTGTTGGAACTCAATAATTTTGATTTTGCAATGCTTCAGCTGTATATTTGTTGAATGAAATATCTAAGTATAATTAATTATGAATACCTCAACTTAGATCATGTTATCTTTGTTTATAGCCATATGCAAATCAATCTTATGAAGCTGTCTCTGCATTTGCAGGCCACCTGTTTGTATTATGTGTTGGATTGCATTGCAAATTGCAGTGGTAGGGAGTTTTTATGTACTGTATTTCATTGTAATTGTAATATGCATTGGAGTTGTAGGAGTTGACAACAAAAAAAGAGCCCGGAAGCATAAACAACAATGGAACTAATCTCAAGGAGTACTGCATAAAAACATAGTAATATATAGAAGCAGGTTTTTGATATCTAAATTTGAATGCAGTAACAAAATGTGTTGTCAGCCACATTCACCAACTGTTATCCATGCTCACTGACTTTTATGAGAATATGCCATGAAAATTGGGAATCTGAATGCTGTATAGACATTATGTCTATTTTGTTTTTGTTGTTTTTTATTTGCAGCCAATTTCGGTGGCAAGATTGCTGCGTATGTGATTATTAAGTATCAAGTATAGTAATAGATGTGAAAAATATCAAAGTAGAAACTCAATAGTCTCTTCACACTTCACAATAAAGAAGGTATAGTTTATATACTGAAAGAAGCATTAACTTTTGCAGAAAAATAATTAAAGAAAATAGAGCGGAGAGGAGGAATAGGTGTTTTAGGCGGGAAACCAATCTGGTACAATTGACATGTTTATATGTATATAATAGATAACTGGTTAAAGTAATAAATATTATTAGGATTATATGTTCATGGTAATGCCTCTGTTTGATGGAATAAATGGTATTCATCGTTAGCTCTGCGATCAGAGGTATATATCAGTATGGGTTGTAGCTGATGAAATAATTGGTTTTAGTGCCCAAAATTTTTCCATCCCTTCACTATTCATCATCCTCAATCTTCTACCGGAAGATACAACCCTCGCCTGTTGGAGTTGAATTTGTACTTTGTAGTTCTACTCTTTAGTTTTAGATATGTTGCATGCCTTTTTTGCATCTCCTTTCCTAGGCGGCGGCGAAGTTTATCTAAAAATATAGAATTCTAAAATTTTGTTTGTTGGATAATTTCTGTTTATCAAAAGCATCTTCTCAAATAGCTTCAAATGAGGTTTAAGCAGCGGGATTAGTAATCATCATGTTCCCTTAATTATTCGAATCAACAACCAAATTCCACGTCCTTTTAACGGAGCTGCTGCCGGACGAGAGATGATCTCATGTACTCCTCATCCATTCAAGCCAATGCTTTGTGGATTTTTTTCCGGGTCCCGTGGGGAGATTAGGATGGGGCGTATCCATCGTTTTGTCAGAAGGCAAAAGAATAAAATTTTGAAAATTCGTTTAAGTTAATGTTCATATTACAATAATAAAAAACATAAATTACAATGTAGGACATGTGGCAAGATCAGGTGGAGTGTGGCAATGCCTTAGCAGGTAGAGAGTATAGCTTACTTGAAAATTGGCATGTTAAATTTTGTGTTCTCAGTTGTGTGGATTTAAATCTCACTGGTACACATGTAAGTAATGTTCGATGTTTGAAGTATGGTGGTTTTTTGTTGAAATGCCGGCCATATTAATATTTATCTATGTGCTGCAGTTAGTGTGATCATATGTTGAGCTTTCAATTTGAGAATGATTCCCCTCTAGAGGGACCTCTAGAGTGAGTAATGCTTGCAAGGCAGATTTCGAAGCGCTGTATTTACACATTGGCTGATCCCCGGCCATGGCTTTTCGTGGGTTTGGGCAATCCGGGGGATAAATTTTTGGGCACCAGACATAATGTGGGGTTTGAATTCATTGATGCATTTGCTAAATCACACGGGATAGCCATGGACTCTGTCCACTGCAAAGCCATTCTTGGAAAAGGCATGTTCTTTCTGATTAATTGTCTTGTCTTGTCCTGAAAACTTTGATTTTTCTAATTAGCACTAGTCTTTCTTTGGATGTGTTTTCCAGGTTTTGTAAATGATGTTCCAGTTTTCCTTGCGAAACCTCAGACTTACATGAACTTAAGTGGTGAATCTGTAAGAAATTTATTTTATTTGAATACTCTATTCTATGTGTCTGTGAGCGTGTGTGCGTAGTCAGCTGAACTGGTTCCCATTCTTTTTGTGGCAGAGTGGTCCTCTTGCAGCCTATTATAAGCTTCCCCTTAACCGAGTTCTTGTGGTAAAGACAAATGTTCATATTTCCTACTCACTCTCATATTGACTTGGATGATTTTTTATACTAACAACCTAGTTTGCTGATGTAGCTTCATGATGACATGGCTTTGCCTTGCGGAGTTCTTCGTCTCAACCCCTTGGGAAATCATGGAAGTCATAACGGGTAAGAAAATACAAACTTAATGTTGCAAGATACAACTGCTGAATTAAGTAATAAAGAAACTAGTCTACAGTTGCTGGTATTCCATTTTCCTCTGGTGTAATTGTACAATTGAGAGCATCCCTTTGAATGGTTATGGACCTTTTAGATTCTCACACGTGTTTGGTGTGTCTGTATTTCTGCTGTTTGAGCTTTATGATCCATATACATTACATCGTTTGATCTTGCCAGACTGAAGAGTGTGATCCATCACTTTCGTGAAAATAGAGAATTTCCTCGTTTAAGAATCGGTAAGTTTGTTTTCCATTATGCTACCTTGTACTTTTTTCATTTTAACCGTTAATAACTAACCAAATAATGTGTATTCCGTTTGTTAGGTATAGGGAAGCCTGCTGGTCAAATGGATCCAAAAGCATTCTTACTCCAAAAATTTAATGCCAGAGCTCGAGAGAGGGTATGTATGCATGTCATATATTTTTTCATAACATATGGTAGTTCGCTTTACATAGTAGCCTCGAAAGAATGAGAACTCTCGAATAGCTTGTTTGTCAATGCAACTATGCTAATCATGCAGGCAAAGGTTTATTTATTATCCCTTTCTTAGGACATGGCAGATTGATTATGCATTACAAGAAGGTGTCGATGCTCTAGGACAAGTCTTGTTGAAAGGCGTGACAGAGAGCGCTCGATGCTTCAATAAGGAGCAGAAGTACAAGCACTTGAGACTACAAACCGTGCCAGTATGATAGAGGTACTTTGCCTGAATCTTGTTATTTATTTTAACTGGCATCTCTCTATTCATCTAGAAGCTTACTTTTCTCTTGGACATTGGCTCTGCTCATTTAGGCTCAGCTATCAAGTTTTGTTCTTCCAAGGGTTCTTCGGGATCACTGGCAGACTCTTCTCGATCTATCTGAGAAATCCCTTTGATCCAATGGCATTGTCTATGCCCTTCTTGAACAAGGAGAGTATTTCTTGAAGGATTTGGTTCTTTTCCAGTCGATCTTAACACCATACTTCAGCGATGAGTCGACGTTGTGAATCAGTGGCGGATATCTCCTTCTTCACCAGCAAGAATTGCTTGAAGACGGATCTTCTTGGTAAAGAGTTGGTCGTGTCCTCCAGAATAAGATATAAGAATCTTCGAGATGATGTCCATAAGGATCTGGTACTTCTGTTGAAAATGCTTGGTTAAAAAATTAATGTGAGGAAAAATAAAAATTAATATGAATAAAAGTTTTTATCTTTGTGAACATCAAAATCTTCTCATTTATTATATTGGGCATACTTATAATAGTGTCTTTTAGTTTCTTACTCCATTTTATTTTATGCATTGTCTTGACGTTTAACATCTACTCGGTATTTTATTTTTGTTTGCAATCTTAACAATTCGTTACACATTATATATGGAAACTATATTATATTTGTCCTATTTTTATAAAAAAATACTTCTTCCGTTTATTGCGATCTGGCTCCTTTCTTTTGGACACGATTTTTAAGAAAATGTAATTTATGTATATTATTGTGGTACCTACCTCCTGCATGAATATAGATTAAGGGTTATTCTGGGTTATTTTTAGAAATGGGTCAAATGAGAGTAAACATTAAAAAAAGAAAATGTGGTTAAATGAGAGTAAACAAATGGAGTAAGTAATAGAAAAACGGATCCATGCATAGTCCTGAAAATCTGGGAGGTCACATTTTAATCAAAGTATCTTAAAAAGTTATAAACATTTCAGAAAAAAAAAATGTAAGAGATCAAGAAAATAAATTGTACTCCACTATATATCTTATGAAATAATTTATCTCTAAGTTTTGAAAATTTTATGAAAAACAAACGTATTTCAAGTTTCACAAGATTTAATTTCAGTGATCTCCAGTGGAGTTTCTATTTTTTTTTTTTTTTTAATCAATTATTGAAATTTACATTAAAGGAATTTTTGCATTTAATTAAAGTTCTTGTTCTTGTTTGAACCATAAAATTAAAAATATAAGACTCGCTAAGCGGAAGATTTGTCCGAGATATATTAGGATTGAGAAAAATACTTGTTACCATAATCAAACTCGGACGTCAAAAAAATACCTTAAATAGAATATAATTTACTTACCCTAATTAATTGCGACATATATAAAGTAGTACTACTTCATCGGCTGACAACATACTTCATACTTCATACTTGGTACCCACGCAACTCAACACTCTCTCTCTCTCTCTCTTGTTTCTGTCATTCACTGCAACAATGGCGGCGATTCTATGCAACAACAACGGTAATGATGGTGGCTTCTATGCTTCTCTTTTCCGCGGAAGAAAGGCTGCTTGCCGATCGAAGCCGGCCAAAGGGATTATCAAGATCAAGAAACCATTGCCCCAAATCATCATCTCTCCGAAGAAGGAGAGGAAGAGGGAATGGGACAGTTGGGAAAACAACGATCAAAGCTTGAAGAAGAGAAGGGTTCCTACTTCTACTACTACTACAAGGGATGTGATTTCTGATTGTGGAAGCGTTGATGAGTTCGAGAGTTTGGAAACCATTAGCGAAGGTTCTTACGGCGTTGTCTACAAAGTTCGAGACAAAGTAACCGGAGAAATCATGGCCATGAAGGAAGAGATGGACGGTTTGACTCCGGCAACGTTAACGGAAATCAACATCCTCAAATCCCTCGAACCCCATCCCAACATCGTCGGATTCAAGAAAGTGGCAGCGGACGATTGCGATGGAGTCTACGTCTTGATGGAGTACATGGAGACTGATTTGAAAAAATACATAGCTCTCAAGAAGGAAAAAGGCATAGCCATTAATGAAGTAAAGGTGTTGATGAAGCAGTTGCTCGAGGGAGTCAAGTTTCTGCACCAGAATTCTGTTATGCACAGAGATCTTAAGCCTGCAAACGTTCTTGTAAACGACGGTGGAGATTTGAAGATATGTGATTTTGGGCAGTCGATTAGGTTTGAGAAGGAGGCGGGGTCGTATTCGTCTGGAGTAGGGACGCTGTGGTATAGGGCGCCGGAGCTTCTTCTTGGAGTTGAAAAGTATTCGACAGAAGTAGATATGTGGGCTGTGGGTTGTATAATGGCAGAATTGGTATTGAAGAAGGTGTTGTTTGAAGGGGAAGATGAAGAGGATCAGTTGGATGAGATTTATTGCACTCTTGGATCTCCTAATAATTCCAACAAGATATGCAGCAGCTCGATTTCGCCTGCAAATAAGCTTCTCTCGGAGGCTGGATTCGATCTGCTCAAAGGGTTGTTGAGCCATGATCCGAGGAAGAGGACGACTGCGGAAGCTGCTCTGAATCATGCCTGGTTCAATGAGGATTGAGAGATGGATGGCATTCTGTTTATATCATGTAATTATGCAGCAATACCAAATTTTGTAGAGTTGGTATTAGTGGTAGTTGTTGCTCCAATTTTTTGCTAAAATATTCCAAGTGATGATTACTCTGTTTATTATACATAGTTGTTGTTTGTTTCCTGTTTAATTCTCTACTGTTGGTTGGTGCAAGATCTTTATGATGTGTACTAGGAATTTTCATGCACATCACACATATTTATCTAATTTCTCATTCACTATTTGATGTTAATTTTGCCTTTGCAGAAAAAATATGGAAATAAATTACTCAGAAATTGATGAAAATACAAGTGATGGTGGATTAACAAAATTAACACAACATAAACTCAACAAATCAATACAAAATTTACGAAGTGGGAGAGACAGAGACTCAATTCAAATAGTACACTGTGACAAGTGAGAGAGAAAGCAAACAATTGACAAACCTCAACAATGAATTCTAATCAATTCTTCCTACACATCAAACCAAAGAATCCAAAGTCAACATATCAAAAGGAACTTATTGTACAAAAGAAACCCCTAAAAATAAATCAAAAAACCATCCCACAAAGTTAAAATATAAGATTCACACTAACTTAAAACAACTAAAAATGAATTCACATAAGTCATGAGGCAGTAGGAGAGGAGCCTTTAGAACCAAACCACAGGCATTTATCCTTCACAGCTTCTGCCTCATTTGCATATTCTTTAAATCTGTACTCTTCGAGCTTGCTCGAAGACGGCACTTTCCCTTCGCTGTAGCACTGGCTACACAAACTAAAATGCGCCTTCATCTCCTTGAATCGAGATCCGATTATGGGATAGCGACAGGTAGCACAAACATGGCTGCCATGCCGACTCCTATCTCCACTCTCGAGCTTCAACACAGTCGAAATTATACTGAACCCCCATTCTTGATCATCAAACATTGCGATGAACTCTGTCAAGGAAACCAAGGAATTGTCTGATTCCCCGTGAATTTCCAAGATTTCACTTATCCCGTGTGTGGGAATGTAGATCGTCCTCAACAGCTTGATGTATTTCTGAGCATCGGATTTCTTGATCTGCGTGTTGCCTTCATTCACAGGACGCCATAAGAGCGATTCGTATGCAATTTGCTTCCGTTTGTCTGCATTTCCACCGCATAGAGGTGCAAGAATCGCGAAAAACATGCCTAAATCTACCCTACCCGACTCAGACTCATCCAAAACACATAGGATTTTCTGGTTTATAGCTTTGACAGCACCAACAAAAGTTTCTGGCTTCAAGAAACTAAGCAACTTGTGGAGAATTCCTTCGAGCGACGCTTTCCGTATGGACTTTTGAGGCATGCCATTGCTGGAGTAGGAAATCGGCACATCTTCACTCATTTCTTTCTTTATTTGTTCAACCTCACACCTATTCAATCTAGTGATCCTCTGAAAGGCTCTGATATCAAGTGCAATAGCTAGCTCTGGCCTTAACGTGGTTTTCTCGCCTACGACCTTAAACTTGGAGGGCTCTATAGTGATGAAGGCTGCCTCACCATTGCCATTACCATTCCCCCTCAACTTTCTCTTCTGCAGCTGCTTCAAATGCGATATAGCATCGTGCAATTCAACTCTGTTTGTCATCTTCAAAGCTTCTTTCAAAGCTTTCTTAGCTTCATCTGTTTCTCCAGCTCCTAACAAAGAGACAGCCTTGTTCAGCTGTGCCCTCCAATGGTTAGGGCACACGGCCAAAACCCGAGTGTACATCTCCGAAGCTCTTTGATATCTACCCATATCCATATACAACCCTCCCAAATTGTACAAAGCATCTACATGACCAGGTTTCAGATCGATCGCCTTCTGAAACTCCTTGATAGCATTTTCATCATCACCCATGGCGTGCAAAGCAGAAGCTAAATCACAATGTGCATCCGCATAATCGTTTTTCATATAAATAGCCTCTTCTAAAGCCTTAACAGCTGCCTTATACTCCCCTACACCAAAGAGAGCACTGCCCAAAAGCTTCAATGCTCGAAAATGAGTGGGGCACAGAATAGCGGCCTCTCTATAATGCTCACAAGCACCAAGAACCATACCTTCTCCTTCAAGTGCAATCCCCAAATTCACATGAATCTGGGGCAATAGATAAGCCCATTGATTCCCACCAGCCTCTGCTGCCTCTAAAGCAAGCAAAAACTCGGCTTTCGCCTCACTATGCCTACCAAGAACATACAAGCAATTCCCAGCTCTGAAATGAGGCTTCACATCGAATGGTGTTAATTCACAAGCTCTCTTAAAACTTACCAACGCCTCCTTAAACAGGAAATGCTCGTATAAGACTCGACCGACGGCCATTTGACCATCAAACGCCTCAGCTCGTGATCGAGCCCTATCTGCCCTCGACCTCAAGACTCCCAATTCTTTTACAAAAGCTGCATAATCTGCAGAAGATTCATCCCAAATCACTCTCTTATCAGATATTTCACTCGACGGGCCGAGCTCTCTAGACCATCCGGGATCGGAGAAAACATCAGAATTGTCATTCTTGATCTTTCCATCCTTCATATGCTTCATTTTCAATATATTGATCAGAACCTCGAGATCATCGACAAGCTTCCAGGTATCATCGAAGACAATGCCGTGGTTAGGGGAAGCAGCCCACGCAGCAGTGCGCTGCTTCTTGTGGGGCTCCATTACACGCTCATCAGCGACGGAGGAAGAAGAGGCTGCCTCCTCGGAGGCCTGCGAAATCCCATTCTTTTCCTCCGATGGCTTGAGCTCGAGGCCGAGGGCGTCGAAATCTCGGTCGACGTCGCCGGCTCCGTCGTCGTAGGTACGGAGGAGTCCGTCAAAGGTGAGGCCTTTCTCGCCGTCGATGAATTCCCCGTACGTACGGAATACTTCGTCGAGAATTGCGCTAATCTGTTCGTCGCTGAACTTAACCCTAGGGTTCACCGCCACAACCAGCGCCGCCATCTCGTCCCGGTTCAAACCCCCATCCCGGTTTGCGTCGAATTGCTGGAATATCCGCTTCACTTTCTCCGATCTACTCCCCCGAGTCGTCATGGCTGGATTTCACTCCTACTTCAGGATATTCTAGGGTTTCAATTGGGAATGCCGGCTGAATTCGAAAGTTTATTTGGAAATTGAGCTCGGGGGAATTGAATTGAGATCAAAGGGTGCGTAAATCAAGGATTCAATTACCGAATACCTCGTCAGAACTGTGGAATTGACATAGCCAGAGCTAGGGCTTAATACGAACACAACAAACACTGGATGAAGAAAAGATTTGAGGCTCCTAAATCAGCTGAGAGAATTGAGAAATAATCTTCTGAAAATGGAAAATCTTTTGAAGCTGGGGTGAGAGAATGTACCTCTGTAGTTGTTATGTTGGTTGGATTAGGATCTTGCCTATTGCTATTGCTAAACAAAGTGGAGAAAGAAGTCCTCTGCCACTGCCATTTGTTTCTCTCTCTAAATTGATTTTTTATTTTTATTTTTATTTTTTTAATTTTGGTTCTTTTGTTATTGTTTCTTAAATTTGCCAGAATAATTGTGGCTGTGTGAGTGTGATGATGGAATGGGTTGGTGGGGGCGGAGACAGACTGGGAATTTAATTTTTGTTTTTTAAGACTTTTTATTTTTATTTTATTACTTGTTTACTTATGTGATCTATTTAATTGGATTTAATGATGGCTTAGTGGTTGTCATTATTGGCTTAATTATGACAAATGTTAGAAGATTTAAGACTTTTGGAAAATGTAACCTGACTGACTTAATTGTTACATTTATTTAATTTAATTCCTCTTTCTTTATGCGCTTTTTTTCTTTTTCGGAGGGGCTTGGAACGTGACATGTACTACCTCTGTCCCTTTTAAGTTGAGTCGTTTCTTTTTCAGTATTTGTGGTAAGCATTTTCAAGCGTCTTGATGATGAGTTTTAAAATAACTTTTCAAAGATTTTTTCTTTTACGAGATACTACAACACTTGTAGTATCTCGTAAAAGAAAAAATACATCAAAAATTTATTTTAAAACCTATTATCAAGATGCTTGAAAACATTTACCACAAATGATGAAAAAAAATGACTTAACTTGAAAGAGACGGAAGGAGTAGTTGACAGTCCGGAACTTATAATATTTAGGGCACCTCCAATGGGGCGGGCCTGCCGCTGCCGAGCTAGCCGTGCCCAGACTGGCGTCATTATGACGTCATCCGGGCATTTTTTATATTTTTTTAAATTGAATTTTCGAAAAAAAAAAATGAAAAATCAACATTCAGTCGTTACCCAACGGCTACCCCCACTTTCACCTTTAAATTCTCTTCCCCATTCCCTCATTTTCACACCATTTTCTACTTGTTCTCCTCCAATTCTCCCAAAAAATCCTTTAAAATTTCTTCAATTTCAAAAAATAATAAAAAATGAGTGATCCAATTGAAGATTTCGTAGAAATATATTTTGGTGGTAACTACGGCGGGGCAATTCTACAAATCCGGAGAAGCAACCAAATACGCCGAGGGCGAATTCTTCGTCGGTTCTCAGGTTTCGACCAATTTGCCAACTCCCCCTCCCTCTTTATGGGATTTTTCGGCCAAGGTTATCAACTGTATTCTCCAACCGATAGTCAAGGTTTCGATCAATTTCCTACTATGCCGGAAAATCGAGAGCCCACTCGGTTTGCAACTCAAGGGCTTGAGTCGATGAATCTCGCCTCGTCATTCTACAGTGTCTCCAACATTCCAGCTAAAGCACCAAAAAAGGGGAGGGGAAAAAGCAAGTCAAAGAAAAACACCGAGGTGCCGACGACGCAAAGTGGAGCCAAGCCGCCCAAGGCATACATGGAAGAGGAAACGGGATTGCTCAGCAAAATTTAAGTTGCAGTGTTTGAAGACCAGAGAATCGGCGACGATCAAACAGGGCAATATTTTTGGGGTAGAATCACAGAAGTCTACCTTGCGAAGAAGCTAAGCAGGGCGCCGGTGAGGGATAATAAAATGATGAAATCGCATTTCGGCAGAGTCCAAGCAAAATGCAAGGAATTCAACGGCTTCTACTGTCAGGCGAAAAGGGATTGGCCAAGCAGAGCCAATGACGAAGACGTATACAATAAGATGGATACGTTGTTCTACAATGCCAACGGAAAGAAGACGCATGTCAAGTACAAAAAAGCTTGGAAGGTATTGAGCATGAGTAAAAAATTCTATCATATCTTGAACTCCAACAGCGGTTCCGATAAGCACCAAAAGGGTGCCGATGAATCATCCAACTCAAGTCGATCATCCACTCCTGAAGACGCCTACGACTTTTATGATCGGAACCGGCCGATTGAGACAAATCAAGCAAAAGCCCAAGCCCGGAACAAAGGCAAAGAAATGACAACTTCAAAGGATCCGATTGATGTTGACGCCATGGGGGACGAAGTTTTCAGAATACAGACCGAGGCGGCTCACTCGCTTGTAGCTCTTGCGGAGGCAAAAGCAAAATCCGAACAATCGAAGCGGATAAGGAACTATTAGAAGGCCAAAAGGGTAGATACGAGCAACATGTCGCCGGAGGATTTGGAAGAACACTACGCCCTTTTAGCCATGCTCAAGAGCTTGATTTGAAATTTTGCCTTTTAATTGTATTGCAAGTTTTTTTTAATGTAATGTTGCAATTTAAATTCAATAAATAAAATTTTATCGAAATATTTTTAATTCATAAAAAAAATTAGAAATAAAAATCGAAAAAGAAATCAAAATATAAAAAATAAACATTGAAATTCAATTTTTGAAAAAAAAGAATAAAAAAAATAATTTGGAGAGAGCCAACCACTGGGGCTCATGAAGAATTTGTAACTTACAAAAATCAGCCGAAAAGGTGAAAATTGCACTGCCATTGAATTTCTAGAAAGTTCCTGTGTGTACAAAATAGGGAGTGAGATTCTGTACAAAATAGGTTTTTCGTAAAAAATAAAAAATGATCCATTTTATGCACAATTATAATGCACTGTGAATCATAATGCATTGTCAATACTATCATATAATGCATCAGTCATTATAATACATTTTCAATACAATCATAATGCACCATTTGATCAAAACCGTAGATCACACTAAGATCAATGGTTCAGATCATTTCTCATTTCTTACACAACATGTCTTTTGTACGTGATCTTTCCACTATATATCAACCATGCATGCACAACACTTAACAAACTTGGACATTTCCATTTAAGACGGTGCCCACGAACTTAACATTTTTGGCTATCCACGAAAAACGTGGACATTTCCATTTAAGACGTGGACCTCATATTCATAAATCATTTTCACACTATAATGTCAATTAAAATTCATTATAATATTCATTTTACTTTACTATTCTCTACTTTATGTCAAATCGCATAGAATACTCTACCAAAACACTCGGTCCACATTTTTCGTGAATGGAGGGACTATACGTTAAGTTATAAACCATTATAAACTTGAGAAATCAAAAATTAAATTGGTTACTTATTTTTCGGTATTCTTGTTATGTACTTTTATCAAAGGTACAATCATTTATTTAGTGGATATGCATTTATACTTTGTATTTTCATGCATATTTCTGTTAAAAATAATTCATTTGAAGAAATAATATTTCTCATATAATAAAGAGGACATAGACATCATCACAGAAAGATCAATACGGAGTTTTTTTCCCCCCCCCCTAAACTAAGATCAATGTTATTGTTACTTTTATTCGAATTCTAAAAATCAACTTCTAATTTTATTTAAGGTCATGTGGCTTATATCAAGATTAATAAGGTTTGCTTTATTTGTATGTGTGATCCACTAATTCTAAATATAAACTTAAAAGATATTTTAACTCAAAATGAGTACTTTCATTACCACTTGTAGATATATATACTTTAATTTTTCAGTTATATCCATTAGATACTTAGTAAGAAGACAAATAATAATTGAAGCATTGGAGAAAATCAAATATCTACAAGTACATATAATTAAGATGATATATGTTAGTTATTTCGTAATTTTATAATGCTTACTGTATGAAATTTATTTAATAATTAATATATATGTAAATTGAGGGTTCGCTTAAGTTCATGAAATTGGTATGTGATGCATTCATTGAGCAATATGAATTCTCAAGTCTGACCATGATCACCTCAATAGTTTTACATCTGATTTTATAAGTTACATTATGTGCAAAATATAGTTTGATTCTTTGTTGTGTAGACGATGGGGTTCCAGAATGAATGTTTGGCCCTTCTTGATAAATTAAAATTTATAGGAATATTTTGCTATGATTCGATATCATTAACTCAAATATAAGAAAAAAAAATCTCAAGAAGAAGATTGAGAAATATATTCAGATTCCAAGTGATGATGATCAGCCATTAATCAAGTTTGTCTCAGGAAGCAAAATGAAGATAAAACGTCATGCAATGGCGAAGATTAAGCACGTAAAAAAAAATAGCATGGCCAAATTTCCATCTTAAACAGTTTAGCATATACTATCTTTTTAATATAAATTTATCATATATTGAGAACAAAATACAAGTTACCTCATTAAATTAGATTCATTTTTACAAAATTATGCAAAATTAACCTCATATTTATCAAGTTTTAATTTTTCGCATGATGAAGACTAAAGTAACCTCATATTTGCTTACTAATTTTTTGATAAATACTTAGTGTATAAGTATCATTTTAATTTTTCGTTTGAAGAGTAAAGTAACCACATACTTGCTTAGTACATTTTTTTTTGTTAAATATATACTTAATGATTATATTTATTTAGCTGCAATTCTCCATTGACAGAAAAAAAAAAAAGTAACTCCAGAATAAATAATCTTAGTCCTAAGAAAACAAGTTATAAGGCTAAAAGATTTGAAAAATGGCAAATATTAAAAAGAAGAAATGCTCATGCAACAAAAATAAAAAATAAAAAAATAAAACATACACGGAAATTAAAAAAAAATGCAATAGCTACAAAGTGCATCGCTCGTTTTATTTGCTAGTACTGAAAATGTACAGTATGAGAGAATTAGGGACTGACCCTAAGTTGTTGAGGATATTGTTGTATAAGCCTTTCTGCAAATGTCTCCGGCGTGTATAAGAGTCTAGATAGTGTTATAGGCAGAAGATAATAGTTGTTGACGTAATCGTTAATGCCCATGTTAACGGCGTACAAGCACTGCCGGAGAAGATTGGTTGCTGCCGTCTGATTTCCGGCGAGAGTCGCCATCTGATTTACGGTTCCATGATGATTCAGTAGCTGTTGGTTCATAGTGAACCGTTGAAGCTACATAACACATTTATATTATAACATATATATATGCGAGAGATCAAATAAAAAATAGTTATTTTTGTAAGAAAAGAGAAATGATTTGGACCACTGTTCACTGTATGATTTACAGTTAATTTTATGAAAATTGCATTATGATGACAAACGCATATACTAATGGCATTACATTATGATGCACGATGCATAACAGTTGCACATAGTGTTCATTATACTTGTGCATAAGATGCATCGTTTATTTTTTTTTTTTTTTTTTTATTTACGGAAAACCTATTTTTTAGCAAGTGGTATCCTCTATACCAACTATATATGGTGTTCCAATTGTATACAAAATATTAATTTTTATTAGTTTTATAAATTTTTTATAAAAATAAAAATTGCTATATAATAATAAATCATAATAACATTTATTACTAAAAAGATATATTTTAAAAAAAATAATATACTCTAATTTTGGATTTATCAACCCTATTTTAGCTAATAAAATTGAAATTAAATGCCAAAAAATAATCATAAACCCTAATCGGATGGGTGAACTCTATAAAATAATTATAAAATTAAACTAAATCATTATAAATTAAAATTATTGAATAAGTTGGTACATGGTTGGAACACAAAAATGGGTGTAGAGGATCCCAAGTGATTTTTTAGAGGATCTCAAATAAAAAATGGATTTACTGAAAGGAAAAAAAAAAACTTGTGTATTGTGGCTGTAATAAAATGCATTAAAATAGTATTAAGAATGCATTATAATAAACGGTGCATTATAGATATAGATATACATAACATGTATCGTTTTTTAATTTCTTACATCAAGTATATGTTTACTCTTTTGCTAACTAAATTAAAATAATAACACTATAATATAATTGATCATATAAATCTAATTACCACTAGCAATGAGGTCTCATCGAGGATTCCAGCCGCAATAGATGCATAATTTAGACCTCGGAGAATGGCATTGGAGCCTCCTCCGGCAGTTGCAAAAGGGGGGGATGGAGTAGTAAACCCTAAGCTTTGAGCTGCATCCATCATCAATTAATATTCAATTCAACTAATTGATTCATCATACTTTGAACAGTAAAAGTTAATTAATTAGCAGTTGAGTGAAAAATACGCAGTAAATATATATATATACCGAGAAAATCAGGAATATTAAATCCATTGGTGGCTCTGCCGGTGGGGCCAGAGACAAAATCAATCCCATAAGGAAGAAAATTAGCTTTGGCGAGTGAGATTAGGTTGTTATTGTTGCCGTTGTCGAAATAAGAATCTCCAAAAAGGAAGAAGCAAGGAACTTGTGGCTGGGCATTGATTAACCTCATAGCAACAAATAGGGTAGCAACTAGCGAGGATTATGCATTTTGAAATAGGATTTCCCATTTTTTTATTTTATGAAATTTGGAATGGATATTTCACTCGAGAATGCCGATTTATATAGTGTGCAATTGCCGATTTTCCTTCATGTTAAAAGAAAGTGTACTAGCCTATTACCTACGATTTGTACCATTTCTTTTAGAGATACGTAGGATACTTTATATCATCTGATACGATGGCAAGAAAATAGTAATAATACTATTGTGATTTATTTAATACTAGCACGTATACTTGGTCTTGATTGTTTGGTGTACTAAGTTTGTGTTTTCACGAATAAGATTCCTTGTCCCGAATCTATAATGTTTTCTGCTTCAGCGTACCAATCTTAATTTTTCTAGGTTTTATAATGTTTTTTTATAAAAATGAAAATTACTATAACATAATAAATCATACTCTTTCTGTCTCATGCTATTAGTCCCCGAGCAGAATGATACAGTAACCAATGCATATAAGGAAATAAGAGATTTGAATGTGTAAAAATCTTTACCATATTGGGTGAGGGCGACAATTAAATGGGATATCTGAATGAGGAAATATAGGCTAATAGCATGAGACAGAGTGAGGAATAACTATTTATGAATAAAATTTAAATTTTTTAATAATTATATTCCATAGTTTTGAATATATCATTTCTAATATAATTATTTGTGTTCATGATGACTAATTGAATGTAATGCATTAATTATGTAAAAAAAAAAAACTTGAAAACCGCCAACCCTAACAGAAAGTGCCGGTTACAGAACCGAAATCAAACCGCGAGAGAAGTTCGATTCCAGTTCCGAAAAATTGTACTCATACCCCCGGATGGACACCTCTAGTTACGGTCAGTCCACTATGTAATTCGATGATTTTGGTTCCTAATTGTTGGAATCTACTTGTAGATTCAATTTTCTAAGTTTTATCTTTCTTCACTTGTTTGTTTTTCTAGTGTGTTTTGTATCGGTTTAATACAATATACACGCTGGATTAAGGAGGAGTGATGATGTGGTCGATGATGTGGTATATACAGAGCTCGTGGGCTGCAGAGCTGCTGTGTGATCAAGCCTAAGCCCAATATCATAGTGGGCTTATGGTGGACGTTTTCAGCTAGGGTTTGGAGCCACGAGATAAGGGTTGAGGGAGGATAAGATTTGATAATATTTGATCTTATCTCAAACGAAACCCTAACTTGGTGGCTAAGAATCAAGTTGTATATAAGGAGGAGATTCATTGGAGATGAAGAACGGCCTTTTTGGAGAGAGATTGAAGAGAGAGTTCTTTGAGAGAAATCCAAAAATGTTTTAGTTGAGTAATACTTGCATAATACAACTAGCTTAGTGGATAGTTAGATTATTTTTGTTAGTAACTTTTAATCCTTCGTTTCCTCAACTATGGTTTGTAATTCTTCGTGAATTATAGTATTTGTTTCACCTTGAGGCATTTACAAGATATTATTCATATATCTTGTAGAAAAACCTATCTTCTTTGTCTCCGTTTTATTTTTGTTTTTTTTCCGTTGCCTCAGTTTCTGAGGAGGTACTCGCTAGAGCTAGCCTCCGTGGGTACCTCCGTGTTCACCCCCGCCTCATGTAAAGATATCCTCATGATATCTTGCACAAACCAGTTATGTTTTTCTCTTCTCAGTTTTCTGTTTGTTCGTTTTAATTTTCTGCTGCGTTTGTGTTCGAAGTTGCAGTCACAGTGCTGCTCACAGTGAACACATCTGTTTATGCCACCGGTTGATGCCAACACTAATGATCTCTAATTTTTGTTCGTTCAAAGCTATTGTTTCATCATGGCTGTCTACTTAAAAATACAAATTAATGAATGGTATGATATTATATTAATTATTCAAAATTCAAGACACCCGAGATACACAAATAACACGATCACTCAATTTAAGAAACATGAGGTAATACATAAATTATTTAAAAGGAAAGGAAAGAAGAAATGAGAGGCTTAATCATAACACACGTTATGTTGGTGTATGTAATGTTTGTACGCTAATATGCGTAGGTGCCATCATGTTACTTTACAAAATTATTGTCGAGTGCCGATAGAATATTTTGTCTAAGAATATTACATATCGATCGCTTGATATACAATAAATCAAGGACATGCAATAATCAATGATACAAGTGTAATTTTTGAAATCTTGTTTAGATAAAAGCATGTTCGAACTCGTTTAGTAAAGCTTGTTAGCTAGACAAGGTAAACGTAACTCAATTAGTTAACTCGTTAAGTAAATTAGCTTAAAAGAATAAAATTGTCAACTAGATACAATATTTATTTTGATCCTAATATATATCTTATATTTACAAGAAAATAATTAATATTATTTTAAAACCTAAATAGTTAGCTTATACATTTATCATTGGTGCTTTGAGTAGGTATATATACCCGATCTAGGGGGAATATAGTAGTGGCAAAATTCAAAACCGCCTAACTGAACTGACTTTGAGGAAATCATTTCCATAGTCCTAAACCTTTAATTAGCATTGAGGATTTCTCTTTAATTATATTAATGGAATGACTGTACCATAATTGACTTTCATGATATGATATCCTTATAGCTAGTACTCATCCATTATGAGGATTAAATTCCAATCAGTAGTATAATTGTATGTAACATATTTCGGAATTATTGATTTTGTTGAGAAAGAGTATATTCAAATATTTCCTTGCAAATTAAACTCGACTCTTAAAATGTTTCAACTATGTCCGTACCTTTTGATGCATTATAAATTATAGACTTAAATAGTAATTTTTTTGTGATCCTAGTAATTTTGTGGATCCAAAAATTCATAATTTCGTGATTCCATATTGCTATTTTCGATTGTTGTATCGCTCCGAAAAATTCACGGTTCATTGGAATTGAAATCACACTTTGTATCACTCATCTTTCAAGCATTTCATCAAACAGTTTCTGAAGAGATGAGTACTAAATGAAGGGCTGCATCAGCATGTATCTGCTTTTGAATAAAATGCAAAGATGCATGTGTTGGGTACTTGGGTTTCGATACTGAGATCGCTCTGCGTATTTTTTTTCCGTAATCCTGGTTCCGGAATAGCGTTTTCTATATACAGTATTAATTAAGTTTAGTATAAACATCACAACAAAAATGATATGCTAAGCACCTATATTTAGGCGACTTATGAGCGACACTATCTATTTTTTCTAATTCATTTCCTTTAATTTTTTAATTCAATTTGTATCCTCTCTTTTCTTTTCCTTTAAATCTCCTGCACCTCAGTTTGTTAATTTATTCTCATTTAGGGTTTATTCATTCTTAATTAGGGGTTATTAATTTCATATAGAGTTTATTTATCATCAAGTAGGGTTTATTAATTTCAACTAAGATCCGTTTTTTTTAAGTGTCCCGGTCAACAAATCGCAAATAAAAGAAAATGTGTAAATTTACATTTTAACCTCATTTATTATTCTCTTTTTCTGCACACCACCTTATGTATAACATTAATTATAGGGGTAAAGTTGAAAAAATATAGCTAACATGTCATCAAATTCCGAATGGGACACTTAAAAACAAACAACAAAAATAGTAACTAGGACACTTAAAAAAACGGAGGGAGTAAGATTTTTAAAAAATAAAAATAAAAATAAAAATAAATAAAAAAAAAACTACAAAAATGGTAAAGAAACGTGTAGAAATAGAGTAATGGGTTAAGTGTCGTTCATTTGTTGCACATATATAGGCGCTCAGCATAACAACCCTCACAATCAAAACTGATATGCTAAGCGCCTATATTTAGACGACTTCTGAGAGACTGTCTATTTTTTTTTCTAATTCATTTCCTTTAATTTTTTTAATGTAAATTGTATCCTCTCTTTTCTTTTCCTTTAAATCTCCCGCACCTCAGTTTGTTAATTTATTCTCAATTAGGATTCATTAATTCCATTTAGGGTTTATTCATTCTTAATTAGGGGTTATTAATTTCATATAGAGTTAATTTATCATCAAGTAGGGTTTATTAATTTCAACTAAGATTTATTATTAAAGTATTTAATTAATAATTACTCCTTCTGTTTTTTTAAGTGTCCCGGTCAACAAATCGCAAATAACAAGGAAATGTGTAAATTTACATTTTAACTTCATTTATTATTCTCTTTTTCTGCACACCACCTTATATATAACATTAATTACAGGGGTAAAGTTGGAAAAATGTAGCTATTATGTCATCAAATTCTGAAATGAGACACTTAAAAACAAACAACAAAAATAGTAACTAGGACACTTAAAAAAAACGGAGGGAGTAAGATTTAAAATTAAAAAAAAAGACTACAAAAATGGTAAAGAAACGTGTAGGCATAGAGTAAACGTGTAGGGCTGCATCAGCATGTATCTATATTTAGGCGACTCATGAGCGACACTATCTATTTTATTTTATTTTTCTAATTCATTTCCTTTAATTTTTTTAATTCAATTTGTATCCTCTTCTTTCTATTCCTTTAAATCTCCTGCACCTCAGTTTGTTAATTTATTCTCAATTTGGATTTATTAATTCCATTTAGGGTTTATTCATTCTTAATTAGGGGTTATTAATTTCATATAGAGTTAATTTATCATCAAGTAGGGTTTATTAATTTCAACTAAGATTTATTATTAAAGTATTTGATTAATAATTATTCCTTCCGTTTTGTTTTAAATAATTACTCACAATTCACACAGTCCAAAAAATATCATTTCAAATGAATTCACATTATTTTCCCTATCTTTTATTTTTTATTTTTGCAATGTAGTATTTTTTTATCAGGCAAACACAACATACACACCCATACACGCATCTGAGGTAACTTGAACCCCCGACCTCTTGGTTGGAGGGGAAGTGTCTTACCAACTAAGTTGCGCTTCATTGTCAAAATAAACAATTTTAGCTTTTAAGTGATTTTCAACTACGGAAATTATAGTTAGAAATCAAAATTTACACATGACATGTTGCACCCACATATATCTAGTGATGTGCATGCGCTTACATGTGAATTCCAATTTTCAACCTGGGTTTTTGACGCCGAAAATCATCAAAGGGCTAAATTTATTTTTTAAAAAATCAATTTACGTGGCTAGAATTTAGTAGTATTAATTTCGAGCTAAAATTGTCTCAAAGACAATTTATCTGGCTAAAATTATGTCTTTTCTTTTGATTATTTTTTTAAATCGTGATTTCTTAAAGATCTTTTGATTTGGATAGTTTTAACAAACGTCAATTTGATCTATTAAAATCAATTTCTTCAAAGTCGCCCGGCATAAATCCTTTGGTTGAAAGAAAATTTGTGCTCTTCAATCTTGGTCTGAGAAACAAATTTACGAAATTTCGGAAAAGTTATCAAACTTTATGAAGTGTCACATGCAAATATAGAAGTGATCTATTAGAAATAATTAAGTTGGTAGATTGGAATTAACTTTTCCATTATCTTGTTTGCTTTTCATCCACTTTTATCTCTTTCTCATGTGCAAATTAAAGTGGAGAGCATTGTGTGCTAGAACAGTTCAACTTTACTTCTGATTTTCCGTTCGGTGAATTATTTCTAGTACATACGGAGTATATGGTATCCATTTTATTGTGTATTCATCAAATGTTGTATAGATAGCAATGAATTAAGTGCTCGTTTGGTTCAAGTTGGGTAACGGAAAGGGAATGAAATCAAGTCAAGTAAGAGAATGGTAATAATAATGGTTATTTTTATTGAGTGTTTGGTTCAATAGTAGAAAGTGAGTCACTTGTGAGGGGTTCTCTTTTTTCTTGTTTCCCCTTCTTCTTAAGGGGTAACAATGTAATGGATTGAGATATCCCCAAGTAAGGGAATAGATAACATATTGCTCAAACCAAACAAAATGTAATGGAATCAATTACTTGATTCCCTTTTCCTACCAAAAAAACTTGAACCAAACATGGGCTAAGTCTATGAACCTTTGTTCAGTTCAAGTGGATTCTTGAACTTTACTTCATTTCAATTCAATAATTGGACTCTTTTTTTTTCCTTTTTTTTTTTTTTTTTTTTTCTTTTCTTGGCAGTGTGTACCAATTGAGTTCAATTGTGGCCAACATTTTGAAGATATATATATATAGGAGGGAGATCATATAGAAATGATTATGTGTGTGTTAACTAAAAATAAATCTCATCCATTCATTTGGTTAGATATAGGGTGTAGATTAATTGAATCTTATTTAGTTTATTTTCGGTTACTTTCTATCTAAGAAGCATGTGGACGGAAACGAAATACGAATACGAATACGATACGATACGAAAATACGCTAATTTTTAAAAAATGTAGATACAAATACGTCAAAAATACATTTTATATTTTAATAATATTATATATATATATATATATATATATTATTATTCATATTCTACTTTTCTGATTTTGTAGCATTTTGATTTCATAAAGTGTTTTATTATTGCATATATCTATTTTTTATTATTGCATATTAAATATTCATTTTCTACTTTTCTTTATTCAGCCACATGATCTTCTTGGTTTCTCAGCCACAGGCCCCACTTTACTCTGTCGGTTTCTCCAAAATCTCTTTAGTAGATTTATGAATTGATTTATGCGTGTAGCATCCCAATTCCCTCATCGCTATTCTTCCAATTCCACCATCTTCCTATTCCACCATCTTCCTATTCTTTTAATTTGAAACACAGAACTCAATTAAACATAGAATAGAAGAGAGGAAGCAAGGAGCAGGAACAGAGGAGAGGAGAGGTTGGCGACGCAATGGGGGCAGCCGCATGACGGTGGCGGCGTGGGATAATTAATTTTTGGGTTCAGGTAGGATTTTGTTTGGGCTATGTGCAGAAGTGATTGAAATTTGGGAAGAAAAAAAGAAAAAAAATCTCGTAATGTGCAGCGGATTTGTATTTTTTAAGTCAAAACGTATTTTACTTTCAGTCAACACGTATTTAATACGTATTTTTTTTATTAAAAAATAATAATAAATAATTAATTTAAAAAATACATTTTTAATATGTATTTTGGGCGTATTTTTTTTGTATTCGTATTTACATCATATTAATACGGGTACGCTACCCTCCCAGACGTACCCGTGCTTCATAGCTTTCTATATAAGAAGGGTATATTAGTATTTTATCCTAAATTGTAACCGTTTCGTTCCTCATTTGCGGGATTTATTAATATTAAGGTGCGATTCATCAATTATACATCTATATATTTATATATTATTATTATTATATATATATATATCACTTATTTTATAAAAATAAAACTCTTAAATTTAATACTACATTATAAATATCAATTAAAATAAAATTTTAGTTAAACCCATAAATTATATACTATATTGATTTTGTGGTGAATTTAAATTTTATGACACGTATATAAAAAAATTCAAAATATATAATTATCACAAAAAAAAAACCTAAACGCACTGGATTTTTGAAGCAGACGTACCCAATATGCGTATCCTATTTCGGTTTTTAGGATTCGCCAGGTGACATATCCGGTGCATATATTGATTCGCACCTGCATCCGTATCCCTCGCGTATCCGATAGTGTAATATGATATATTTAGAACAATCTATGCATAATAGCTCAAATATTATTAAAATAGTTTTTTTTTTTTAATGATTTTAATACACATATATATAGTCACCATCTAATCTAATCCTCATGTCAATGATAGAAAGATATATCTTTCACCATCCAATCCACTATAATCTCCCCCCCTATAATATTTAAATTGTTATGCTGCACAACTAAAAACTGTAACGTTGCACAACTAAAAGAAGTAATTAACGAGATTGAAAAAAAAAGAAAAAAAATGGATGCGCACAACTCAGATTCCAACTGGCTTTATTGAAAATGATATTCTCTTCAATTAAATTGTAGTATCTGCTAACCACTTTTTTTTTTTTTCTTTCAGGAAATTAGTTAACCATTCGTATGTACGAATTTAATTTATTCAATGCCAGGTGAATTTATTCATATTTTATAAGAAATTCGGGCAGAACGAGTTGCAGATACCTATGAGTTTGGTTAATCATGAAGTGAATTGAATAAAAAATAATTTTACCGGTCTAACATGATATGCATTACTCTATCACTATGTTTTCTTAGTCATATGACTGGCCATTATTATTAAACGCATTTAATTGGACCTCATGGAAAATTAAAAAAAAGTTACATATGAAGTGGCAAACGACTAATATTTTGACAATATTTCATATATTTAAATTCTATTGGTAATAGAATGTGTTGTTGATTTTGTTTAGTTGTTTCCTTCTGCATATTTCAATGCTCTCGACTAGAAAATGAAGAAAACTAGCCAATGAAAGGAGCAATTGTATTTGTAACAGAGTGTCCCTGCATCTTCTTCTTAATTCTTAAGTAAGTATCCTGAATCTGGATGGAGAAAAAGTTATCTAGCAAAAGTTTGTAGTGTTAGTTTACTTTGTCATTAGTAGCATCTCTATGAATTTATAATACTATAGTGAATTTTGTGTGAATATGGCAAAAAATCTTCATTTGGACTTCGTAGTTGGAGACAACAATGAGCTTTGGTACTAAAAACTTAAGAATAGAGACAATATTACTCTTTGTTCAACTCAATATAAGTTGGTTTTCTGTGAGTTTAAATTGGGAAATGACTAAAGGCTTTCCCACTCCGTTTGCTAGAAGTTGCTATCTCTATATAGGTTTTCGATGTAGCTTCAATGGCTATTTATGTGATACTTTACGAGTGAGCAAAGCATATTTTAAAAGATTTCAAGAAAATACGATAAAAATAATTATTTTATCATTTCAATGGCAGGAATATACTTTGCTCACTTGTAACATATCGCAGGAATAGCAGTTGGACAATTATGATAATAAAAAACTGACGATTTCAGGAATTCCAAATATTGACACTTTTGTCATATTGATTGACATTTTTATTCATATAGATTTGACATTTTTATGAAAAATACGATAAATATAATTATTTCATCGCTTCAAACCGGGAATATATTTTGCTCACTCGTAAGGTGTCGCATAAATGCCCGCTAGAAATTATGATAATAAAAATTTGATGATTTTAGGAATTCAAAAGATTGACCATTTTGTTCATATATATTGATACTTTTATTCATATAGATTGAGACTTTAAAAAAAATACGATAAAAAATAATTATTTTATCGCTTCAAGTGCAGAAATATGCTTTGGTGTTGCATAAATAGTTGTTTAAAATTACGATAATTAAAATTAACAATTTCGGAAATTTAAAAGATTGACACGTTATTCATATTGTTTGGCATTTTCACAAAATATATGATGAAAAATAATTATTTTATCGGTTCAAGTGCGGGAATATACTTTGCTCACTCGTAAAAAGTCACATAAATAGCTATTGAAAAATTACAATAATTAAAAATTAATAATTTTTCAAAAGATTGAGACTTTTGTTCATAGAGATTGGTTGTATTCATACAAATTGACTTTTTTACTAAAAACACGATAAAAATAATTATTTTATCGCTTCAAGTGTGAGAATATGCTTTGCTCACTCGTGAAGTGTCGCATAAATAGCCGTTGGAACAATACGATAATTTAACATTGATAATTTATGAAATTTAAAACATTGACACTTTTGTTCATATAGATCGACAATTTTGCTCATATAGATTTGCACTTTAGCAAAAAATATAATAAAAAATAATTATTTATCGCTCCAAGTGCAGGAATTTTGTTTTGCTCACTCGTAAATTATCACATAAATAGCCATTGAAATTATGATAATTAAACAATTGCCAATTTCAAGAATTTAAAAGACCGGTACTTTAAACCACATTTGTGTAATTTACAAAAAATTGAAAATATCTATTATGTGTAGTGGATTGTGACGGTCAATGTTTCAGATATAAAACTAAAATTTAATTTATAGAATGAAGCGAGTATATATGTTATAACCTTGTTCAAACACATTACTCTCCAACACCTGTATGGGCCAAGATTTAAATAACAGCAAAAATAAACACAAACAATTCCTCTTAATGCTTTGTACACACCCTTTATCAACCACTGATTATCCCCGCTGAGATTCACCGCTTATATCAGGCATCCATTAGAACCTAATGTGCAAAGACATAAACCAATTGGAATACTCTAAAGACTCCAAACCCGCTTCAGCATCCATTAAACCAAATGACCAACGAGAAAGAAAAAGCTTTTCCTAGTTACTGGAGAGAGAGAGAGAGACGGTGGCCAATCTTATCCTCCCTCTATAGAAAACCATAGAGAGGTAGAGAGAGAGACGGTGCCGAATCTTATCCTCCCTCTATAGAAAACCATAGAGAGGTAGAGAGAGAGAGATCATGGCGAATCTTATCCTCCCTCTATAGCCTATAAGATGGCCATTCCAAGATATCAAAAGGCAACAGATATCATAACTAACCGCTACAAGTCATGAATACACTGAAGACCAGTCAATGCTAATCTTTCATTTGCAAAGAAGGGCGTGCACGATTCCATGGTATTAAATTAGTACGTAAGACAGAAAATTAATAATAATAATAATAATAAAGCTTAAGAGAATGATATGTGCAGTTTTGACAAAATAATACAGGCAATGTTTTGCACAAATCAAATATGGTCTTCTTCCAAAATACTCCAACTTAAAAGTATTAAACGACTTTATTCCCAGAAAATCAACTCCTCTACATCCTACCAACATAACATGTCGACCCTCAGTCCCATTGGCCAAACACTTCTCACGTGCGAAAGAAAAATTGAGATTCAGAAGCCATGACCAAACTACCATGCCAAACATGGAGAACATATTTATAATTCATAAGTTATAGAAAAGAATAGCAACTTGCATGAGCCAAGATTACTCATCTAATCTGCTCTGGACTGACCAGCACGAGAAGAGAGGATGATACCAACAATGAGACCATAGAGAGCCAAGGCTTCAGCAAAAATGAGGATAAGAATCATGCCCACGAAGAGCTTTGGCTGTTGTGCATTGGCTCTGTCAAAAAGAAGAGGTGAAGTGAGCATACATGCTATTGCATCTCATAAAGACAACAGGCAAAATAATAAAATTTGAAGTTCAATCCAGTGTAAGAAAGCAGTTATAAGGAACATACGTGCCAGGCAAACTTACAACCATATCTTGACTGAGCATGAATGTGGCCAAAAGATGCACTAAACTTGAGAACTTAACTTGCGTTCTCTCTTAACATTAAAAATAAGAGCTCCAAAGTTCACTTGGACCTTAGAAAACTATCAAATTAGCATTAATCCTATCTCTTTCACATGTATCCACACCCACACCCTCCTGATACATCATCAGTTAACTACGAAGCATAAATCTTGGGTCATGATCCAATTTAAAAGTCATGCGATACTTCTGAGCATATCCCACTCTCAACCATTCTATGTGAAAACAAGGAAAGTAGAAAATAACATGGAAAAAACACAGCAAGAACCCCAACGTGCAAAGTTTCTTTAATAGTATAAATTTTCCTATTAGGCTGTTAAATCAGCCTCTGACTGAATTAACTGACTAGACTTCCAATCATGCTGCAGATGTTATTCCACTAAGACTATGATCAATCCAAAAACAAATTTCAAGAACTAAACTATAGCCAGACTTCCATGAAAGAAGCAGACCAAAACTGCGCCATTTACTGAAGCATTTACCATCTAGAGTAAGATTCGAAAGGAAATGAAAGATAACATAGCAATATCTCTCATGAGTTATGACACACACACATTATAACAAGTCAATTCAATAGGCAACAACTGTGACAGAGTCGATTATATATTAAACCACAATCCCTATCAAATTATCAAGCAGGGCAAACAAGTAAAAAGTTGCCGTTGACAAACCAATCATGGAGTGTAGAACTTAACAAAATCACAGCTGAAAACGTAAATCCTAATCCACATTAAGACGGAAGGAAAGGATAATTAACAATAATTCAGAATATTTCTGAAATCGTAATCGTAAAGATCTAACAGGGATCAAAGCAGAGAAATTACCTGACACCAGCATCTCCAACGATTCCGATGGCCATACCGGCGGCGAGGCCGGCGAGACCACAAGACAGTCCAGAAGAAAGGTGAGCATAGCCATCGAACAAGTAGTAAGACTTGGCCTTAGGGTTAATACCGGTGCTAATAATAACAGCAATAATCAAGCCGTAAATACCCAACACACCAGCCATGACCACCGGAACAATAGACTTCATGACCAGCTCCGGCCTCATCACGCCCATGGACGCCACTCCGACGCCGCTCTTGGCGGTGCCGTACGCCGCTCCCATACCTAGGTAGAATACAAGCAGTATTCAACAACAATTAAACAGCAGATATAAGTTTAGATCTGGAAAAGAGCGGCGGATCGATGGGATAGAGCGGAGCTCACATGAGAAGACAAGAGCTGCGGCAGCGCCGAGGAAGCCGAAGAAGGGAGCCGTTTCATCGCCGCTGAAGGTAGAAGACATTTTGGAGTAGCGCAGAGATCGGATCTGAGAGGATCTTCTCGGGTTTATGGTCGAGACGAGACTCCGCAGAGAGAGATAGAGTGAGAGGCTTGTTGATTTGGTGTTGTAGTTAATTAATTAGTATTATATGCATCTCTCCATGACTCCATCTATCTTTCCTGATTGGATTGCGGATATAGATGACAATTTACCCGCGGGTACCCAATACCCATTTAGTTCACGGGTATGGGTATGGATAGTTACTATTTATACTCATGAAATTCGTATACTCGTTAAATATACTCGCTAAAATACATGTGGGTATTACCCGTAAATTACCTGCTAAAATACTCACGAGTATTACCCGCGAATAACCCATATAATATTATTTAATTATTTTTATATTAATAAATATAGATTTTTTTAGTGAATTTTGAACTTTGTGGATTTGATTTGTGTTAAATTTGGATATTAATCGTGTTTTAAGAATTTGTATTTTAGATATTAATTGTGATTTGTGAATATGGATATTGATTTAAATTTGTGATTTGTGAATTTTCGTCTTGGGTTCACGGGTACCCGACGGGTGACGGGTTCGCGGGTACCCGATGGGTAGCGGGTATCCGTGGGTGGCGGGTATGGATAGTGGATGGTACCCATGTGGGTAGCGGGTACGGGTATGGGTATCAAATTTATTCGCGGGTATGGGTATGAATATCAACTATCCACGCCCGCTATACCCGACTGTCATCCCTAATTGCGGAGTGTAGGTCTCGTCCATCACATCGATTCCACTTCAAATTTACATTTTCACCCCACTTAAAGCCTCATTCTTTTTCTTTTTCTTTTTTCCAAATTTTTTCCTTCTGTTTTCTTTTATTTATAATATAATTCTCATACTTCCTCCGTTTTTTGTTTTTTTTTTTTTGAAGTGGTCTATATATATTTGATATGTGAAGTATAAAATATATAAACATGACACTTTAGAAAAAATGGAGGGAATACATTGGTAGCAAAAGTAAAAAAAGAATAGATGAGAAAAAAAAATTATCTTAAGATATTTTATTTAAAAATGTATGATGAGTTGAAATAATAAATGGATTTGGATGTTTGGTATGTAATGTAACAAACATAGATAAAATATAAATATTTTGATATGTGTGTTTGGTAGTATTTCTTTTAACGGTTATTATCAATTATTGTCTCAACTTTTTAAATTTTTTGTAATAGCATTCTAACGTTTCAAAATTTGCAATAATATCCTAACATGTACAATATTTTCGCAATATCAACCCAATATTTTAAAAATTACAATAATATTCTAACTTATATACTGTAATATTTTTTTAACAAAAGTATCTCAACACTAATTTTGGATACTTATTTTGCCAACATGGCTCACCATAGTAATTTTTATTTTTTTTTAATATTACAAATCTAGATGTGCATGTGAGATAATAATTCGGTGAACCATATTGGCGAAAAGTCTTCGAAATTGGTGTTGCAGACACTATTTAAAAAATATTGTATACATTAGAATACTATTGTAGTTTTTGAAACACTGAGATGATATTGCAAAAATATTGTATACTTTATGAGATCATTGCAATTTTTAAAACTCTAGGACATTATTACAAAAAATATTGTATACGTTAGGATATTATTGCAAATTTTGAAATGTTAGAACGCTATTATAAAAAAAGTTGAAACGTTATGACAATAAGTGATAATAACCGTCATTTTAACTCATGATAAATTACAAAATTAACTATTTAGCCCTCAATGCACTGGCCTCAAAGTCCCCACCCAACGTCGCAGCTTTGATGCGTTTGCTATTTGCTACCAAATTCGGTGCATGCTAAGGTTTTTGAGGATTCTGCAAAAGTATCCTATTTTTTTCTTTATATATAAATAGAACGATTCTTGCCATTTATAAATACAGTATAGCCGAATCCAAGATATCCATTGTACTCCGGTGAGACCGGTGGAGGAGGCTGCCATAGTTGGTAAGTGGATCAGGGAATAAATTTCTTGCACCAACAACTGTTTCAACCATGAATCCACCTTGCACTAGCATCATATAGAATCAACCAACAAAAAATTTTCAACATTTGGATTGATTATGAACTCTATCTATCAAGGCTATGTAGTTTGTATGCTATTGCACAAGTGCGAAGGTTTAGTGCGCACCGAAAATAGCAGTTGCGGGTTCCCACGACATAAAAAAAAATAGGGCATTATAAGCATAACATATTTTGTAAAATAATGCTCTTTTTATATATACACTAGCAAGTGTAACGTGCGTTGCACGTGTAACCTCTAATTTAGTTTGAATAAATTTGTATTTCTAACTTATTTACATTCGTAGGCTCATAGGCATGGTAATGTGCAAAACTCATTCTGTAATTTTACACTAATTTCAAAGAATATGATGAAGAAGAAAAAACCAAATCTATATACACTTGTTTTTACTTGGATTAATGTAAAAAAAAAAAGTGTAACTTACCCCTTAGTTCCATTAAAACTTAAAATAATTATTTCAACAACAATAAGTTGAGAAAAAAAATATTTAAGTATATGATTCCTCAAATGAAGCACTTAAGCTAATCACAAAAGTTATGCATAAAATATTAGATAGACTATTTATTTTATCATCCTTTATATAGCATGACAAAGTTTAGCATTGCTCTTATTTTAGCAACTACCTTTCCTTATTTTATGGCATATCTCTCTCAAATTACATCAATTAATTTATTTTTCAAACAAAATATCTAATTACAATCTAATTCCAAACAATAAAATTTGAATTTCTAACTTATAATTAATCTTGAGTGAGGTTTTTTGAAAAAAAAATGATAAGATCTAAAAATCATATTGATCTAGTTTTTATTTGCTATTGAAAATCCTAAAATATCAAAGTAAAAGTCCAATAAAGCTAAAAATAAGGAAGGATATATAAGGAACTTGCTTTAGTAACCTTCCAATTTTACAACTCTTTAGATAAAGTTAATATTTTGAGAAGAATCTTAATTTGTAACTTTTAACATGTTGAAGTTGTTTTCTCTATTAACAAAAGATATGGTAAAAGTGCAAAATGATAAACTTAGCAATAGAAAACTACATTTACAAGTGTTAGAAGTTAATGAAGCGAACGATTTCTTAAAAATATTATATCCATTGGTCTAATCTTATTTCTCAAAAATATATATAAAGAAGAATTAAAGAACAATTGTTGAAAAGATATAAGATTTATATATCAAATTGGAGACTTAGTAATGAAAAATTGGCAAAATTTATAAACTAAAATATAATCTTATGGCAATTAACGTTCTTAACTTTAAACTAAATCGGGGCAAGTTTTTGGGAACACAGATGGAGTATTAAATAACAGTCTTTTACAAGAAAATTTTTGTATGTATTTTTCAATCTTGTATGAATTAATAATATTTCCCTAAAACTATTTATTTGATTAATTATGAATCTTGATAGGTATCTATTTTTAAATGCAATATGTTTTTTCTAGTCCAATATATTGTAATTCTTTTTTAATTATTTCATGAAACCTTTACCTATCTCATTTTTTTCATGTTAATTAATACAGTAATAGGTTGCACAACTCTAATTTTTAGGTATTTGGCTGACATGACATGAGTATCATATTTGAATTCTTTAACTTCAAAGAGAAAAAAAAAATGAATTATCTATTATAACATTTGAGCGTGAGTCAATTAATATATGAAGGCAAAAAAATTAAAAAAAAAAGAAGAAGAAGAAGAAGAAGAAATTTTAACTATTACGTTTTTCTTAAAACTAAACTTAAATTTTTGGTGTTGTGATCCCCTTAGATTTACAACCATACATAGAATATGTTATATTAACTTAAATTGATATATAAGGTAAATTTAATTTATAATAATAATTTATTATAATATCACTTAAAATATATTGTATTTATGGTGTAAAAAATAAATATTCAACATCTAGCATAAATATAATTTATTGTATTACATTGTTGCCCTTATATATAATTTAATAATGAGAACATAATAGACAATCTACATTAAGCACTCAAGGCTCTTTTTATATAAGTATAGATGTGTAAAAAAAAAAAGGAAGATTACATTTATTTTTGTATTAAGGCATGTCTACTAAATTATGCAAGAGAAAGCTACTGCTGAAAAGTGAAACATATACTCCCTCCGTCTCATATATAAAAGGTCATTTTATTATTTTAATAGATTCAGATGAATAGAAAATGATATTTTATAAGTGAGACGGAGGGAGTACTTACTAGAACGTGGAATAATAAAATTGGAAGAGGAAACATTAATTTGCTAATCATAGTTGACCCATGAATAAATAGTTATATTTGTGCAAGATATCCCACAAATTATGAAAGTTGGAGATTTCAAATTAATATCAAATTATTATACTACCCCGTCCCCCAATGTGTAGAAATAGAAAGAATCAAAATGAATACGTTGAAAATCTCATTCGTAGCTTAATAAAAATAGATGATCAAGATATCCTCTTGATCATCTATCGTTGAATACGTTGAATCGCCCAAAGAGATGCAATACAAAATTGCAAGAGATTAGATAGATATCTAGGTTCTTCCTCTATATATAACTCTTAAAAATCACAGTTCATAAAAAATAGATAATCAAGAGATAGAGATGGAGGCAAACAAAAGTTTGAGGTTCCAAGTGGTGAGAAAGAGGCCAGAGTTGATCACTCCGGCAAGGCAAACGCTTCACGAAGTGAAGCTCCTATCCGATATCGACAGCCAAACAACCCACCATTTCCAAATTTTGGGACTATCGTTCTACCCCGCAGCGGCGTCCGTGGAAGGGAAGGACCCTGTGAAAGTGATCCGCGATGCCATAGGCAAGGCCTTGGTTTTCTACTACCCTTTAGCTGGGCGGCTGAGGGAAACCACCTCCTATAAGCTTGCGGTAGAGTGCACAGGTGAGGGCATCATCTTCATTGAGGCTGATGCTGACGTCACTCTGCAACACTTCAGAGACTCCCTCCTGCCGCCTATCCCTTGCTTCCTGGAGCTCCTTAATGATGTTCCTGGCTCCAACGAAGTCCTTCATTCTCCAATATTGTTGATTCAAGTTCTTTTTCTATATATTCTTCTTTCAAATTTTCTTATGGTACCACAATCTCTCATCAAATTTTAATTTCGCACACGTAGTGGATTTTTTTTCTATTGATGCGGAAGTCGTATGTTGTATCTGTTGGACATTATGTCATTCATATAGTGAGGAAATAAGAATCTTATTAATGGTTTGACAAATTAGACTTCCATGTCATCACAAAATGTGACGAAATTCGAAAAAAATTGGCTTCATATATAAAATCAGAAACAATTAAAATGTTCGTTTGCAAAACTAGAATTTGAAGAAACGTTGTGTAGCTTGGGTCCTTTTTTTTTTTTGAAAATAATAGCCATTATTTTTTAAATTAGTTTAAACAATGTCATCATGGTCGGTTTTTAGCATGATTAAGAAGTTCTTTAGAATCGGGCCTAAAAAATAGTGGGTCCAAAATCGATTCGGATCATATATTTCAATTTTGTATTTTGTTTTCTATGACGACAAATGATCACCATACTTTATAAATACTTCCTCTGTCTCATTTAAACTTGTCAGTTTGATTATTTTATACCACTCATTTGAATAAATAAACAATAGGTCAGTTTAAATGGGACAGAGGGAGTAGTTTCTAAACCAACAATAATTAAAAGTTTTCATAAACAAAAATTCTTGATTTCAAAAATATTTATGACGTGTGGCGATCATCCATCATTGCAATAAGAGATGCAACACAAAATTGCAATAGAGAATTTGAATAGCCCAAAATCATAAGTTCAAGTCCAATTAAAAAAACTGATAATGTTATGAACTGCGAGAATACGCGTGGTTGTAGAAATAAGTATCATATATTCACTCCTCTTTATTTTGTTTTTTATCTCCTTTATATACTTTGAAAAATTGTTTCTCTATTCTCCTTTATTAATTTTAGTTGATATTTAAAAAATAAAATAGAGACCCATTTATAATTAGTAGAGGCAACTACGGGCCTAAATATCATCAAAATCAAATCTATGTTTTGAAGGTCACCCGACTCAATGTGGCGGCTTCATCTTTGCTCCGAAGTAATAACGCCGTGACCGATGGCCCTGGAATACTGCAATTCGCAAAGGCAGTCGGCAAACTCGCCCGCGACGCTGAAGCACCTTCCGTCCTGCCGGTTTGGGAAAGACACCTACTTGACACGCGCAACTCACCGCGCGTGACATGCACGCACCCTGAGTACGACGAGCTTTCCCATTCCCACCGGTTGAAGTCATGTGGAACGATCCTTCTTCTTTGGTGATGCCCAACTCTCCGCCCTCCGTAGCTCCTTGCCTCCGCACCTCCACCTCTGTTCCCGATTCGATCTCCTCGCCGCTTGCGTCTGGTGATCGATCGTCGATTTTAGAGTGTTTTTGTGATAGTGAGATTTATAGAAAGCTAAAAACACAAGAATTTACGTGGTTCGATCTATGGGTAGATCTACGTCCACGGAGGAAAAAGAGAATCTTTATATTGAAGTCTTTTTTACTAGTAAGTACAGTGCCCTCCCCTTTTTATCTTACAAGATAGCTCTATTTATAGAGAATTGAGGTCACGGGTGATTCATGGATGCTGCTCTCGCATGTCCGTCCGTACTCTGACCATCGCGGGTGGTTGAGAAATCATGGGGCAGTTGGATGATTTTGTTGACTCGTTATTGGGCTTCAATCTGGGTGGGCCGAGCTGATCTGGGCCTTTAGGCCACATCCTATCACATCCCCCCCCAAAAGGTCGGAGAAGCGAGGTCATTGTAGAGAGGTGTAAATTGCCCCGTGGGATTTCGACGAAGTTGAAACTGCACACCGCCTCGTTTTGACGAGGTCGAGCTTTGAATTGCATTGTTCTATCGAAATTTAGAGTTCGCTGGAGTCGAACTGTATACCGCCTCGTTTTGACGAGGTCGAGCTTAAATTGCATTGCCCCGTCGAAATTAAGATTTTGACGAAGTCGAACTGCATACCGCCTCGTTTTGACGAGGTCGAGCTTGATTAGTCGTGATATGAGAAGGCACGACTGTTGGTGTCAGGGTAGGTAGGATACGTGTCGCACTTTTGTTGGAGCAGGCGGAGAGGCGGGATTTGAAAAGGCATGCCTTTGCTTATAAAAGCTTCCAGTGTACGCTAAAAAATATTTTTCCCCCTCAATCGATTTCCAATTGCAAGCGAGAGAGAAAACCCTAGACCCAAAATTCTGCAACCGCCGCCGCCGTCCAGTTTAATTTCCCGGTGATTTGTAGTCGGAAAAAGACTTTGACAAGTAAGTACTTTCCCTGTAATGGATTCTTCTTCTTTTCCCCAAGTAGATACTGGTAGGGCCAGCGCACAGATTTCGCCCTCGCCGTCTAGGGTTTTTCCGGCGAGGGTTTGGCTAAATGTATATACACGCATGCTAGTTCCGCCGGCGTTTCGAGAAATCGAATTCCCGCCGGTGGTCGGGTCTAATGCCTCATTGGCGTGTGCCTCGACCATGTCTGTGTCTCATATGCAGGATTTGGCTCGTCATTTTTTATTTCCCGAGTCAGTCGAGTTGCTCCTACCTCGTGATGTCGATAGGGGTAGCTCGCCTCCCGTAGGTTTTTTTACTGTATATGAAGACTATCTTCATTTTGGTCTTCGTTTTCCTTTAAATCGTTTTTTTGCCGAGCTCTTAGAAGAGCTCCATCTGGCTTTAGGTCAGTTGCAACCTCCTTCCATCGAGCAGGTCGTTGGTTTTTGTTTTAAGGTCAGCCGCCGTGGTGGCACGCCTACTGTGGATTCATTTCTTAGGTTTTTTAGACCTAAGCTTGGTCCGACGGGGTGGGCCTACCTTTCCCCTATTAGTAGGTTCAAGTTAGGGACTCCCACTAAGGTGACGAACTGGCAGAAGAAATTCTTCTTTTGCCGGTGTGAAGGCGTGCCGTTGTATCCTTGGACCACGGCTAAGTTCGTTCTTCGAGACACTGGGAAACCAACCAGTGAGCTTGAAATGAGCTTGGTGAACCTCGGCCTCATTGAAAGGGATTATGCTGAGGCCGAGCTCGCAAATCACGGGTTAAGCCCGTATAACTCCGTGTCCGATGTGGACTTGAGTGAGGCTCTGCTTCACTGATTTGTCTTGTGGTCTCTTTCATTTTTACTGATGTATATCTTTTTTTTTTTCTTTTTTTTTTTTTGTAGTGGATGCACAATCTATCCAGGCCGCTCTCCAGAATAGGAACAAGAGGAAGAGGCAGAAGTCCTCTATTTCGGTGGCGGAGAAGGTGACGTCGGCGACATCGTCGGAACGGACTGCCGACCTTGGTAGGTCGGTGTCCGTGAGTTCGCAGTTGGAAGCTCCTGTCTGAAGCTCTTCTTCGCTGCAGTTGGTGGACCAACAATCTCGACGAACTCTGCTTTCGTTGGATGATGAAGTGACAATCGTCGGGAGTGGCCCAACCTCGGGCCAAGGACATGCACGGGAAATGTCGTTTCCCGAGGTAAGCGTAAAACTGTAAGTACTTGTATATGGGGATTGTAACCTCTAATAAAATTGTCCTTTGGTTTTTTTTTGGGTTTTAGGAAGCCTAGGCGGCTTTGGATGGGCTGCAAGGATTGGCTAATTTCATCAGGAGTGGAGTTGCCAAGTTCCAGACAAAGGCTGCCGAAGTTGCGGCGGTAGAGGATCGGCTAATGGCCAAGATCTCGGCCGCCGAGGTCGCGGCGCAGGCAGCAGCGGAGAGGGAGGCGGCGGCTTCAGCTGCCGCCGAAGAGGCTAAGAAAAAGAATACCGAGCTAGAGGCTGAGGTGGGTCGCCTGAAGGCCGAAATTGCCGGGATGGTGGCTGGTCAGGGAGGCGTGTTCCGAGCTGTGGTGGAACGTGTCTTCCGGTCGCAACACTTTTCCCGGATGGCCGTTCAGTTGGCAGGTGCCCTGAGCACCCCGATCGTCTCCGCAGTGCTCGACGACATCGCTGCCGACATCCCAGACTTGGACAAAACCAAGTACGGGTATGCTATTGCGACGGAGGAAGAGACACTGCAGGACTTCGCCGGGGTGCTTTTGGAGCACAGTTCCGCCATTCCGGTGGTCGAGCAGCTCGCCGCGCAGAGGAGCCCTCTCAGCGAAGGGGCTATTCGGCGATGTCCCGTTGACAGGTACGAACTCCTGGAGACGGTCATTGCCGACCTACTGAAGAGGCCGGTTACAAAGACCACCGAGGAGCCTGCTCGCGACGACCCCGAGGAGCCTGAGGTCGAACCAGAGGTCGGCCTAGAAGGAGAAAATCGTGATGGAGTCAATTGACACTTTTTACGATTTTTGGCTTCTTTCCCTCTCTGTTTTTTTTTTTTTTAGCCTTGTACTTCGTCACCATTAGGGTGGCGTTTCATTTTCCGTGTTCGGCTATAAATAAAAAAGGTTCTCTGTTAAACCTTGCTTGTATTTATTCTGTAGCCTGCCCCTGAGTTTTACGATGCTTCCCACCTTGTTAAAGAAATATCCAAGCTTCGCCGAGCTATAGAAGTAGCCGAGCTCGATGCTTCGGGCTGGAAGAAGCGAGCTGATAACATCGAGATCGAGGCCGAGGTGAAACTTCGGGCCGCTCAGGAAAAACTTGATGAGATGCATGCCAGATATATGGAGCTTGAAGACCAGTACCAACGAGCTCGGGACGACATCAAGACTTGCAAAGAGATCGTCGAGGAGCATATGGAGTACGAGACCATAATTCACCGAGCTGGGGGATCCACGATTTTTGAGACTTACGATAAGGTTAAGGAGCTCCAGGCCCGATGCCGAAGCTACAGGGAGCAATATGGGAATGAATCCTGGCAGGTTAGGGGTGAGTTTGAAGAGCTCATTCGTGTGGCGAGCATTTATGAGACAGTCCTTGATCGCTTTCCGAAGTTGAAGCGACGTCTGTCTTTAGAGGCTGGATCTGCGACTTCAATTTCCTCCGATCTGGATCCGAGGTTGCTCGACCGTATTTCTAGAGAATTTTTGGAAGGTGAATCTTCGAGGTCTGTTGACCCGGACCCAAAGATTGTGACACATCATTCTCAAGAAATTTATAGTCAAGAGCGGCGATCGGCTTCTGGACAAGGTCGAGGCAAGTTTAGTATAGACGATGTTTTGAACTTTAATTCCGGCAGGGATTTTGCCAGAGATTGGCTTAGCTTTAGTAAGCCAAAGCCTCCGGGTTCCTCGTCTTCTTAATGTAACAATTGTACATTTATTTCCATTCAAATAAAACAGAAATTTTTGCATTTGTGTTTAAGCTTTCTATCCTTATCTTTAACTGAGGCAGGTTCCCTTGTTTTCAACGAAGACAGCTTTCTCATAGTCACTTCGTCTTGTGACGGAGTTTGGGCTTTCGGTCGACCACTTCGTCCAGAGATGAAGTTCTGGCTTTCGGTTAGCCACTTCATCCGAAGACGAAGTTTAGGGTTTTTAGGTAGCCACTTCATCTAACGACGAAGTTTAGGCTTTCAGTTAGCCACTTCGTCCGAAGACGAAGTTTAGGCTTTTTAGGTAGCCACTTCGTCTAACGACGAAGTTTAGGCTTGCAGTTAGCCACTTCGTCCGAAGACGAAGTTTAGGCTTTTTAGGTAGCCACTTCATCTTAAGACGAAGTTTTGGCTTTTGGTTCCTTATTTGTCGAATTTATCGATAGGGGTGGTCCCCTTACGCGCGTTTAGGTGTTACTCCGAGGCGGAGTTTATTTGCGTATCCTCGTCAGGATTTTAAAATCGAGATACTTAGTATAAATGAGAGAGAGAGAGGTGCAAAATGCATACAAATTATTTAAACGAGTAAGTGAAAAAAAATAATTACGAAGTCAAAATAAGACAAAATTTACCAGGACAACTCGATTCCTACGACCTAAATGAACTTGGACATCACCCTCTGTTTATACAAAGTACCTTTTCAAGTGGGTAATGTGCCATGTACGGGGTATGGGCTCACCAGATAGGTGGGCGAGCTTGTACGACCCTTTTCCGAGGGCTTCTTGAACTCGGTACGGTCCTTCCCAGGTGGCTTCTAATTTGCCGAGCTTCTCCGCCCTGCTGACCTCGTTATTCCGAAGTACGAAGTCGCCTACTTGGAGTTGCTGATGCTTCACCCCGCTGTTATAATACCGAGCTACTTGCTGTTTGTATCGAGCTTCTTGTATGTAGGCTTGTTCTAGCAAATCCAAGTTAGTTCAAAGTCCGTCTTTGTTGTCTTGGGCCGCGAAGTTAAGTGTTCGGGGGCTCGGCAAACCGATCTCTATCGGGATCACCGCTTCGGTTCCATACACCAAGCTGTATGGTGTTTCACCGTGTGATGTCCGCGGGGTGGTTCGGTACGACCATATGACTTGGGGTAAGTTCGCTGCCCAGTCTCCTTTGGCCTTATCCAGCCGTGTTTTTAACCCCTTGACTATCGTTCGGTTCGTAACCTTGGTTTGGCCATTTGCTTGAGGATGGGCTACCGAGGTGAACTTCTATTGGATGTGGAGTTCGTCACACCATTCTCTGAATGTCTTGTCTGTGAACTGGGTTCCGTTATCTGAGACGAGGACGTGAGGTATGCCGAAGCGACAAACTATGTTCTTCCAAATGAAGTTTAGGGCATTTTTACTTGTGATTCGTGCCAATGGTTCGGCTTCGACCCACTTTGTAAAGTAGTCGATTGCTACAATGAGGAACCGTAGTTGGCCGGGAGCTTTTTCGAATGGGCCGACGATGTCAATTCCCCACTGCATGAATGGCCAAGGGCTTTGCATGCTGGCCAGTTCGGTCTGTGGCAATCTCGGAACCGTCTCATGGATTTGGCACTTCGGGCATTGTTTGACGAGGTCGGTAGCGTCTTGGAACATAGTGGGCCAATAGTACCCCCACCTCATGACCTTTTTGGACAGGGCACGGGCTCCGATGTGATTGCCACAGGAACCTTCATGGACTTCGCGCAGTGCATAGTTCGCTTGGTTGGGCCCCACACATCTTAGGAGAGGTTGGAGGTAGGATTTTCTATACAGTATTCCCTGCTCCAGGACGTACTTCGTGGACTTGGCCAGGAGCTTCCTAGCCTCAGCCTTATGAGTTGGGAGTTCGCCATTTAACAAGTAATTGCGAAGTGGAGTCATCCAGTTCGGTCTATCTTCGTTTACTACATTGACTTCGGCGTCATCAATGCTTCGGAGCTGTACTTCTTCCACCGGAGGGATCGTTGATGATGATGTGAGTTTACTTAGTGCGTCAGCTCGCTCATTATCTCCTCTTGGGATTCGCACCAACTCAAAGTACGAGAAGCTTTGTTGTAGGATCTTGGCCTTATGGAGGTATTTCTTCATTCGTTCTCCTTTGGCTTCGTATATGCCTAGTATATGGTTCACTATGACTTGGGAGTCGCTGTGAATTTGAATGGCCCTTACTTGGAGAGCTTGGGCTAGACGAAGTCCAGCGATTAGAGCTTTGTACTCCACTTCGTTATTTATGGTCGGGAAGTTGAACCGGAGTGCGTGGGTGATCTCTTTTCCTTCATGGCTGATGAGTAAGACTCCGGCTCCGCTTCCTTTGTGACATGATGCCCCATCGACGTAGACCTTCCAACAGTCTTGTGGTGGTGGCTTCGGCGCCTCAGCCTTTAATTTATCCTTAGTGGGTTCAACGGATTGTTGTGAGTCCGTGAACTTGGCTTCCACTAAGAAATCAACCAAAGATTGCCCTTTAATGGCTTGGCGAGGTACAAAGGAAATCGTGTGCTCGCCGAGTTCTATAGCCCATTTAGCGATTCGCCCGGACGCTTCTGGTTTTGTAAGCACTTGCCAAAGTGGGAGGTCGGTCAGCACTTGTATCGGATGTGCGTGGAAGTACGGTCGGAGTCTCATTGCCGCATTCACCAATGCAAATGCGACATTTTCCAGAGGTTGATACCTCGTCTCCGGTCCTTTTAGGGCTCGGCTTATGAAATAGACGGGTAGCTGATGACGTTTTTCTTCTCGTACCAGGACTGCACTGATTGCCTCGTCCGAAGCGGCGAGGTATAAGGAGAGGTCCTCGCCCTCTTTTGGTACAGATAATGTGGGGAGATTTGCGAGGTACGTCTTTAAGCCATCGAAAGCTCCCCTGTGCTCATCGTTCCATTCAAAGTTCGGCGCCTTCTTTAGTATTTTGAAGAATGGGAGTTATTTTTCGGCGGCCTTGGATAGGAAACGACTTAGGGCGGCTAGGCAGCCCGTCAGTCTGTGCACGTCATGAATTGACTTCGGCGCTCGCATTTCTTGGATAGCTCGGACTTTTGATGGGTTAGCTTTTAACCCTTCGCGTGAAACCCAACACCCTAGAAATTTTCCAGACCGGACCATGAAAGTACACTTTTCTGGGTTTAATTTTAGGTTCACTTTACGAAGTAGGCTAAAAACAACTTTAAGGTCATTTACACAAGTGGCGATTTCCTTGCTTTTTACGACTATATCGTCTACATACACTTCGACAATACTACCGATGTGGTCTTCAAAATTCTTGTCGACCATCCTTTGGTATGTAGCTCCAGCATTTTTCAGCCCGAAGGGCATCTTTTTGTATGCGTAGACGCCGAAGTCTGTGACGAAAGCGGTCTTCGGAGCGTCCTCTTCATTCATGAGGACTTGGTGGTACCCCTTGTACATGTCTAAGAAGCTGAACGCCTTGTGGCCAACAAGAGCTTCGACCTTCTTATCAATGTTGGGGAGGGGGTAGCAGTCTTTCGGGCAGTGTTTATTGAGGTCAGTGTAATCAATACACATCCGCCACCCGCCTCCTTGCTTCTTCACCATCACGGGGTTGGCCAACCAGGTCGGATATTTTACTTCGAATAAAATATCGGCCTTCTGCAGTTGGCGAACCTCGTCATGGATCACTTGATTCCTTTCAGCTGCGAAGGCTCGCTGCTTCTGCCGAACTGGTTTCACCTCAGGATCGATGTTGAGGTGATGAGTGATGACGCTTGGAGCCACCCCGGTCATGTCTAGCGGCGACCAAGCGAAGACATCTTTATACTCCCGAAGTAGCCGGATAAGTTGACTTCGGAGCTCATTTTCGCCGACGAACCCTACCTTGACGACCTTGGCAGGGTCATCTTCATATAATGCGACGTCTTCTACTGGCTCGACGGATGAATGCGACGTCGGCTCTACCTCTTCGGGTTTCTGTAGTTGCTATGCTTGGGGGTGTTGATTCCTAACACCTCGGAGTGCGACCTGCATGCACTCCTTAGCCTGTTGCTGGTTTCCCTGAAGCGTGATCACTCCGTTTCTAGACGGAATTTTAATTGTCAGGTGGTAGGCTGAGCAGATCGCCTTCGTTGCTATTAGCCAATCCCTTCCTAAGATGATGTTATAGGGGGAGCTGGCTTTTACGATGAAGAAGTGAATTATCTTCGTAGTGGACAACGGGCTCTTTCCAACTGTCACGGGTAGTGAAATTATGCCTTCCGTCGTCGTCTCTTGTTGCGTGAAGTTCTTTAGCGGCATGGGTGCTGGCCTTAGACGTGCTTCTTCAATATCGAGCTTATCGAAGCAGTCTTTAAAGAGCACACTCACAGAGGCCCCACTATCAATAAATATGCGGTGGACCAATTTGTTGGCCACTACGACCTCGATTATGGTGGCATCTTGATGAGGTACCGCATGGGGAACTGGGTCGTTGCTAGAAAAGGTGACGACCTCATCCTTTTTGAACCTTTTTTGGGTGGGTTCTTCCCGCTGTTGACTTCGGGCCTCGGCTTTCAACGATGACCTCGTCGTACCTTCGGGCAGTCCGGTGATGGCCGTGATGACTGCATCATATTGAGGCTGATCTTCATCCTCATCCTCGTTGTCGTGCTTTGGCCTTTTGTCGTTTTGGGGGGTACAGTTATTGCCTCCCTTATTTTTCTTTCTCTTGTCCTTCCCTTGAGGTCGGGCATTTTTCTGGTTGCGACTTTGGTACAGTTTAAGGGTACCGTCGCGTACCATGTGTTCTATGCCCGAGGCGAGGTCCCTGCAGTCCTCGGTTTCATGACCGTAGTCATTATGGAGCTTGCAGTATTTCTCCTTGGATCGGCGTTTCGACCCACCTCGGGATAAGGGCGGTGGCTTCTCGAACAAGTTTGAGTGAAGCTCGTATATTTCAGCCCTGGACTTTGTCAAGGGTGTATACTGACTTCGGTCTTGGTTGGGCCGAGGTCCTAAGCGGGACTCGAGGGGTCCTCGCTGTAACCTTTCGAGGGCACTTTGGCGACCTTGCCCAAGGTCGGCGCGCTCCTCTTTTTTCCTCTTATCGTTGTTTTCGGGCCGATCTGCTGCCCGCTTTTTCCGATCGGCCTCATCCGCCTCCGCGAATGCATCAGCAATCCTCCATAGCTGCCTGGAGGTCGTTGGGCGTGCCTTTATAAGCTCTCTGAAGAGAGTTCCGGACTGAATGGCATTTTGGAATGCCGAGATAAGCACGTCGTCGGAGAGACGATCGACTTTAAGGCTTTCGTTATAAAAACGGGCCAGAAAATCACTGATCGTTTCTCTCCGCCCCTGCCTTAAGGTTAGGAGCTGGGCTGGGCTAATTTTTGCCTCGGCTTTTTGAAAAAAGCGGCGTTCGAAAGCGTCAAGTAGGTCGGCATACGACCCTATGCTGCAATTAGGGAGGCTATCAAACCAACTCCTAGCGTTGTCCACTAGCAGCTCGGGGAAGACTTTACACATGTAAATATCTTCGGCCAATCCGTGGTTCATCATGTTGTATTGGAATCGGGATAGGAAGTTGTTGGGGTCTTGTGACCCGTTGTAAGGCGGGATAGGAGGCACTCTATACGTCGACGGGAGGGGGGTATAGAGTATCTTATTAGTGAAGGGAGTCGAGATTCGACCGTACACGGTGAATCTTCCCTGGTAGGTGTTCCCTTCGTCACGCCGAGGTGGAATGGCGTTCTGACGAGGTGACGTTGATCCGCGCCGAGGTGAAGCGCGGTTGTTCCCACGGCGATTGTTTTGTCGCCTTTGGGGAAGTTCGGCCTCCCTGTCTCCAACGATCTGGAGACTTGGGGATCGCCTCCGTCTTCTCTGTTTTGACTTTGTTGTCGATGTTGACCGACGAACTTACGAAAGTCCTGCTCGTGGAGGTCCAGGTACGCCTTCAGTGCGTCTCCAAACTCGGGTTGGAGTTCGGCGGTGCCGTGTCGGCTGCCACCCTAATCAGGCCCATCGCTGCTAGCTGAATCTCCAGACAGAACATCTTCCAGGTGGCCTTCAGGAGTTCGGCGAATGGGCTGTTGGTCACGTCGGATTTGGGAAGCAGTTTTCTGAGCTTGACTAACGTCACCCTCTTCCTCGTTGACTGGAGTGTAAGGCGGATTGGTGAAGGGGTCAGCTTGCTTCTGTTTTGCTTTGGCGGCGGCGGCGGCAGTGGTGGCGGAACGGGTTGGTCTCACCATCGTATCTTTACTCAAAATGCTCTGATCGGTTTCATAAAATTCCAGTGTTTCCCACAGACGGCGCCAGTGATCGATCGTCGATTTTAGAGTGTTTTTGTGATAGTGAGATTTATAGAAAGCTAAAAACACAAGAATTTACGTGGTTCGATCTATGGGTAGATCTACGTCCACGGAGGAAAAAGAGAATCTTTATATTGAAGTCTTTTTTACTAGTAAGTACAGTGCCCTCCCCTTTTTATCTTACAAGATAGCTCTATTTATAGAGAATTGAGGTCACGGGTGATTCATGGATGCTGCTCTCGCATGTCCGTCCGTACTCTGACCATCGCGGGTGGTTGAGAAATCGTGGGGCAGTTGGATGATTTTGTTGACTCGTTATTGGGCTTCAATCTGGGTGGGCCGAGCTGATCTGGGCCTTTGGGCCACATCCTATCATCTGGCGTTGCCGCACCATCGCTCTCTCGCTGGAACCCGACCAGCAGGTGCAGATTCTGTTGTCCGTGGATGTGCGGAAGCGACTCAATCTGCCGCTCCCCGAGGGCTTCTACGGAAACGATGTCGTTTGCCCTGTCGCGATAGCCGCTGCCTCAAACTTGTCAAAAAATCAATTGCATTACGCGGCGGAGCTGGTGAGGAAGGCGAAAGCCAAGGTGACGGAGGAATATATGAAAATGACTGCGGATCTGTTGGTGATTGGGGGCAGGCGGTGTACTCATTCCTACAGACCTACGTGGTGAGTGATTTGACCTACGCCGGCTTCGATGAGGTGGACTTCGGCTGGGGGAAGCCATTATATAGCGGCCCGGCGGAGGGCGGCCTATTTTATCCCGGCCTCGCTAGCTTTTTCATTCCTTGTAAAAATGATAAGGGCGAGAAGGAAATGCTAGTTCCGATATGCTTGCCGACGAACGCCATGGGAGTGTTCGTTAAGGAGCTCGAGAGGACGTTGAAAGGAGATCGCGACCAAAGCATCACGGCAAGCATCAAATCGGCTTTATAGAATCAGTTATGTGTGTTGGTTGTTTGTGTACTATAATACTCCCTCTATCCTCTGCCGAAAAGGACTCACTTCTTGAATATATATGAGTACTTTTTGGAGGACACGGAGAGAGTAACTGTTTTTATAAGATCAATCAGTGTGTTATAAGTATTTGCACTAGCGCCAGATTGGTTTTAAGTTTTTGGAGTGCGTGCGCATTGTAATTTGTATGAGCATTTCCCCTTTCTTTCTTTTGTGAAAGTTGTATCTTGTCTCATTATTAGTATTAAATTTTTTGATGATATGTATTACAGAAAATCATACTCCATAATATATTACTCCATTTTATGATTTTTTCAAATACTAGTATTGCACCCGAGCAATACACAAAAATAATTGTTTCATTGAAAATAAATTATATCGTCGTAATAAAAAGTTGATTGCCCTGACTTTTGTTGTGGTCAATTTTTGGCATATGAAACAATAGGCCGGAAGATATTGACGTGGTTGAAACTTGAATGATAATCTTGGATATGCTAGCATGAGTAATATTTGTAATCAATATTCTCTCTGTTTTTTTTTTTTTTTTTTGAAGTGCCTATTTGTACATTTTATACCTCACATATTAAATATAAATAGGTTACTTCAAGAAGAAAAAAACGGAGAGAATACCTTTTATTCTGCATTTCTGGTATGCGTACTTTTTCTTCCAAAATATGATTACCGATTCGTACTACCATCAATCGACGGATATCATTACACATTATCTATGAGTTCAATAGGAATGTCAAGATATGAATAATCAAAACACGATTCTTAAATATTTTTTACTTAAACTAAACTTTCTTACGACTAAACTACTCCAATTAGATAGAGATAATGCTCATACAAATAAAAATCAGGTCACATGCATCCTCAATTCAGAGATTTATTTTGACTTAATTAATTATTACAGTATTTGATTATGAACCACAAATATCTTGATTGCCCACACCGTAACTAATTGAACTACTTAATTATTGTATGTGGTACTCTGTGGAGAAACAAAATTTATTGCTCAAGATAATTATTCAGTCGCTGACTTCCTTTCCTTGCCTTTCGGACTCAGTTGAAAATTATTCTGAATATTTCGTGCTCTACATCTTCAATTCTTTACCCATAACACTCTATCTTACTTGTAATAAATTAATCAATAATTGAAATAGCCTACAACTTTTGCCAATAGCTAATGCCACGAACAAATGAAATTTATTAAATAATCCCTCACTCGTTATGTTTTAACTTTATCTTACAATTCTCTTATAATATCATCTATTCACGAAAATTGACGCATTCGTCCGTCCACAAAATATGTACTACTTAGTTTTGGACGTGAATCTCACGTCACTTTTTCAATCAAATCATCACTTTATTTAACCAAAACATCATTTTATCAACTAAAACATGACTTTATTCAACCAAAACATCACTTTATCATCAAAATGTGGGACTTTAACAATCACTATATCCACCAATCATTACAAAAATTAAAAATCATGCCACAATATTCTAGGCGCATATTTGGTTGACGGAGGGAGTATGTTTTTAAAGTTGGATTGAAAATAAATTAGATCACGAATTCGATAAAATATATTTCTAAAAAATAAAAAATAGCCGGTTCGCCAGTTTGAAACTGGATCTAGAACCAACAGTTCCAAACCGGAACCGGAACCGGCGACCCTATCGCTTCAGTTTTGATTCACCGTAACCGGCTGTTCTGATTCCGATTCGAGACAGAACCTTAACCATGACCAGATCTATAGTCCTTCCTCTTAATCCGAATAAGGGTAATTCAAAACCAAGGAAACATCTTGTTCCTTTAGCCAATTACGATCCTTCTAAGATCTCCGATAAGGCCGTTGAAAATCTTAGAGTTCTCTTTTTGTGGTGAAGAATTTTGTTTTGTATCTTATTGTGGATATGTCAATCAGCACTTGATTTTTAATGTAAATATTATATATTGTTGATAATATTGATTCAACATGTATAGGTTAGATATAACAATACTCTCCTACTCATCGTGGACATACTTTATGCGTCCATGAATGATATAGTAGGGTCATGTTAATAATTTTTTTCATTTAAGGTTTAATTCTTTTTGTAAGCTATATATATTAATAATATTTTTTCTTAAATATATAATCATCACATCAGCCTTGGACACATTAAGAGTATTCAAAGTGGGTAAGGGAGCATTCTTCAGTTAGATATATAATCATTAGCTCAAGCTACATTCTTTTTGTGAAATTATTTATTTTGTTTTTACAATATTAATTTCTTGGTGATTGAATTAGCTAGATTGTTTATGAGTAATTACTTTTTGGCATGTGATTAGTAATTTGATAGATAGTTGTGACTTTTTCGCATGGGACTAGGAAATAGGAATTGATAGATGGTTGCTAAACACTAACAGCTCTTAATTAGATCTAATTAATTACTTTGCTTTTGCTTAATCTTTTTTATTAGATGAAACAAACGGTTTCATAGAATTATATGCATGATGGAGACAATAACACCCTAACAAATAAATAAAAAATATGCTAAATTATAGTAGTATAAAGTTTTATTTCTATTCAACTTAAAAAAAAAAATACATCATAAAAAATTAAATAAATTGCTAATAGAGGAAGTTGAACTTATGACTTCTCACACAAAAAAGCAAAGATTTTTTCCACTCTACCAAAAAAGATTATTGTTCAATTTTTTAAAATAAAATCAATAATTTTTTTGAAAAAATAAAATAAAAAATAATACTCCTTCGACCCCATATGTTTATGCCTAATTTGTTATTTAGGTCCGGCCCAACTAAATATGTTCATTCCTTTTTTGAACACTATTCCACCACCACTTCATTATTATTGACTACACTTTCACCTTTTATTTACTAAAATACTACTCCAAACATCAATTTTAACTTTTATCTATACTTATATAAAAAGAGCCTTGAGTGCTTAATGTAGATTGCCTATTATGTCCTCATTATTAAATTATACTAGTTTTGCGCCCGTGCTATGCACGGGTCAAGTATTTATTTATTATTTATCTTTTTTAATAAATTCCAAGCAATGATATCATTATTCGAATTTTAATTTGATATTTTTATTTAACATATTGCTATACAAATTAAAATACACATTTAAACCAATATGTAATCTTTATTATAGATATATTAAAACATCCGGTTCAATCAATTCCAGAATTTGTTTTTTAAGAAGTTTAAAAAAATTATATTAATTTCACATAAGTTTATTTAAAATTTATACACTTATAATTTTTATAGATTAAAAAAAGCATAATTATAAAGATGATTACTCTATAAACCCTATGTTACTCTCTAATAACCATATGTAGAAGAAAATGGCGGCATCTTCCTTCACAAGCCACTACTTGGCTTTTATATATATATAGATATAAGGGCAACAATGTAATACAATAAATTATATTTATGCTAATAAATTATACAATAAATTATACTGAATATCTATTTTACACCATAAATACAATATTTTTTAAGTGGTATTATAATAAATTATTATTATAAATTAAATTTACCTTATATATCAATTTAATTTAATATAACATATTCTATGTATGGTCCTAATCCCACAAATTTAAGTTTATTTTTAAGAAACACATATTCATTTTTTTTAATTTTTTTAATTAATTTTTTTGCCTTCATATGTATTAATTGACACACTCTCAGATGTTATAAGAGATAATTCAATTTTTTTTTTCTCTTTGAAGTTAAAGAATTCAAATATGATATTCATGTTATATCAGCCAAATACCCAAAAATTAGAGTTGTACAACCTATTATTAATTAACAAGAAAAAAATGAGATAAGGTAAAGGTTTCATGAAATAATTAAAAAAGAATTACAATATATCGGACTAGAAAAAAATATATATTGCATTTTAAAATAGATATCTATCAAGACTCATAACTAATCAAATAAATAGTTTTAGGAAAATAGTACTAATTCACACAAGATTGGAAAGTACAAACAAAAAATTTCTTGTAAAAGAGTGTTATTTAATACTCCATTCGTTCCCAAAAACCTTTTCCTGATTTGACACAAATTTTAAGAAGGAATGTAATTAATTAATATTGTTTATTGTGAGTAAAGATTGAGTTCCGCCTTTATTGTGAGGGGAGATTGTTAAGCGGTGGACCATAACTAATAAGTATAATAAATATGTAATGTTTAAAGGGTGTAAAATGTATTGTTATAGTGAGTACATGTCCAAAAAATGAAAGATGCAATATGCACATGTATACCTCTGAAATAATTAGTTTTAAGTTAGAACGTGAATTGTCATAAGATTATATTTTAGTTTATAAATTTGGCCAATTTTTCATTACAAGTCTTAACTTTGATTTATAAATCTTATATATTTTCAACAATTGTTCTTTAATTCTTCTTTATACTACTATATATTTTTGAGAAATAAGTTTAGACCAATAGACATAATATTTTTAAGAAATCATTTTCTTCATTAACTTCTAACATTTGTAAATGTAGTTTTTTATTGCTAAGTTTATCTTTTGCACTTTTACCAATATCTTTTGTTAATAGAGAAAACAACTTCAACATTAAAAAGTTACAAAGATTCTTCTCAAAATCTTAACTTCATCTAAAGAGTTGTAATAATGGAAGGTCACTAAAACAAGTTCATATTCCTTCCTTATTTTTATCTTTATTGGACTTTTACTTTGATATTTTAGGATTTTCAATAGCAAAGAAAAATTAGATCAATATGATTCTTAGATCTTATCTTTCTTTTTTTTCTCTAAAAATCTCACTCAAGACTAATTATAATTATAAGTTAGAAATTTAAATTTTATTTTTTGGAATTAGATTGTAATTAGATATTTTGTTTGAAAATAAATAAATTAATTGAAGTAATTTGAGAGAGATATGACATAAAATAAGGAAAGGTAGTTGCTAAAACAAGAACAATGTTAAACATTGTCATATATGCTATATAAAGATTGATAAAATAAATAGTATATCTAATATTTTGTGCATAACTTTTGTGACTAGCTTAAGTGTTTTATTTGAGGAATCGTATACTTAAATATTTTTTTCTCAATTTATTGTTGTTTTTTTTTTTTTTTTTATCGGAAAAGATGAATATTATTCGAAGAAATGAGAGGGTACAAGGAGTACCAAAATTACAAGCGATCGTTCACCCATAAATTACATAAATTTGTCCTACTCCACATTTCGAATCCCCAATTTGCCTCCACTTTTCCCCGAACCAAGCACTAATTCCAATTGTTGTTGAAATAATTATTTTAAGTTTTAATGGAACTAAAGGCTAAGTTACATTTTTTTTTTACATTAATACAAGTAAAACAAGGGTATGATATATTTGGTTTTTTTCATATTCTTTAAAATTAGTGATAAAATTACATAATGATTTTTACAACATTACCATGCCTACGAGCCTACGAATGCAAATAAGTTAGAAATATAAATTTATTCAAACTAAATTAGAGATTACACGTGCAACGCACGTTACACTTGCTAGTTTACAATTAAAATGGTAACATCACAATCTCCTAACATTCACCAAAGCACAAAACTCAGTAACGACTTGAGCATGTCAGGGAGAGGGACGCGGAGAGGGAGGGAGCTGAGCCACCCTTTGGGGAGGGCGCTTCCCTTTCAGAATGCTCTTAATGTTGTGATTTAATGAAAATATGTTTATGATATTTTAGAAAAAATATTGTGCTATTAAATTTCATTTTATCATAATCAACTGAAATTTAAAGCCACATAACGAAAGATTCGAACAGTACTAGAAAAGCGCACATAAATGACGCACATAGATAACCGTCATATATGTGCATACAAATTCGTGTTATTAACCGTCAACTATGTATATACAGAACCATCATAACACACGCACACATAAATGTGTATTAAACTATTCTTCATTTTTCGGCACAAATATGTTTGGCACCATTACTTTACATATGTATGAATTTAAAGTGCATTAAAGATAATTTTTTTAAATAAATATAGTTACAATGAATAGAGATAGTCAACTAATTGATTTTATGAGTTATATTTAATCGACAGTTGTTGATACCCTACACTCTAATCTAATTAATTAAATATTTAATAAGATTTATTGTATCTTTGAAAGCAATATTAATGGTAGTATATCTCCTATAGGTGCACCTGGCGGTTTCTTTGGAGGGTTTCTAACCTTAATATAATGCAAGTCCAACATAGAGAGAAATAAAACAAATATTTAAAATTCTCTAAAAATGCATATAAAATACACATAAACTAAAAAAACTGAAAGTGGCAATTCCTTAGTAAAAGCTACTCCTATTATTTAAACCCATTTCTCAAATTCAAAACCAATCTATCTATTTTTCAAACCAAAAAAAAAAAACTCATCCATCTACATCAGCAACACTGAAAATTGAGTTATATATATCATTCGTATCCACCGTTCACATCTCCTAAACCAAATTAAATATTACATTCGTGAAATTTAATTACTTTTTAAATCAGTATCTACTTAATTAAGTTCTTCGGAAGTTTTATCATTACAATTAAGACCCTAGCCGTGTCGTCCTTCAATCCAGGACTTATTTAAGAAAATTGCTGAAAATCTTTCTATTTTTTTTAAAAACATTTTCAAGCTTATAAAGTTAGTTGATTCATGTAACTATTTTAGTACAACATGTGCACACACTCACGTTATTGACCTATTGATGGGAATGAAACATCTTACCAATTGAGTCGAGTGCAGTCGTCAAATTTATATAATTTTAACTATAAAGAATAGTGTAATATAAAAGTTGAAATTGATGAAGAAAAACGTTATAAAACTCACGTCGTCAAATTATGCATACCAAAGAACTAAACAAATTCACATTTTTAACCTTATTTATTATTTTCTTTTTTATATGGTCACAGTATTTATAGTATTGAATATATGGGTAAAATAGTAAAAGTATAACTATTTTAAAATTTTAAAATAAGACATTTTAAAGGGAATAAGAAAAAACACAAAATATGACTTAAAAAAACAAAAGAGGACATTGTATTGTCTTGCCCCAACATTTTTTTTTCCTATATATGTGCGTGTATGAAAATTCAACTAGATTACCAAACCTACACGTCATAATTAAGAAAGACTAATCGATGATTATATAATTAACATACGAATTTTTCTTCTAAAAGAAAAATAACAAACACTCTCGACGACAAAAAGCTTATAAATTTAACACTATATTTTATCGGAATCAAATCAAATAACTTAATAATATTTCTATTTAAGCCAATCGTTAGATAAAAATATAAGTGTACCGGTCAAGATATACTGGATATAACTCTACTCTACTCATCAATTTCAACAATATACCATGCGTCGATATTTGATGTTCAGAAAGAAAATTGGATTTTCGTTTTCCAATCACGAGTTTAAGAAATAAAGTCGCACACGCATTTACTACTACTACTTCTTTCTTTATCTTTTTTTTTTTTTTTTTTAAAAAAATTTATTTATTTTTATACAGTATTTTTAAATTATTTTATCAGTAAAAGATACTCCTATATTTAATAAATAAATAAACTAAATAATCTAGTTCCCGCACGCGCCTAGTATGCGTGTGGTGGTCTTGGCGTCAGCTCTGTGCATCTCCTCGTCCACATTATAAACCCCATCCTCACCATGGCCACCACCTCCATCTCCTTCCAAAACATGACGCCATCACTCATTCCTCCGCTCCTACTCCTCCTTCTCTTCCTCCTCCCTCACCGCACACACGCCGCCAACGGCGAGTGGGACCTCCTCCTCCCCAACATCGGCGTTTCAGCCATGCACATGCAGCTCCTCTACACCGACCGCGTCCTCATCTTCGACCGCACCGACTTCGGCCCCTCCAACATCTCCCTCCCCAATGGAAATTGCCGCCTCGACCCCAACGACACCGCCCTCCCTGTCGACTGCACCGCCCACTCCGTCGAGTACAACGTCGCCACCAACTCCGTCCGCCCCCTCACCATCCTCACCGACACCTGGTGCTCCTCCGCCGCCGTCCTCCCCGACGGAACCTTCCTCCAGACCGGCGGCTTCAACGACGGCGAACGCGCCGCCAGAACCTACAGACCCTGCGCCGAGAACTCCTGCGACTGGACCGAAATCAACCCGGCGCTGTCGCAGCGGCGGTGGTACGCCACCAACCACATTCTTCCCGACGGCCGGGAGATCGTCGTCGGCGGGCGGCGGAAGTTCAACTACGAGTTCTACCCCAAAAGATCGGCGGCGGAGACGCCGCGGAATCTGCCGTTCCTCGTTCAGACAAATGATCCGAGGATTGAGAACAATCTCGACCCCTTTGTTTTCTTGAATGTGGATGGAAATCTCTTCATTTTCGCCAACAATCGAGCTGTTTTATTCGATTATATAAATGCGGTGGTGGTGAAGAATTACCCGATTATCCCCGGAGGGGATCCGAGGAACTATCCGAGCTCCGGTTCTGCAGTTTTGCTTCCAATGAAGAGCGGCACCGGAGCTGAAGTTTTGGTGTGTGGAGGTGCACCTAAAGGAGCTTATGTCAGTGCTAATAATGGAAACTTCGTCGAAGCACTCGACACGTGTGGCAGGATTCGAATCGATGACCCGAACGCTAACTGGATCATGGAGACTATGCCGGGTCCTCGGGTCATGGGGGATATGATATTGTTACCCAATGGTTATGTCTTGATTATCAACGGGGCCGGTTCGGGCACGGCCGGGTGGGAACTAGGTAGGGAACCGGTTCTGTCGCCTGTTATTTACCGCCCTGATAATCCGACTGGATCAAGATTCGAAGTTCAGAGTTCTAGTTCCATTCCTCGAATGTACCACTCGACTGCAGTATTATTGCGTGATGGTCGGGTTCTTATTGGTGGTAGCAATCCTCACACATTCTATAATTTTACGGGAGTGCAATTCCCAACTGACTTAACTTTAGAAGCATTTTCTCCTTCGTATTTGAATTCGTCATTTTCAAGCATGCGTCCACAAATTATTTCTCCAGTGTCATTATCTAAGATCAGCTACACACAACAACTCGTAGTAGGTTTCACGATTCCTTCGCGTCTAGTCGACCGCAATTCGGTTATAGTTACGATGGTGGCGCCACCATTCTCGACCCACTCATTTTCGATGAATCAAAGGTTGTTGGTACTAGGTGGTGGAAATGTGACGGTAAATGGTAATTCATATCGAATTCGGGTAGTGACACCGGGTTCGGGCAATCTTGCCCCACCCGGATACTATCTTTTATTTGTGGTTCATCAAAATATTCCCAGTGAGGGTATTTGGGTCCAAATAGGTTGAAGATTTTAGACACATTCATTCTTTCTTTTGTGAATATAATAGCTTTTCATATATAAATCAAAGGATTGGATTTTTCTTTATAGGGTCTATTACGACAAGTGTGTGCGTGTTTGTGCGTGCCTGTGTATGTATGTTTCTTCTTTGATGATTACTTGTCCTTTCAATTGCAAATGTAATGAAATTGGTTTGTTATAAAGTCGTGGAGTAAGTTGCAACCATGATTCTTTTCCCAATTAAGTTATTAAGATGTTCAAAATATTGATCGTTTGCCACTTCATATGTAACTTTTTAATTTTTCATGAGCTCCAATTAAATGCGTTTTAATGTTTACTTTCATAATAATAATAATAATAATGGTGGTCTAGTTGCAAGGTGGAGACACTCAGAATCTTTCCTTAGTGAGAAGTTTCGGGTTCAAGTCTCACTGCCCAAATTACTCAAATAAATTGTAATAGATTATAGTGTATCACTAGAATGAGTTATAAAATTTGTAATAGATTTAATTTGTATTTCTAATAATAAAAATAATAATCCCTGTCTGAATTACTAAATACTAATTGATCAAAACGGAACAATCCAGCCTAGAACATCGGTTTATAATTCATTACTATATTAGATATCTTGGCAGTAATACACCAAAAAAATACAAATATAAATAGGGTGGCATAATAATTAAACAAGATACAACCAAAACACTAATACATTCTGGGCGCGTGAAAGTGATAATAACAAAGACAAAAACTTTTGCTGGTGATTGAATTCAGAATTTGTGTCTGTTCTTCACGTGAGAGCTAGAAATTAGAATGTGTATTTTGTAAATTTATTCCTTGTAAATGGTGTCTATCACGAGAAAGAAAGATTTGTTTGAATTCAGTTCGAATAATAATGATAATGGCCAGTCTAATACGTAGTATATGAATAAGAAAACATAGTGATAGAGTAATAAAATATCATGATTAACCAAACTCTTACGTACTTAAGTTTCTAAATTGTACTCCGTATTTACGAGTGGTTAACTAATTTCCTAAAAAAAAATTACAGAAAAAGATCAGTGGTTAGCAGATTTGATTGAAGAGAATGTATTTTCAATTTAATTAAGCCGGTTGGAATTTGAGTTATTGTTCGCTTCCATTTTTTTTCAATTCTGGAGGATTGGATGGTGAAGATATATCTTTTGGTCAATTTTTATTTTTATTTTTTTTCATCGGAGAAAATTTTATTTTATTAAACAGAAGGAAAGGGAAATACAGCGACAGCGCAGGTACAAGGAGTACCAATTCTTACAACCGATCCCTCCCCCGTAAATCACACAGCTTAATATTATTCTACGAATCAAAGCTCCGGTTCGTATCCACCTCGCCCCCTACCAAACATCAATTCCAAAACCCGCATTTTACGTACCTCGTCTTCAATTCTCTTAAGATTCCAATTATTTTCTTCGAACCTCACCGCGTTACGCCACTTCCACCACACACACGATACAAATCCAAAGTCCACCCATCATGTTTTGGTCATTGACATATCATTATATAAAAGAATTTAAGAGGATTGGATGGTGAAGATATATCTTTTGGTCATTGACATATCATTAAATAAAATAATTTATTTTAATAATATTTTAAATTCTAGAGGATTGGATGGTGAAGATATATCTTTTGGTCATTGGCATATCATTAAATTAAAGAATTTATTTTAATAATATTTGAGAAATGTCTTCGGAGCGAAGATTCTTCTGAATTTCATTGCTAGCTCGCAACCAATTTAACTTACATTTCTCCAAAATACCAAAATATATTGACTGTCCTCCCAATATAACACATTTTCGATCGATTGAATAATTCTAAAAGTTTCTTGACCATTAATGAAAATATATACTTACAAGAATTGATAAAGGGAAAAAAATTAAAAAAAAAAAAATCAACATACAACAGAAATCATGGAATTTATAGGAATTGAAAAACTTGGACATATGTGCAAAAAAACGGAAACGTACACAATTAAGAGCATATTACCTCAGATAAGTAACTCTATAATATTATAATATTGATTGTTGGTCTCAAAAACGAGTTATACACGTAGATGGTGGTGAATACGTGTGTTAAGAAGTTTTTATATTCATTGCGATTTTCGTCCTCTTTTCAAAGTAGATGCTTTGAAAGCTTTTAACTCATACTTAAGTTTCTAAACAAAATTTGTATCTACAAGAAGTTACCTAATTTCCTGGGAAAAATAAAATAAAATAAATAAATAAATAAATAAATAATAATAATAATAATAATAATAATAATAATAATAATAATAATAATAATAATAATAATAATAATAATAATAATAATAATAATAATAATAATAATAATAATAATAATAATAATCAGTGGTTACTTAGCTAGCAGATACGGAGTACTGCGAATTTGATTGAAGAGAATGTCATTTTCAATTAATTAAGCCAGTTGGAAATTGAGTTATTGTTCGCTTCTATTTTTTTCAATCTCGTTAATTACTTCTTAATTAATTAAATAGTGTTTTCTGGATAAGGATTAGTGATGCCAACGTTTCAATTTTTATTCTATAGTATACTATTAAACATTTATTTTAAATTCTAGAGGATTTGGATGGTGAAAGATATATCTTTTTGTCATTGACATACCATTAAATTTAAGAAAGTATTTTAATCATATTTGAGGAATGTCTTCGGAGAGAGGATTCTTCTATATTTTCATTGTTAGCACACAACCAATTTTGGTTACTATACATTTCTCCAAAATATTTATTGTCCTCCCAATATAACACATTTTCGATTGATTGAACAATTCAAAAAGTTTCTTGACCATTAATGAAAATATATACTTATAAGAATTGATAAAGGAAAAAAAGAAAAAATCAACATACAGTAGAAATCATGGAATTTATAGAAAAACTTGGACATAGTGCAAAAATTTGGAAACGTACATAATTAACCTCAGATAAGTGTAAAAGTTGGGAATTTTACTCTTGGGATGAAATTGGACGCAAGTGTAAAAGTTTAATAAGGGTGATTCTATACAAAGCCCCCGTTTTACTCTTCATAGCCCCCGTTTATTAAAAATAATAAATAAGATATATGAATGTACTATTTTATCCATATAGCCCTTAATTAAATAAGTGAAATTTTCTTGATTCTCACGAATGGAAAAGATTCTCATATATTCCAATTCCATCATTAGCTCAAGCTACAATCTTTTAGTGAAAATGTTTATTTTGTTTTACTATATTAATTTATTTGTGATTGGATTGGATTGTTTATGAATAATACTTTTCTCATGTGATTAGGATTTGATAGACTAGGAAATAGGAACTGATAGATGGTTGTTAAAGACTAAAGATGATGACTGGTATACTAGAATGAAATTTAGTAAGAATGAAATGAATTTAGGAATGGATTGGAAATGGGAAAAGAATGGATCAATTGATTACATTCCCACAGTTGGTATCTGCAAAGAATGAAATGATCATTTTTTTATTAAATTATATTATAATGCAAAGTACCAGACTGGCTCAAGCCCGTCAAGTTTATAAGCCTAGCTCAGTCTAGACCCATTGTTGGAGCGGACCGAACTTGGGCCGGGATTATCGACCCGCCCAAAATTAAGTAAAACTCGGTGGGCCCAAGGCTAGCCCGACTCGATCATTTCACAATATGACATTAATTTGGGTAGGAATGTACCATAATTAATTTTAACTCGACAAAATTTCAGATTGGCCCGATCAGATTTGATATAGTATTTTTTCTAAAAGCCCGCCGGACTTGGAGCGGGCCGGGCTAGCCCGTCTCTTTATCACCTCTATCCGCTTGCAGTCCAAAAAAACCACACAAAATCATATAGGTTAGATTTTTTCATTTGGCCCAATAGGCCAAGATCGATCCAATCCAACCCGACTCGACCCAACCCGAACAAGGTTCTCGACAAAGTTTAATAAAGTTATACGTATCAATATCATGACTCATAAGATAAATTTCTAAATAAATCGAATTAATTTCATTCCTAATAATAAGGATTAGCTAATGCCTAGGGAAGTATGGGGAATTGCTAATCCCATGTTTATGTGATTACTGATTCCTATGGAAATGCTCTTTCCCGATTGAAATGCAGTACCAGCGGCCATAAGGTTAGAAATAGAAGCAAGAATGGTCATTTTATTCATGAACCATTTTTGCATAATAGCTATGCCCTTAATAGTAGTATAAGAGTAAAATTTTCACCGCTTGCATCAAATTAATTATTTTATTGTTGCTTAATCTTTTTATTAGATGAATGAAACGCTTTCATAGAATAATATCCAAGTTGGAGTGAGCCACATTCTAAAATACCCACGTTATTGAGTGAGACTTTCTCATTTTCTTTATTTTATTATCTAATTTTTATTTACATATGGTATTTTAATAAAAAAAATCATTCTAAATTATATACTACAACTTTATTACTACTATTCAACTTAAAATAAATAAAACAAAATAAAAAATACATTATAAACCCATTCCCATCCCATCCCACCCCACCACCACCAACTCCATCTCCTTCCAAAACATGACGCCATCACTCATTCCTCCGCTCCTCTTCGTTCTCTTCCTCCTCCCTCACTCCACACGCGCCGCCAACGGCGAGTGGGAACTTCTCCTCCCCAACATCGGCGTCTCAGCCATGCACATGCAGCTCCTCTACACCGACCGCGTCCTCATCTTCGACAGTACCGACATGGGCCCCTCCAACATCTCCCTCCCCGCCGGAAATTGCCCCAATAACACCGTCGACTGCACCGCCCACTCAGTTGAGTACGACGTCGCCGCCAACTCCGTCCGCCCCCTCACCATCCTCACTGACACCTTGTGCTCCTCCGCAGCCGTCCTCCCCGACGGAACCGTCCTCCAGACCGGCGGCGCCAGTAACGGCGTATTCGCCGCCAGAACCTACAGGCCCTGCGCCGACAACTCCTGCGACTGGACCGAAATCAACCCAGCGCTGTCGCAGCCGCGGTGGTACGCCACCAACCACATTCTTCCCGACGGCCGGGAGATCGTCGTCGGTGGGCGGCAGCAGTTCAACTACGAGTTCTACCCCAAGAGATCGGCGACGGAGACGCCGCTGAATCTGTCGTTCCTCGATCAGACAAATGATCCGAGTATAGAGAACAACCTCTACCCCTTTGTTTTCTTGAATGTTGATGGAAATCTCTTCATTTTTGCCAACAATCGAGCTGTTTTATTCGATTATATAAATGCCGTGGTGGTGAAGAATTACCCGATTATCCCCGGTGGGGATCCGAGGAACTATCCTAGCTCCGGTTCTGCAGTTTTGCTTCCATTGAAGAGCGGTGCCGGAGCTGAAGTTTTGGTGTGTGGAGGTGCACCTAAAGGAGCTTTTGTTAGTGCTAATAATGGAACCTTCGTCGAAGCACTCGACACGTGTGGCAGGATTCGAATCGATGACCCGAACCCTAACTGGATCATGGAGACTATGCCTAGTCCTCGGGTCATGGGGGATATGATATTGTTACCCAATGGTTATGTCTTGATTATCAACGGGGCCGGTTCGGGCGCAGCTGGGTTTGAAATAGGTAGGGAACCGATTCTCTCGCCGGTAATTTACCGCCCTGATAATCCGACTGGATCAAGATTCGAAGTTCAGAGTTCTAGTTCCATTCCTCGAATGTACCACTCGACTGCAGTATTATTGCGTGATGGTCGTGTTCTTATTGGTGGTAGCAATCCTCACTGGCCTTATACATTTATGGGAGTCCAATTTCCAACTGACTTAACTTTAGAAGCATTTTCTCCGTCGTATTTGAATTCGTCATTTTCAAATATGCGTCCACAAATTATTTCTCCAGTGTCACTATCTAAAATCAGCTACACACAACAACTCGTAGTAGGTTTCACAATTCCTTCGGGTCAAGTCGACTTTAATTCGGTTATAGTGACAATGGTGTCGCCGCCATTCTCAACCCACTCATTCTCAATGAATCAAAGGTTGTTGGTACTTGGTGGAGGAAATGTCACAAAAAATGGCGATTCGTATCGAATTCAGGTCGTGACACCAGGATCGGGCAATCTTGCCCCACCCGGATACTATCTTCTATTTGTGGTTCATCAAAATATTCCTAGTGAGGGTATTTGGATCCAAATAGGTTGAAGAAATTTAGACACATTCTTTTCTGAAATATCATAGGCATTCATATATACGTCGAAGGAATATATGGATTTTTCTTTATAGGGTCGATTACGACAAGTGTGTGTTTGTTCGTGCCTGTGTATGTTTCTTCTTTGGTGGTTAATTGGTTTTTTTCAATTGCAAATGCAATCAAATTGGTTTGTTGTAAAGTCGTAGAGTAAGTTGCAACCATGATTCTTTTCCCCATTAAGTTATTAAGAAGGTCAAATTTTTTGTCGTTTGCCACTTCACATGTAACTCATTTTTTTATTTTTCATGAGGTCTAATAAATGCGTTTTAATAATAATAATAATAATAATAATAATAATAATAATAATAATAATAATAATAATAATAATATAGTGACAGAGTAATAAATATCATGATAGATCGATAAAAATATTTTTTTATTCAATTCACATCATGATTAACATAATTTGTAACTCGTTCTGCCCAAATTTCTAATATAAGATGAATGAATACATCTGGCATTGACTAATAAATAAAATTTCTATTTACGAGTAGTTAGCTAATTTTCTGAAGAAAAAAATAATATATATATATATAGAGAGAGAGAGTTTGGTTCATATGTTAATAAATCCTGACGTGTTAAATAGGAATGAATCTGGACCATTGATCTTAGTCAAATCTATATTTATCATTGATTAAAGTATGATTTTAAAGTATAGTAAGCATGATTTTATTTAAGCATCAATTTTACATTAAAAAGCACAATTATATGATAAGCATATATGCATATTTAAGCATGATTTTATATACCTTTAAGTATTTTTTTTATTTTAACACGCCATGATTTATTTACACACGATTTATTTTTCTCATCTATCTATATATATATAACAGCAAAATAAAGGTCGATCAACCACGATTTTTCTTGATTATTTTGCTAAATTCTCATAATTTTGGCTAATTAGTCAATACTTTAATCTAATTAATTAATATATATCTTTAATTTGATATATATCTTTAATTATTTCATAGTAATATTTATTATTTTGCCAATATTATCTTTTTAGTTTTTATATTTCTACAACAATCCCAATCTGTTTAAAACTTTGCCTGAGGTACATATATCGATAGATCAATTGTATATATATTACTTCCCTTTTTTATTCTCCATTATTATTTTACAATTAATTAGTCAAAAGGAAATCTTCCCTAATTAATTTTTATGATTCGATTTTTTTATTATTTTTTATTTTTTGGATTTCATTCTACGATTTTAATTTGCTCTACTTATGAAAGTCCCAAGACTCAATCCAAAGTCGAATTCAAGCACAATTATAAATAAATAAATAAAAAAAGCAGAGTCGAATTCAAATATCACATATCAAACTCTATTACTACGTGGATTATTATGCATTTTCCGTAATTATTTTCTTAAATTCTTATAATTTTTCCTATTAATCAATAATTTAATCAATATATACCATATAATATAATATATCTCCATATATTAATAAAAACTTGTGCATATATATTTTATATTATATTATATTTCCATATAATATTAGGATTCAAATAAACAAATCATCTATTTTATCTATATTCTATGGATCTATAAATAATGGGAAAATCGACAATCAAAATGAGTACAACTACCAAAAAAATCATCTTGACCTATTTTCAATTGTATCAAACAACAAACGGCTTAACATTTAAATTGAATTAAACTACTCCTAAATCAATCATCTAAATGACGGGCTGCTTACGGATTCTAATCTTACATGGAAATTCATCTATTTTCGTGATTATTTAAATCCTCATAATTTTTACTTTATTAAATGACGGGTTGCAACAAGCTTTTAAATTAATAATTTTAGCTAATTAGATCATACTTAATGCACTGATGTGGAAATGCCACATAGATAAAAAAAATTCCATTTAGGGTTGAATTTTTTTTCGTAGGGTTTTTTTTTTTAGGGTTTAGTATTTTTTTGTAGGGTTTAGTTACTTTTTAGGGTTGAGTTTTTTTTGTTGGATTTAGTAGTTTTTTTTAGGGTTGAGTTTTTTTAAGACAAGCACACTTTTTCAATTAAATCGACAATGTACAAGCTTTTAAATTAATAATTTTAGCTAATTAAATCATACTGATGTGAAAATGCCACATAGATACTTTTTTCTATTTAGGGTTGAATTTTGTTGGTTTTTTTTGGTATGGTTTACAACAAAAATATAGTATTAAAAATTCATTGCATTAAGTGGTAATATCTTTTAGTTATTATTAATACCGTAATTGAGGTTTTTTTTTCCCTTAAAGTTTATCTTTTGATGTTGCATTTGAATCTTATTTTATTATAATTATTGTTTCCAATATTAATAAGTCGTAAATTTGAGATTATTTTCGAATGGATATTTTTCAAAAGAATTAACTATAGTACATCCTTAAATTGTAGTAATTAGTAAAATGGTTAGTTTTGAACAAAAAATTGACGTGGATAATTAACTCAATGTAAATAGAATCAATAAAGTTAACATTCAATTTGGCAACAATTTGTAATATATGGAACAAACTCCAAAGAACTTGAATTTTATAGTCAAGTCCGTCCAAATTATTGGGAATTGAGAGTACCAGTCGGGGTGAATCAATAAAAAGAGTCATGTCAGTTTCAATTTTGATACAACTTTGGGGATCGAAAACCTATCTAGATTTGGGTTTATTAATTTATTATTTTGTATAAAAAAAGGGGTATTTAGAAATATTTAAAGTTTTGAAAATTCTAATTCTATATTTTGTCTTATTAATCAGTTATTTTTATTTAATTTATTGATCTCATATCGATTTTTTAGAGAGACGACTTCATCAGGAAACTCAAATATAATAGTAGAATCATTCAGTTTTATCTCATATAAACATTTAAAAGATTTCACATTAACAAGAAAGTTATACCATTACGGCTTATAGTTTGTTAGTAGAGTAGGGACGGACAGATGAAGAAGCTTATATGTATGATGGTGCTAAATCGAGAAAATGACGGGCTGCTTATATGTATTGAGAAAATGATTTCATTGATAGGAAAACTCAAATATGCTTAATCAATATTTAAATGACGGGCTGCTTAACATTCATCCTTCAATTATATCGAAGAACATGCGACTTTACTTTAAATGAATATAACCACGCGAAAAAATCTTATCTCTCATTGACCTATTTTTTTCGACCAACAGAATACTTGATATGAAAAATGTTACCAATCGTCAACTTATTTCTATATTACAATGTATACTTCACGGCTTAACATTCAAAATGACTATAACTATACGAAAAACGGGATCTCACTTAATCTACTTTTCTATTACAATGATCAATGGGCTACTGACATTCAAAACGAGTAAAACTAATCGAGAAATGTCACAACTCATTGATCTTTTTTTTTTGCCCTTCTTTTTTTCTAATTTAATTTTTTTTTCGAATGGATCTAACAAACTATACTCTCAACATAAATAAGTATGTTATTATTTTCCACGAGAAGTGAGCCCCGTTGAATTTTGACGGGCACTAAACTAGTTTGTAGAACACGCCATGATTGATTTACACACAATTTATTAAACATGCCATGATTTATTTTTCTCATTTGTATACCGATTTTTGGTATATACCGAAAATTATATTTTTCTTAATACTATTAACTGCGGAGTATATTCTAGTTTTATTTTATATTTTGAGAATATTTTAAACTTAAATATAATATTAATAAATCTTTAATTTTTCAACTAATTTTCAATATGCTATACTATTATCTAAAAAATATTAATAATATAATGTACGTAATTTGTTTTTTGATCTTTAGCGATCAAATATTAGAATACATATGCTACCAAATAATCTTTAGCAATCAAATATTTTAAGACATGTTAGATTTTTTTGTATTTTTTTTCTATTCTTCATTGTTTTGGAGTTTGATGAGATGTTGACAATATATATTTGTTCTTGTTTGACTTGCTATTACATTATTTTTATTTAGTTCAATATTGTATGAAAAAAAATCAAATAGAATTATTTTTTCGGGTATGATATTTGATTTTTTGGTATACCGATATACCAAACTTCGGTATGGTATATCAAAACATTGGTACGGTATTGGTATGGACTTTGTTCCATACCAAATTTACGGTATACCGAAATGTTGGTACGGTAACGGTATGGAAAAGTACATACCGAAAATTTTCGGTACGGTATCGGTATAGCAAAAAAAATTTAATATACCGTACCGGTCCACCCCTAGTGATGCCTACGTTTCAATTATTATTATTATTATTATTATTATTATTATTATTGTTGTTGTTGTTGTTGTTGTTGTTGTTGTACATAAATATTAAATAGTAATATTTTAAAAGTTCTAGAGGATTGGATGGTGAAGATATATCTTTCTGTTATTGACATGTACGATTATGGGGCCTTTACTTTGGGTGATTAGGACAGATTGACTAATTTTATCCGGTCTTATATCATATTTACTTTGTACGATTAAAAATAGTATATCTCAAAGTCCGGTATAGGTCCACACTTTATCTCTTAATTTGGTAATAATCATGACATATGAATCCTACCAAAACACATGGGATTAGAATAAGTCATCACATCCCATATTTTATTTGACCCCATGACATTAATCTTATCCCTTAAAATAAACGTCTCTTAAAGAATTTATTTCAATAAAATTTTAGGAATGTCTTCGTAGCAAAGATTTTTCTACATTTCATTGCTAGCACATTACCAATTTTAGTTACGTTTCTCCAAAATATTTATTGTCCTCCCAATATAACACATCTTCGATCGTTTGAACAATTCAAAAAGTTTCTTAACCATTAATGAAAATCTATACTTACGAGAATTGATAAAGGAAAAATCAACATACAATAAAAACCATGGAATTTATAGGCAAAACTTGGACATAGGTGCAAAAAATTGGAAACGTAAATAATTAAGAGCATAATGTACTTCATACTACCTATAACGTACCTATATGAAAAAGAGCCTTGTGGCAAAATATATGTTGTCTATTTTCTCCTTTTTTATTTGTTTAAACTAAGGGTAATGAAGTAATTTAATATATATAATGCAATAAGATGAGGATTATCGTGATTAACATATTCAATTTTTATTTAAGGAAATAAGATTCCTTAATTAAATTTCTTTATTTGTCTAAGGACAACTTGTCTTTTACTTATTATAATATAAATAACATATTATTTTTATATTCATCAAAATATTTATTCCATTGATTTACAATTGAGAGTATATATACGCACAAAGCAAATATAAAACAACAAAGTATTCAATTGATCTAATTTAAGCTTTCTTGATATTACTTATGTATTTCTTCCTCTCTCTTTTTTTTTCTTTTTTTATCATAGTTAATGCATTTTTTGTGTTTTTCTAACATTGTAAATTTTTATTAATTAAGGAAACAAGATTCCTTAATTAATATTTCTTTATTTGTCTAAGGACAACTTGTCTTTTACTTATTATAATATAAATAACATATTGTTTTTATGTCCATCAAAATATTTATTCCATTGATTTACAATTGAGAGTATATATAAGCACAAAACAAATATAAAACAACAAAGTATTCAATTGATCTAATTTAAGCTTTCTTGATATTACTTATGTATTTCTTCCTCTCTCTTTTTTTCTTTTTTTTTATCATAGTTAATGCATTTTTTGTGTTTTTCTAACATTGTAAATTTTTATTACGTACATTAATTATAGTTTTTTTTAAAGCAAATACATTAATTATAGTTAAATCAAATCTCCATCTTTACTACAATTATATATACATAAGATTTATTTTTTATTTGATCTCCCTCCTATTTATTTTCCATATGATTGCATATTTTTTTTCCTAAAAATAAGTAGTTGAAAGAATATTTCAAATTTCAAAAAATTCTTAAAATATTAATAAACTCCAAACCTCTTTAGAGTAATGATAAAGTAAAAATAATCTCAAATAACTCTTATTCATTAAACCAACTAAAGCAACATCACATTCTTTTTCATAACACGCTTTCTAAAAATATATCAATGAGATAAATCTTACAAATCGCACACTAAAACTTGAATTAACACTTGATAAAAATAATTTATAAGAGTTTGAAATATGTTTCCAACTATGAGTAATATATCCTTTACAAAAGATCAATAGTAAAGATGAGATTACTTGACTAAGTAAGAACACTAGGAATGAATCAGCCGGTGTTGGTCAAGTGAGTAAGTGACACTTCTGATTCTTGAACTTGTACATTTAAAATAGAGATAACTTCTTAAGATTTGAGTTATTCTTACCTATAAGATGTTACTCATGAACATCATCTTTTCATGGAGACTACTTGAGAGTTTTAGAATCTATTCAAAATAATTAGCTTGATAGATCATAAACGATTCTAAGGAATTCTTCCTTAACAATATATTCTAACATAATAATATTTTAAGATAAGCAATGACCATAATATTTAATTGTAATTTGTAAGTAGCACTTTTGATCTTCTTTTTGTATTAACGATCTGCCAAAAATTACAATAAGTGTGTGTAGTTCGTTATCTAAATATTATATTTTAATTCAATATTTGTGTGCCATTATAAAAATATTATTATAGACATCAATAAAGTTGCCAATACAAGTTTATGAAATTGTTTATATAGTACGTATGTGAATGTCCTAGAAAACAACTAAAAAGTATACGTAAAAGTATTTGTAGAAATATTATATGAGAGTTGACATAAAAGTATTCGAATACTTTCGTTTTACTTTTAACTTTTGTTTTATTTATAAGACGAAGCCAATTTTATTTTTATAGTTTATAAATTTTTTAATGTATTTTTAATAAAATTATAAAAAATCCAATAGTTCCAAAACCATAACCAAATAAGAGAAGAAAGAAACATATGGAATAACATATTTAAAAAATTTCAAATCTTAGTATAGAAGTAAACATATGTATATATTAATTCAAAAGCACAAACTGATTTATCTTCATCTCAATCAAAATAAAAAGATTAATACAAGCTAATTTATAAAAAAAATACAATAGGTTCAACGTGCAACGCACGTTTCATATGCTAGTTGAACACTAAGTTTATCAAAAAATATACCTACAACTTAAAAAAACTTAATATTTACCTAAATTTTCAAAATTCACCTCAAAATACTCTGACCTTTTTACTTTATCTCTCTTCTCTCCTCTCTCTCTCACCCGACACACACACACACACACACACTGCACACAAAACACACACTGACACACACACACTAACACACACACAGACACAAGCACATGCACTTTCCCTCCCTCCGCTTCCCTCTCTTTTTATTTTCATTTTTTTATCCCTCCTATTTTTTTAGTGATAATGGTTTAACATAGCTACTCAACTTAACAAAAGATAAATTCTAGCCATCAACTTAAAAATATATAAATTCTAGTCACTTTCAATGTAATGAGACAAAAATACCCTTAGTGTAATATTAATAAAAGAAAAAAAGAATAAAAATTTGAAAACCACTCCCACCCATAACAGCACGCACGGGCCCACCCTCTCTCTCTCTCTCTCTCTCTCTCTCTTCTCCACCCTTATTCCTCCTCGCCAGTTTCTGGCAACTTTTTTTTTTTTTTTTCGTTCCCTCTTTTACCATCCCCACCCTCTTCTCTCTCTCTCTTTACCCCATCCCCTTTCTTCCTCCACGTGATTATAGTGCTTCTTCATCCTCTCCGTCACCCTTCCATTGATGCCGCAATCTTCGCTGCCACCCTCCATTGACGCCGGAGACCCATCACCACCATATCCGGTCATGAACGCAGTCGTCGCTATCACCGTCTCATGTGTCGAGTCTCATTATATAGGACGCGAATGGGTTCAAATGATGCTCGAACGAGCCTCTTTGTATCGGGTGCAAAAGCGGCTTGAATGGCTCTATCGAGCCTCTTTTGTGTTGGGTGTGAATTGGGCTCGATTGGCTCGATCAAGCCTTCCGAGCTCGAACGAGCCTCTCGAGCTCAATCGAGCTGCATTATGCCAGGCGTGAATGGGGCTCGAACGAGCCTCTCGAGCTCGATCGAGCATTTAGGGCGCGGACGGGCTCGATCGAGCCCAGCTTCTGTAACAGACCCATTAAGGGTATTTTGTCCAATTATGCCGAAAATGACTAGAATTTATATATTTTTAAGTTAGCGGCTACTATTTATTTTTTACTAAGATAAGTGGCTATTTGAGATGCTATCCCTATTTTTTATTTTTATTTTTTTTATATTCTCTTTTCTCTCTTCTTTTTTCTTTTCCTTTTTTTTCAATTTTCATTCTCTGTTTTTTTTTTCTTTTTCAATTTTCCATATTTTTTTGTTTTTTTTGTTTTTCCGTTTCAATTTTTTTTATATATATTTAAGGAATACCAAAATAACTTGACAAAAAAAATATATATTACGTGCTACAACTCGTTTGGTAAGAGAATTTGACTAGTTTTTTGTAAGAGTTTGACTATTTTTTTGGTAACAATTTGTATTTTCTAACTCTATAATTTGTATGTGTGATCGTAAATTTGTATACATAGCTGTAACTTGGTAAGAAACTTCAATTTCTTACCTCTAACTTGGTAATAAATTTAAATTTGTTTGTATGTCCATAACTTGGTAAGAAATTTCAATTGTGTACCTATTATGTGGTATGAATTTGTATTTGCTTACCATCCTTACTGTTTATTCTTGGTAAGAAATTTAAATTTGTACGTGTGTCTAACTTGGTAAGAAATTTCAATTCCGTACATATTATGTGGTACAAATTTGTATTTGCTTACCATCCTTACTGTTTATTCGTATTTCTTCAATACATATCATGTTTATTAATTTGTATACATAGCTATAACTTGGTAACAAATCTTAATTTATTACCTATTATTTAGTATGAATTTGTATTTTTTTACTATTCTTACTGTGTTTTTATTAATTTATATGTGTGATCGTAAATTTGTGTATGACTTGGTATTTTTTTTATCTATTATTTGGTAGGAATTCGTATTTTTTTACCATCCTTACTATGTTTTATTAATTTGTATGTTAGATCGTAAATTTGAATGTGTAGCCATAACTTGGTAAAAAAAAATCTCTAACTTTGTAAGAAATTTAAATTTCTTACCTCTAACTTGCTAAGAATTTGTCAATTTCTTCTACCCATTCATTCTTGTTGTGAATTTGTTAAGATGATTACTTTCTAACAAATAACTTGGTTACAATTTCTCAATTTCTTACATTATCTAACTCTTTTCATAAGAAATGGACAATTTCTTAATGTTGTACCAATTCATTTGGTACGAATTTGATAAATCTACTTAGTAAGAATTTGTCAAATTATTACATTTTCTAAATCGTTTGGTAAGAATTTGACAACTTTTTAATTTCTACCAAAACGAAGGCACCTGCAGTGCCAACAAGAACCTCATCCATAATACATAAAAAACGCAGAAAAATAAACAACAGCAAGAACCTCACTTTTTGTCTCCAAACATCAATAAAAGAAAATAACACTATAAAATTACAAGAAATAGAAAAAAAAACTTGGATAGGATATGTATGTGGGCACTTCCCGTATACATATTTTCAAAACTTAGAAAAAAGTACAAATTCAATCGACAAAAGAAGCGAAAATACCTAAATAAAATTATTAGTCCACCGCCACCTCCCTTCCTCACCACCGTCCCCATCACCTCATCTTCGTCCTCATGTTCATCATCGTCATCACCACAAACAATAAAAATATAAACAAAAATTAGTCAATCACCATTCATACTCAATCAAACAAAAAATACAAACGAAAATTAGAACAATTAATAAAAACAAAGACACAACACTATTTCAAAGAGGGGAGATCTGAAGAAGAGGAAGAAGAAAAATCGTCAAGACCTTGCCCTAGATCCTCTCCGCCAGCCTCGACTCCACAATCAAGCACAGATTCAAGTTTTCACCTCCGACAAAATCATGGAGCTCTTCAGCTTCTTCCCCCTGTTCGGCTCCGCCGCACCGGACCTCTTCATCTCGCCGGCCAGATCTACGACGGTTAGGATAGAGGTAGAGAAAAAAAATGGTTGACGCCGGCGTCAGAGAAGCAGAGAGAAGATTCGAGAGGTATGTGGCGGAGGAGAGAGTCGGAGAAGGAGGTGAGAGAGAGAAGAGTGTCCTTGAGTTTTTAGAGAGAGAGAGAGAGAGGGGTAATATGGTTTCAAATTTGAAACTTTAAGTATATTTTATTTTTTGTTAAGTTGTAGGTACTTTTTGAATAAACTTAAGGTAGATAGGCATTTGGGTATATTATCTCTACTTTTTTTAGGGAACCTGAGTAATACTTGACTCTGTAAGAGAATTTCTATTAGTTGGCTCATTAATACAGCAACATTAACACAAAAATAAAGCAGAAACAGTAACACATCTCCATCAGGTTACACAAAAATACAGCAGAAAATGATTATCCCAGAATATTCCATTTTACTTGTATATTTTTTATAATATGAAATAAAATTAGGTTAAGTTTGTATGAATAATAGAAATTTGAACTCATTAAATGAATAAACAAAATAAGCATATTCTATAAATAAATAAAATACAATCATGAGATTTTAAAAAATTTACAAAAGCGAGAACATGATGATCGAGCCTCATCAAAATCTCTCAAACTAGTGGGAAAAAGAGTACTTATCCGCATTATTTCTGAGTCACAATAACCTACATGATAAAAATATCCTAATTTTAATGTAATTTTCTTGTTAATGTAATTTTAATTTTAGTCATTTCTTATTAGTATTAAAATTATTTTTTTAATTTATATAACCGTAAATTGAATGAGTTCTAAAGGAAACAAAAAAAAGCACATTAAAAATTACACATGCAAGAGTTCATTGAAAAACAATTAACTTAATAAAACATACCTGAAAAGAAAAGGAAAAACGAAATTAAAAGGTATAGCGCAGTGAATAGTTTTGCGACAAAAATAGCGCATTAATGTTCAATTCTCAAAACTAGCGCTAGGATACAGCAAACTGTTGGAGCAAAATTTGCTAAAAAATAGCGCTCAACGCTTTTATTGCGCATACGTTGGAGATGCTCTAATAGTTGCGAATTTTACTCATGGAATGAAATTGGACGCAAGTGTAGAAGATTAATTAGGTTCCATGCAACATCTCTATTACTCAATTATGTCAATAGACACCTTCTATTGCAATTTCATATTGCATTTTCTTTTGTAAAAGAACGGATGGCCATCATTTCAAAGTTTCTACAATTAACAGTTTTTATAAACAAATATTGTAAATTTTGAAAATATTTGTAACACGTGGTGATCATTCATCGTTGCACTAGGAGATGTGATGCGGATATGACTGTAAACGAGCCAAACTACTCGACAACTCTTTGGCGACCGACTCGAAAAAAGTTCATTCAAATTCAAATTAGTTAATGATCGAGCCGAGCTCGAGCTTGATCACTAAGGTACTCGACTTAATTTTCTCGACGACCTATTCAGTTCGTATATAATCGAGCCTATTCGCAAACCCATTATCGAGCACGAGCCCATAATCAAGCTTTGGCCTTTATGTGGGAAAAAGAAAAAATCGGTAAAAGGATTTGAATCATTATCAATGAGTTAAATATAATTTTAAATCATTAAACACCCAATAGCCACTACAATACTACAATTATAACTATGAAATATTAACTTATAACAATGATAGATCATATAGTATGTTACTCTTTTAGCGAATTCCTCCTCGAGACTAGTTATTGTTTTGAACTTATAATATTTAAAATGCTGGATTATGTTTTTCTTATGTTTTTTTTATTTTTATTTTATGAATTCCTTTTGGTTTTTGTTCAATTTGGTATGTTAAAAATATTATGATTCAATTTTTTTAACCAAGCTTAAGCTCGAATACCTTTGTTAATTGATCGCATATTACAGAATTTTAGAAGAGAACCATACTATTTCGAGAAGGGATTGTAAAAGCATCAAGGTCTATTTACATTTTACAAAGGAGTGAAATGAGGGGAATGTTTTTTTATTTTTTATTTTTTTTCTGAACGGACTGCCTTAAAGCAGTAGCAGCGGCAAGGGCTGCGCCCTCCCGCCCGCCGCCACGTAGGACCTTGCGCCCGGGCGCTGGCGATGCAGCCCTCGGCGGGCGCGCCCTCGCGGGCTTCCGCCCGTCTAGCCTCAGCTCGCGCCGCCACGTGGCATCACCTGGTTGGTCAACGGTCGTTGACCGTTGACTGACCGAATTATTTTTTTTTATAATTTTTTCCTATAAATACCACACCCCATTCCTCATATTTTCACACCAATTTCTTCATCAAACTCTCTCAACTCTCTCTATTTTTCCAACATCTAATCCTCTACATTTTCTTCAATTATTTCAAATGGCCGATCCCAACGACCCCTATTCTTGGTTTGGAAACAACTACAACGATCCAAACCAAAATAACCCAAATTATCCAAATAACCAAAATTATCCAAATTACCCAAATTATCCAAATTTCCCAACTTATCCTAATTACCCAAATTATCCAAATTTCCCAAATTATCCAAATGCAACCTCTTCAAGCCCTCCACTTTACACTCCAACACCTCTCATCCACACTCCAACACATACCCGCCCCCAAGGTTTTCTTCCTTACGCCTCGAAGCCGATATTGATAAATTTCTCAAACTGAGGCGGCTTTCAAGCAGCGTCATCACCGAGGCCGTTGTTTTCCTCGCCGACAGGCCCTTCACGATCGAGACATTCGCCTATAAGTCGCATGTCTTCATTCGACGAGGATGACGACAACTCACTTCCAGCCGTGAGTTTGGCCGATGAGTCCGATCCACCGGGGGAAGACGTCGAGGTTCAGGAGGTGCCTCCGCCGGTTCAACTAGCTCGAGGAGGCCGAGCACGACGCGGAGGAAGAGTCGAGGCGGAGGAAGAGCTCGAGCTCGAGCTCGAGACGCAATACCGATCGAGCTCGATGAGGAGCTGAATTGGGACGTAGAAGCGGACGGCGCCGTCCCATATTCCGAGGACGAGACCGTGTGCATTGCTCGTGTTTAGGTAGATATATCCCACCATCCAATCTCGAGCAACAATCAAAAGGAGGGAGCTTTGTGGATTCGTATCGCCAACACCTACAACCGACTTCGCCCTAGTCGTACTTATGCTCGCAACTCGGAGAAATTGCGCCATCATTGGAAACGCGCAATGAAAGACATGAAGTTGTTTAGCTCGCACTACTATTCGTGCTCGATGAACTTGGCGAGCGGGAGAGGCGCGGAGGATATAGTAATTGACGCATACCGCCAATTTCTAGGGTCGACGGGAAAGCCGTTCAAATACTTCAAGGCTTGGGACGAGGTTAAAGAAACTCCAAAATTCTTAACGGCCACCGGCTCCCTCGACTCTGTGAAACGATGCAAAAATAGCATCGACGGCTCATACTCCACTGAGAGTAATAGGGAGTCTACTCCTTCGACGGAGATGGGGGGTTCGACAAGGATGAGTGGATACCGACCCCGGCCTGAGGGTTCCAAAGCGGCCAGGCCAAATGCAAGAAGGAAGTCGAGAATGTCCGAGGACGACGAGGCAGGCTCGGCGAGTGCGAAGGAGAAGGCGGCGGAGGCTCTCCAAAATATATCAAAGCACCTTGAGTTTGGGCCACGTACGAGATCTACATGATAGATACCTCCCAAATGTCTCAGAGGACGAAGAAAAAGCACCTAGTAATGGTAAATTACCTTTCCGAACAGCTCGGCCTCCCCAAGCCTTCCAACGATTATATTTTTTTCACTTTGTATTTTTTTTTATTTTCTTTCAATTGTATTGTAATTTTCCAAATGTGCAATACAATCGAATTTTCGCAAATAATTCCTATTTCTATAATTTGTGATTTATTAAAAAAATTAAAAATTAAAGAATTAAATATTTAAAGAATTAAATAATAAATATTAATAAAATATTAGAGCCCTCGGAGGGCTCCCGTGTAACAAATTCAGGAGCCCTCCACTTTGATTAAAATAATAATATACTACCTTCAACCCATATAAGTAGTCTCATTTACTTTTTTGACTTTTCCGGCACGCATTTCCACCGAAATCTAGTACGGGTTTTAAAATATAATTTTGAAGTATCGTTTTTTTTACGGGATACTATGAGTGTCATAGTATCCCGTAAAAAAACGATACTTCAAAATTATATTTTAAAACCCGTACTAAATTTCTGTAGAAATGCGTGCCGGAAAAATCCAAAAAGTAAATGGGACTATTTTGGTGGGTTGGAGGTAATACTATATATTATTAGTATAGTATTGGGTTTGGAAAGGCCTCCCTCGTGAATGCTCTCATGTTTTGTTATGGAGCCGGTGGAATAAGAATTAAAAGTGTTAATTTGGGCCCTTATTTTGACCCAAAAAGGGAATATGCAGTATTGATTACATTCTGGTTAAACTCGGTGTTCTTCGTTCTTGGGGTTAAAAACTTAATTTAGAGGCTATTATAAATATACGGATAAAGTAATATTTTTGCTAATATATTTACGTCATTTTAAAATTGTAGGTTATACTACTAATAAACATAAAAAAGGGGCAATGTTTAAAATCCCCTTTCGCGAAGAACAATTTCAAATTCCACTTGCTTTGCAAGATAGATCACAGAACAATAAAATTCAACGGAAACTGTTAAGCGGAAAAAACAATTACTGCTTTGATGAGAATCTGTGAAGATAACAGAAATCAAATACCAAAAACCCCAAACAATGCAAGTCCGTACTATATATATGTCTCTATTGCCCTACCTTCAGGGCACAATCTCAAAAAAAACTAGCATAACAAAATACGTAGTAATCCCTAACTAAAGCTACTAGAAACCCTAGATTCAAAGGCAGCAATCACCATCTCCTCAAGCACGCTCGCCGCGAATTCGCCTTGCAAGCTGGATATCCTTAGGCATGATGGTCACCCTCTTGGCGTGAATCGCGCACAGATTCGTATCTTCAAACAGCCCCACGAGATACGCCTCCGCCGCCTCCTGCAGCGCCAGCACGGCGTGGCTTTGGAACCTCAAATCCGTTTTGAAATCCTGAGCGATTTCGCGAACCAACCGCTGGAACGGAAGCTTGCGGATCAGAAGCTCTGTGCTCTTCTGGTATTTCCGGATTTCACTGTTACAATCAGAGATTTAATTAATTAGAATCGCAATAGAATTGGCAGCGGATGAAGATGAAGATGAAGATGATTGAATTCGATAGAAGGGGGCTAGGCTAGGGCTTACCGAAGAGCGACGGTTCCAGGGCGGTAGCGATGGGGCTTCTTCACTCCGCCGGTCGTCGGCGCAGATTTCCTCGCAGCCTTTGTAGCGAGCTGCTTCCTAGGTGCCTTTCCTCCGGTAGATTTACGAGCGGTTTGCTTCGTACGAGCCATCACTTAACAATTCAGAAATCAAAAACTTGAAGATTGAATGGAGATTTTGGGGAAACTTGGGTTTATATAGTTTTTAGAGAGAGATAGAGAGGGTTACGAAACGTGGACTTGAGTCTTGCTTGGTACAACGGCTCTTCTGACGTGGGGACTTTCCAAGTTTCTATATCCTCGCGTTTCATTGGTTTATCTTTTACATGGACGGCTTGGATTGATTTTCATGGTTTCACGCGGATTTTGACCGAGTTGTGTTTCTTTTGTGTCATTTCTTTCTATGGACTCAGTTGGGTTGGGTCCCAACTCAGTTGTGTCATTTGGTCGTGCACGGAGAAAAATATTGCTATAATTAAATATTTTATTTAGTGTATGGAAATAATTAATAATTTAAACAGATTAATAGAGAGTAACAAAATAATCTAATAAGAAAATTGTAATTATAATAAAAGACATAGGAGTATATTTTAACTTTTGTATATATTTTTATTACTAGTAGTATTTTATGTACATACAATATTCATTTTCGAGTCAAAGCCGCTTTCGTTAAACTCGAACATTGTTGAGTCATCTTTAACCAGGCCCAACCTGAGCATAGGCCCAAGGCCTAAACCGAGGTGCACAAAATTTTGGGGGCTCAATTTTTATTTTTTTAAACTTCTTTTTGTTAATTGATATTGATCGTGATTTAATTTTCTAGTTTTTTTATTTGTGTTACCTTTAATTCCATGTGACTGAACTTTATTTGTTTTTTTTTTATTTTTGCGATTTTCTGAATATTACTATTATTCTTTTTTCTTTTTCACTTTTTTTTTGCATAATTTTGTTACTTATAAACCGCTAAAACTTTCATATTCATGTTAAAAATCAAATCGATTGTTAAGTAGATGTATTGTGGGTGCTAAAAGTTAAGTTTGTTTAAAAATCAAATTTGTACCAAAGCTCGTGTATCGTCATACTAAATTTTAAATTCGTGTTAAAAATCAAATTTGTACCAAAGCTCGTGTATCGTCATACTAAATTTTAAATTCGTGTTAAAAATCAACTCGTACCAATATTCGTGTATTTACAGGCAAATAACCCTAAAAAAATTACGAATAATTATGAAGACAATTTGTTTTTCAAGAAATTTAAATATAATTTAATAATTACCAATTCAAATAAACTAGCAATTATATTATTATTATTATTATTATTATTATTATTATTATTATTATTATTATTATTATTATTATTTAGAAATGATCTGCAATAAATATCGAATATGTAATAATCAATTTGCCAAAAACTTTATCAACTTTATTGGGTTAATTTTAGTAGGTTATTCATGTTTCCCAAAATTTATTCTTCTTTTCTAAACACTTTAACAAAAAAATGTTGTATTTGTATAAACAAATGTGCAAACTTAATATTGTATGCGTGTAAAAGTCAGGACCGGTCCTGTGCTTCGTGTAACCTTAGGCGAAAAATGAAAAAAGGGCCCTTCAGAAGCAGAAATTTTTTTTATCAATATCTAATTTCTCTATACCTTATATGAAAACCATAAAACAAAATGATTGTTAAGTTGGTGTATTATCAAGCTACAATATAAGTTCGTGATAAAAATCAAACTCGTACCAAAGTTCGTGTATTGTCAGACTAAAATTTAAGTTCGTATTAAAAATCAAACTCATATCAAAATCCGTGTATCTACAGACAAATAATTCTTTTTTTTAAATCAAAATCCCCTCAAAAAAAATAGAACCTACTAATATCAACCTAAAGTTGTTTGTTGTAGTATATTCGTTAATTGCCTATGGCTCTTTCTATATATAAATAAATATATTTATGTTAATTGCCTATCTAGGACTATATTTCATCATAAAGTGTTACATTCATTTTAGGTCATTTTCTAAAATTATGTTAGGATATAGGGTTAATTTGTTATAAATATATAAACTATACATAAATTTCGATTTTCCCCGTAATAAATAAAAATTTTGTAGAAATGCATAATTTTTTCATTTTCTCGTAATTTCCTCAAATTACAATTCCAGGCAAAATTGAAAGGGTGGTCGGTAGACTTCTGATCAACGGTTGATCCGCCCTTTTCCTCCTCTGGCGTGTTAGGTGGCGGAGCACTCTCGATGTCATGGTGTGTCTCAACTTTCTTACTTGTGGTCATGACCGTCCATGGTGATCGGTGCAGAGATGGCACCGCCGCCTTGACAAAATTACTACCGACGTAGAAAAAAAAATATACAGAATAACATTATGTTCGCTTATTTATTTTTAAGAATCGAGTTTAGACATACTACATTGATAACTATAAATAATTTGTCTAGCCAAGTTGGTAAATATTTGCAATTTATTGACACGAATTGTGAACCTATGCGAGGTTGGAACATTTTTAGGACTTATTTTTCAGATAACAAGATAACAGACCTTTTATTACTTGGATAAATATTATAGTTATGAATCAAATCTTGGGAATAGTTCAAAGGGAGAAACGGAGTTCTCATTGAACTAGTCGAATATTTAGCAAATGCTTGTCTAGTTAAGAATCTAGAGATCTTTGGAAAAGCTTAACATATGCGAATATCATGCCAAAATCCTCCATAAGACTTTGATACGATCCTTGTCAAACAAGAGATGCCGACGCAGATACGTAGCCCAGAATCGGAAGCCGTAGAAGTAAGAAAAAAAAAACTACAAATCGAAGGATAAGATGGACCACTAACACCCTTGAGATCGAACCCTCTAAATGATATAAGCCAGATCTAATCTCCCTATACCCCAAAGAGACAGTTGCCTCAACAACGCTAGTCAACTCCATTGATCAAATCGAATGCAGCTAAAATAAATAAACTATAAATAAAAAATAGGATGGATATCCCAATATACCTACAATCGAACCCTCTAAATGATATAGGCCATAATTAATCTCCCTATACCCCAAAGAGACAGTTGCTGTAGTCACACGGGGACGATGAATGACACACAACGAGGGATGATTGACTTGTTGATTCGCCGGATAAAGAATGGAATATCCCAATATACCCAAAGTATAATCCTATAAATGATATAGATCTGCCGAGACACCCTATACCCCAAATAGAGATCGCCTTGGTCACACGGGGACGATGAATGACACACAAACGAGGGTGATGAACTCGATTTCGATAAGAATATCTCGGAGAATCGAGAAATCTATGGGATAAAGGAGATAAAATCTCACATTTTTATTGATAATCAAAGACAAGAGTGTTATTTTCGTCACCCCCTATAGACCTTATTTATAGGCTTCAAGAAACCTATTTTTTACATGGAAACAAATCAAAATCTTGTCCTAAGGGGTAACAAATCAATCCCTAGTCTAAATAAGGTAATTAATATCAAAATAAAGAAGAAAAATACTAATCTTCTAGATATTACACTAAACAAAAACGAAAATTACATAAAATAAATCTCTTAAATATTGTCTTCAAACTTGAGCCCAAATAATCTCCAAATCTTGGCCCACAAGCTTGAATCCACTATCACAGACTTGCATCAAACTTTTTCGCGCACTTTTATTCAAACCCTTATAACTTTTGATTCGTTAGTTCTTTTCTATTACCGTTTATTTTATATGAAATCAGGTTTGAGTGAATTTCTAGGCTGCTTATCTAATACCTATGTCTTCACAAATGGAGGAGTATCTCTGCAAAGCGAGCAATGCGATAAGTCCTATAATAAGGATAAGAACACTTTGGTTGATTATTTGCCTCTTAAACAAAGAAAAACTTAGATTAAGCTATAACTAATGATTTTTCTTAAAACAAGACCTGTTGAGTTTAACAATTTGACCAAGCTAAGATTAGGGAACTCTAAATCAAAAGATTAGCTAGAAATGGATACGGAATCCTAAAGTCATAAGTATCCAGGATTTATATAAGTAATGAACAACGTGGAAGCCAAGAGATGTAGAGAGAGTCTGGAAATTGTCCAATCACATATAAGCCAGGTGGGCGTTATATTCCTAAGCAAAGTATAATTTTGCTATAATGAAGCATGTTTTGACATGAAATGCAAGTTTCTAAGATTATTCATGCATAAAATATTTATATGATTCCTATCTGTGTTGGTTCGCCAACGATGATCGGCTATGTGCTAAGTATTGTTAGCCAGGGAGTGTACACGGAGTTGTAAACTATGTGCCTGGGAGGTGAGGGCCGGTTAACGAGAATAGTTGCCACCGTGAGAGGTGGCCATCTTTCACGGCGCGAGAGAACATATATGAATAATACGTTAGGGATACGAAATGGGTAGTACATCCGAGCACGTGCTAAAGAAATGATATTTAGTATGCATGAGTTATTTTCCTAAAATCTTGTGCAATATTGTGGTGAATGCATGAATAATAATTGATTTCTATATATTTTGGGTTAACCCACGGGGTACATCAAGTACTCAGCCCTGCTCGTGTTTCCAAAAACTTGATGGTTGAGCGAGGTGGAGATGGCGGTTGTGCTGAGAGAGGATGATGCCGTCTTTTTGAATTCTGGTGCAAGATGAGATACATATCTTCATATATGTATCTATGTTTGTTAACTCTTCCGTTGTACGCTTAACACTCGTGTTCCACTAGCTTTTATATTATTCTTTTGTTACGAATGTTTATATAACCTTGTGAGGCTTTCACCTTTTGAAACTCGTGTAATGTTTGAATCTTAAGCTACTTTGTTCATTGTATATGTTTGCTTCTCGAGTTTAGGTAACTATTACTTTTCGTTGAGTAAAAAATTCCACATGCCTCTTGCAAATTTTCTAGTTATCATTCGTTTAAGCCTTCTCAATTGTTGGCATCGATTCGACAATGGATTTTATATGTTCTTACCTTTTTCTTTTCCTTTCTTTCCTTTTCCCGTTTCTTTATTTCAACCCCCGGTCACACCCCGACTGAGCCTTTCCTTCGAAAGTCAGGACGTGACAGTTCTAATCTAATAATGTATTACTTGTAAATTTCATATTAAAGTCCATATTTATTACAGGCTATGGTATCATAATTTGAATACCTAAAATGTATACTCAACATTTTCACAAATTCTCCGAGGCATTTAACCGATTAAGCTCAATTAGGGGCGAATAAAGTGATATTCCACTTCGTTAACGATAATCCACTAATACGGGATCGACCCTCCGACTAGTTTACTTCATGTTTCACTAATTCGCATAGGATTTCAACCGATTAAGCTCAATTATGGGGCGAATCAAGTGATATTCCATTTCGTTATCGATAATCCACTAATACGGGATTGACCCTTCGACTAGTTTATTTCATGTTTCTCTAATTTTCCGAGGATTTAAACTAATTAAGCTCGATTAGGGGCTAATCAAGTGAATTCCACTTCGTTATCGCTAATCCACTAATACAAGATCGACCCTTCGACTAGTTTACTTCACGTTTCACTAATTTTCCGAGGCATTCAACCGATTAAGCTTGATTAGGGGACAATCAAGTGATATTCCACTTCGTTATCACTAATCCATAGGGCAAATGCGGCGCTGCCTCCCACCGACGGTGGCTATGGTTTGCCGCCCGGGTGTCTATCTGCCCAAGCATTGGGTTATTATCAGAGAGCACCTCAAATATTTGTGACAACATATTTAATGAAAATATATTAAGATGCATTTACTATTATTATTATTATTATTTTCTCTTCAAAAAATTTGGATAGAGTAGATTATACTAATACTTAGGGATGTCAATTTAACCTGAAACCCGCGGTTGGCCCGAATAACCCGAGCCAAAAGCGGGTTAGGGTCGAATATTTCTAATCTGAAAAAAATTTCAACCCAAATGGCCCGAACCGAATAGCCCGAAACCTGATAGGCTAGCCCGGAAGCTTGGCGGGTTGGCCTGATAAACCCGAAAGTTTTCATTAATTAAGTGTTGATTTTTATTACTTTATTTCAAATATTAAAATTTATGTCTTGATTCAAATACTTGTGAAAAATACTACAATTTTTTATATTAAGTTGTATTCATCATAATATTTTCTCTATTTTATATTTCACCACATAATAAAAAATGATTAATATAATCAATAAAAGAAAAATATCTCCACATCTCATTGAGCTACTTATTACATCATGCAAGTTAGAATAACATAATACAAAAACAAGTGATTTAGATGGAATAACATAATACAAAAACAAATAATTTAGATGAATTATTTATTTTTATAAAATTATAGTTATAAAAAAATTCGTCAACTTCTTGGCCCAAGCCCCGAAGTTTAGGGTTAAAGTTGAAAAATTTTAGCCCGAAAAAAACTCAATCTGAACCGAATAACCTAAAACCCGACAGGGCTGACCCAAACTCGCTCGAGTTTGCCCGATTGACATCCCTACTAATACTACATTTAGATTACCTAGGTGTCCGTGTAATTTGTTGTGCCGCGAAACCACCCCCTCCATTGGGAGGGGTTGCAAGGTCGAATTTTCCCCAAACGATACTTGAACAACACTTTCTAGTAGGGATCAATTCCAGTTTTCTTATCATATACTTCATCTGGCTCAAGATTGTTGACCCATTTTTTTTTGGCATTTTCGGCACGCATTTTCACGCTTCTCGGTGATGAGTTTTAAAATAAATTTTTGAGATATTTTTCTTTTTACGGGATAATACAACACTTGTAGTATCTCGTAAAAAGAAAAATACCTCAAAAATTCATTTTAAAACTCATCACCGAGAAACGTAGAAATACGTGCCGAAAATACCAAAAAAAAAAAGGGTCAACAATCTTAAGCTAGAAGAAGTACGATTCGAGATGCAGGATTTCAAATTCAGCCAGCTTCGCATGTTATCGGAGCACGCAACGAAACAGTAAAATGATAACCTTAGAAAAATAATTACTTGATGAGAATCTGTAGAATTTACAGAAAATCAAATACGAAATATCCAAACAAATTATAGGTCTGTGTTGCCCTAACCTCAGGGCAAAAATACTAAATCAAAAATAACAAAGCAAGAATATCCTAATTCCTAACTAAAGCTACTATAAACCCTAAATTGAATGGCAGTAATCACCATCTCAAGCACGCTCTCCGCGGATTCGCCTTGCAAGCTGGATATCCTTAGGCATGATGGTCACCCTCTTGGCGTGAATCGCGCACAGATTCGTATCTTCAAACAGCCCCACGAGATACGCCTCCGCCGCCTCCTGCAGCGCCAGCACGGCGTGGCTTTGGAACCTCAAATCCGTCTTGAAATCCTGAGCGATTTCGCGAACCAATCGCTGGAACGGAAGCTTGCGGATCAGAAGCTCTGTGCTCTTCTGGTATTTCCGGATTTCACTGTTACAATCAGAGATTTAATTAATTAGAATCGCAATAGAATTGGCAGCGGATGAAGATGAAGATGACGATGATTGAATTCGATAGAAGGGGGCTAGGCTAGGGCTTACCGAAGAGCGACGGTTCCAGGGCGGTAGCGATGGGGCTTCTTCACTCCGCCGGTCGTCGGCGCAGATTTCCTCGCAGCCTAAAATCAATAACAAATAAAAATCAAACAATTGAAGGATTCAAAGCAAATCGAAATCGGCGATTCAAAATTAAATGATTCTTCGACAAACCTTTGTAGCGAGCTGCTTCCTAGGTGCCTTTCCTCCGGTGGATTTACGAGCGGTCTGCTTCGTACGAGCCATTGCTTCACAACTCAGAAATTATAAACTTGGAAGATTGAAATGTAGAATTTTGGGGAAACTCGCCTTTATATAGTTTAGGAACGTGGGCTAGAGAGAGAGAGGTTTATAACGTGGACTTTGGGGTCTTCGCACAACGGCACTCTGACGTGGGGATGTGGGAATTTTTTATTTTTTTTAACACAAGCGAGGATCCGTGACTTCAATATCCACGCTTTTCATTGGTTTATCTTAAATATTGACGGCTGAGATTGATTTTCATGGTTTCACGCGGATCTTGACCGAGTTGTGTTTGTTTTGTGTCATTAGTTTGGTGATTTCATAGACTCAGTTGGATCGCAACTCAGTTGGATCTTTTTTCAATTTTTCGACTTCGAATCATTTTTTTTTATCAGAACTTCGAATCATATTTATGTGTTAACTATAACAGAATTAATTCAATCATATCATGAGAAATTTTATTTACACAAGATTCAGGCTTTAAACAATAATGTTGGCTTGTTGCAAAGATAATAATAATAGCATTGGCTACTTAGAGCAGTCCCAATGGGACGGGATCGCTCGGGCGCTCCGCCGTGGAGCGATCCCGCCCTCCATTGCCGACACCGAGATCGCAGGCCCAAGGAGCGCTGGAGTGGCACCCTATCGACACCCCTTGCTGACGTCAGCAGGCCATTATTTAATTTTTTTTAATAAAATTCGATTTTCAGACCAAAAAAAAATAAAAAAAATTATTAATGGAAGGAGCCGTTGCATTCCAACGGAAAAATCATCTTCTTCTCCACCTATAAATTCATCTCCAAAATCACAATTCTTTCACACCAAAAAATCTCATTCTCTCAATTATCACTCAAATTTTCAATTTCTCTTCATATTTCCTTCCTATTTTTCACCCAAAAAAATTATGTCTTCATCATCAAACTCCTCAAACTCTTCCGACGACGTGGCAATGCTCTACCAACAACTCCAATCCGGGTACCAATTTCTTCAAAAAATGGAGGAAAAACAAAAGAAGAAGAAAGAAACCCAACAAGCGAAGCGGCAAAGACAAGTTCATTACAAGCAATCATTCATCGAGATCGAGCAGGCGGAGCCCGACAACTGATGAAGGACTACTTTGCCGAGCACCCGGTCTACAACGCGGCCATTTTTCGTCGGAGATTTCGCATGTCGAAGCAATTGTTCTTGCGAATCGTGAAGGTCTTGGAAAGTCGCGACCGTTATTTCCAGCAACAACCCGATGCTGTGTGCAAGGAAGGTTTCACAATCATTCAGAAATGCACCGCCGCTCTACGGCAACTCGGGCAAGGCGGTGCGGCGGACCACCTCAACGAATACTTGCGCATGGCGGAGACAACGGCGATAGAAGCGCTAAAACGGTTATGTCGATCGATCGTTGAAATATTTCGAGGGCAGTACTTGAGGAAGCCCGCTCCTTCTGATTGTGCTCGGGTGTTGGAAATGCACGAGCGCTGTAGGAATGGAACAGCACAACGAGGAGCTCTGGATTCGTTCCAGGATTACGTTGAGCGCACGTGCAGTATTCGTGACTCGAATCGTCACGGACAACTCATCAGAGATCTGGTCGAAGAATTATGGGCACGTAGAGTTGTTTAAATTCTAATCTTTGCATTTTTATATTTTTATGTAATGTTGTTTGCGAATTTCAATAAAAAAATTATTTAAAAAAAATTATTTTCTCAAGTTAAGTTAAAAAAATAAATAATTATAATTATGTATCGAAAATAAAAATCGAATTAGAAATCAAAATATAAATAAATATGAAATTCGATTTTTAAATTAAAAAATAATAAAAAATTCGGAGAGATCCCCGAAGAGATCCCGGAGAAACACTCGGCCCAGTGGGAGAGTGGGATCTCTCCACCGGAAAAGTGGAGAGATCCACTTTTTAGAGATCCCCATTGGGATGCTCTTATAGATTTTGCGTTTATTTTTTTTTATTATTTTATTTTTCTCATCATTAAAAATTACTTGTCATGATAGAATATAAAATGAAACATATCTGTGACTCGATTTTTGAATTTCATTTTAATTGAATTTTAAGAAAATGAAACATGTATAAAAAGCATCGAATATCAACAATACTAAAAAGACAATATTCACCGATCAAATGTATCAGTTTTGATGATTTAGCATTCATTCTCTAGGCAACATATTAATTATGGACTCGTTTTCATCACACCAACTCTATGATCCCCTTTAATTTTCCCAATAATCTTCTCTCTATTTCTTTTAAGTTTCTTAAAAAACACCTTGTTTTATACTCATATGATGCATGGAATGAACATCTACTATAGCTATCATGTATACAATGAAATTGCGTAACAAAATTACAATAACAAATTTCTATTGAAAGTGAGAGAAAAATGCTATAAACAGTAAAATCAAACATCGCATTATAGTGTAGCATCATAAATTACGGAAAATTTATTCGTATGCAATATTATCAATAGACGTGCAATGCTACCCATTAATTGAGCATGGTAGAATCTTCAATATTAGCTCCTTAATGTGTTAAACTTAATGTGCAATACATGTATTAAACTTAATGTGCTATATTATCATCATGCATATTAAGTTAGAATCTTTGTTCATGTATTATCAATAGACATTACAAACATCGCATTATAGTTTAATATTGCATTATAGTATAAAGGATAAGAGATATTATCAATAGACATTACAAACATCGCATTATAGTTTAATATTGCACATTAAGTTAGAATCTCTGTTCAATATTAGCTCCTTTTGAGATTAAGTTTAAAATCTTCAAGCCTTTATACTACTCTCATCCACAACCCATTACAAGTTTACAACACAACCTACAAATAAAATATTAATTTCTCTCTCTTTCACCTACATAATTTACAACTCAATCCAATTTCACAACCTATACACTTTATCAACAACCCAACCTAATCAAATATAAGTTCTATAATAACTAACTTTTATTATATTTAAAATTATATATATTATATATTATGCTATTTTTTTTTAGTCATAATTTTAAAAGCTTCAAATCGAAATAGAAAAAATACCAAATAATAGAAAAATAGATGAGAAAATAGAGATTTTTTTATGATTCAAAGTATAACAATATTGGTGTCTATTTATAAAGAATTGGAAATCATAATTTCTGGTATAATTTTTAATTTATTTTAATAAATATTTATCCATAATTTTACGTTGATAAGATTTTATCTCATCAAATTACATGAGCCAATAAAAAAGTGCCACGTGACTTATTTCAAGTGGTTAATTGAAGTTGAGGAATGGATCATCCCGCCGACTGGGTCGTCCATGGCAATAGAATTTTTCTTTTCTTTTTTTAATTCACTTCTGTGTCGTTTGCGGACTACCTGTTGATTGAGTCGTGGATGGGCGTAGTCTTACAACTAGAACAATACTTGAGACAACACATAGATGGTCATGACTAAGAGATAGGGTGAGCAAAACCCGAGCCAGATCGGAAATCCAAAACAAATCAAATCAAATTTTACGGTTTGATTCGGGTTGACACTTTATTTTGTTTGATTTGAGTTAAAAACGGCAACCCAAATCTTTTACGGTTTGGATTTGGATTGTTCAAAAATATTTTGGTTTCAATCCAAATCTTCCGAATTATTTTAGTTATATTATTAATATGAGTATATATTTATATAAACCTATTTAAATTTATTGTATCATACATTATTAATTTATTCCCATACACTCTCACTTCTCACGATTCTTCTCACTTTTTCCTCACTATTTTGATAATGATTTTATCAAATCTATAGGTTGTGCAAAAGGAAAAAAAGGAAAGGAAAAAGGTAAAACAAAACAAAACGGACTAAACCAAACTGAACTCGAACCGAACCGTACATATACGGTTTGCTTTTGTTTTTGTTTTAACCACCTAATCCGGTGCGGTTTGGTTCATTAAAAATCTCATCATTTGATTTTAAGGTGTTCACATTCACCCTTACTAAGTAGAGGTGTTTGACTAAGCTTATTATTAAGCTTTTATAAGATGTCTATGAGAGATTAAAGTTGTCAAATTACTGGGTAACTTAGCTCATAATTCATCCAAAAAAATCGCCAAAGAATATGGTGGTGAACTAATATTTAAAGAGTATCAATGCAAATAACAAAATATAACGTTTTGCTTATTTTTGCGCCGTTAGATAGTTTTAATTTTTGAGATTTACTTACCCTCTGTATCATATATTTCAATTAAAAACAAGAGAAAAATTAATACCTCAATGAAGCAAAAGTCGGGAGAACCCTTTCAAATAAATCATCTTCTGATCCAAAACCATCAATTTGCAAGCATTTATAACTAGTTAAAAATCTCCCTTCCTTTTGATTGTACTCCCTTCGTCCCGCCGAAATGACCTTGTTTCCTAAAAAGGAAATAATTAGTGAATTAAAAAAATTAATTAATGAATAAAAAAATTAATTAGTGAGTTTGTTTTCCTTGAAATAATTATTTAATATTAAATATATTTATAAAAAATTTAAAACTTTAATTATCAAACACATTTTACGAATTAAACACTCCATTCTTAAATCTCGTGCCGAAAAGAAATCAGGTCATTTCGACGGGACGGAGGGAGTATTAAGAATGATAGGAGTATTAAGAATGATGGAATTGCAAGAGGAAAAGAAAATTGCTGACATGGAACGTACAGAGTTTTGTACAGTAAGATACTCATGTTATCGAGATGCATGATTTAGTGCATACCCATTTCACAACTAAAATAGATTTGAGTTGAATTCCGATTAAATTTGTCACAAATGAATTTATGAGGCTAAAATTATCTATCGTCTTAACTCAAACACAAAAACACATTGTTTTGTTATACTATCTGATTGCCACCTAGACTTTTGACGCCAAAAATGACTTTCGGGCTAAAATTATCGCAACTCAATTTTTAGAACATAAAATTAGAATTAGGTCAAGTTCGGACAAAATCTGTTTTGAAAATTGAAGAAAATGCTCAAAGTTAACAAATAAGTCCAATAAATCTTACTAAAAACTAACAATATTGGACTCTAAAAGTTACTTAAAGAAAACAATCATAATAGTTTGGGTTTATAAAACATAATTTTGTAAAATCGTGAAAATCCAAAAGCACCTACAATAAACAAAACAAAAACAAAACAAAAACTATCGACCTAACTACAGTAAGAGAGAAACTTATAGCTAAGGGCCTTAAGGCATAGCTTACAAACATGCAGAACAACATTATGGTGAAATGCCTCACGATTATTAGTTACAACCGTTTAACAGGACTGAGGATGGACAAATATAAAAAATGAAAATCAGATATTTTCGATATGTTCTCTTTGCTAGAAAAAGGAGAAAAAAAATATATATATATATATATGTTGAGAAATTATATGCTAGTCACCTCCCGGTGACACCTTCGTGCGCACCTCGTCGTTTTATCACGTTTGCATTGTTTTTTTTAATTTTTATTTTTATTCTATATTCTAGTATCTTAGAAATTAATTTAGAAATCATAAAATCTAAAAAAAACATAAAAATCAAAGCTCGATTTATTTTATTACTCATTTATAGAAGTTAAAAATAAAAAAATAACAAATTGAACATTGATTTTTTAGATTTTATAATTTCTAAATTAATTTCTAAGATACTAGAATATATAATAAAAATTAAAATTAAAAAAAACAATGCAAACCTGATAAAACGACGAGGTGCCCACGAAAGTGTCTACCGGGAGGTGACTAGCATATCATTTCTCTATATATGTTGCACATTTCTCTGCCTCCGTTACTTGTTATATGCATGATGAATAATTTTTATCGATCAAGATTGAAAATTATTTATGCACAACTATTTTCTCATATTTTTCCTTTAATTCATAATAATATTTTCTAAAAGATTTAAAATGATAATATTTTTTCATATATACTACTAGCCACTTAAGATAAGAAAAATAAAAATAATGGTAATGGTACAAACTAGCCACTTAAGATAAGAAAAACAAAAAAAATAGCCATAATCATATAAAAACTAGCCAACTTGACATTTTTACCCTTCATGAAAAATAAATAAAAATAAAATAAAACAAAACATAAAAAAAGAACCCTACCCACGCCTACCCCAATTACCCACCTCCCCCCATTTTTTTTTTTTTTCTTCTTTCTTTTCCATTTTTTCTATTACATCAGTTTTCCATCGCAATGATTAATCGCTTGCGATTTAGTAGTTGTATCGGCTTTTTGTCGCTATAGAAATAAAATTTGTGATGATATTTTGGCGATTTGTTTTGCTGAAATGGATCATTGTGTTTGCTTATGTTATTAGATTTGATTTGGTGTTTGATCTAATGATATTTGAGTGTTTCCGATTTTGATTAGCAATTTCTTTTTTTAATTTTTAAATGTGATCTTCGATTCTGTTCACTCTGACTTCGTTGCGAATTAGTTTATGACTTATTTCAAGGTTACATCTGATGTTTTTAAAGTTGGATTGGAAACTTTCAGCACAATGTATGATTTTATTGATTTCGTGTGCGGGCGTTGGTGCTAATGCGATCGTGTGTCACCACCCCTCAGTCACCGCCGCCATCTCTCCCCATTCCTTTGCTGCCGCCGCCCTTCATTTGTCACCACCCTCTTTCGCCGCCTCCATCTCTCTCTCTTTCTCTCCCCTCTTTTCTCTGCAACTTCTCTCCTCTTCTCATTGTTCTGACGAGCGAGAAGCACAACGAAGAGGGCTTGAAGGGATCGATCGAGATATATTTGACCCCGTATACAAGCACCGCCGCCGCATTGGCCCCTCCCCACCAGCACCGCTCGCTGGATCTGTTGCTCTCCGTCTCTCTCTCATCGGGATCGAACGAGATCTATTCGTGCCCAATTGTGCTCGATCGAGCCTCAATATATCGAGCACGAACGGGCTTGAATATGATCGATCGAGCCTCAATGTGTTGGACATAAACGGTCTCGATCGAGCCTCAATGTGTTGGACATGAACTAGCTCGATCGAGCTTCCTCAAGATCGATTGAGCCTTAGTGTGCTGGTCTCGAACGAGCTCGATCGAGCCCGTATGTCGGGCTCGATCAGTCTCATTAAGGGTATTTTTGTCTTATAATGTAAAAGTGGCTATATTTATAAGTTAGTGGCTAGTTTTTTTCATTCACTATCCTAAATGGCTATTTTACATTTTGCCCTTATTAAGCATATGTGATAAAAGTTTTTATCAATTTTTTCTCTCTCCATCTTCTTTTCTATCCAAGAGAATACGTCTTGGAGAACACCCCTTTTGAGTAATTGAAGGTTTGTGCCATTGATTAATTAATGAAAGCTTGGGTTTTGCAACTTGGGCTTTAAAAAAATAAAGAGTGGGCTGAAATTAAATCAACATGGGCTTATGATTAAATTTGTAAGTCCAGCCAGAATTGATATTTTTTACTCGGGATATAATTAAATTTAAGATGTAAGCTTGGGAAGGTTAATGAAAATCAAGTTAATTTCTGGCTACTTTAGAATATAAGTTAATTTTGGATAATTGTTTTTTTTATCAGGCAAACACAACACACTCACGCACACGCACCCAAGATGACTTGAACCCCCGACCTCTTAGATTGGAGGATGAGCATCTTAACAACTGAGTTATGCTTCGTCGTCTTAATTTTGGATGATTTATTTTGAAGATTTCAGATTTTTTATATTAGCAAATTAATAGATAAATTACTTAGCCAAGTCTAATAAATGCTTTCAATTTTGGTGCAAAATGAGTAATCAAAATGACCTTTTACCTTTTTGTTGTTTGTAATAGTTAAAATCGAGTCTTCAGACTAGTTTAAATGGAGTTTTCCTTTAAACTAATCTACTTTAACTGACGTTTGTATATGTATTAAATTTGTGATTGTTCGAAGAATTTTCAGAATAAAGTTATAGGTCATGTTGAATTTTTTAAACAGATTTTTATGCTCCCTTCTATTTAAACCTGTTAACTTATGACTCGTTAATTATTTCCCATTACCGTTTCCCTATTTAAATCTAGTCTCTCATAGTTTTTCAATGCCATTGGTCATCTACCTTATATTTCCTCATGAATAAAACTAAGATTCTTGTAAAGCAAGCCACTGTTACGACTAAACAAATATTTAAATTGTATATTTTTTAAATAAATAAGAAAAAAGAAAACAGAATGTATATTTCACCATGATTAATGTCTTATCTAAACAGAATATAGCGTGTTATAAGTTAGAAATAGATATGAAACACTAAAATGTGAAACAATAATAATATCCGGCCGTAATGTGATCAGCCATACAATGTCATTTTTCTTAATATACATAATTTAAAAAATAATAAATTAAAAATTATAATCAATATTTAAATATTTTTAAGAGATTATTCTTGATTACTTTTAATGTGAATATAAAAATATTTTCTCTCTCTAATAATTACATATTTTGTTCTCTTAAATAAAAAAACAATAAATTCCTTAGATTAGTCATGATTATTGTAGAGGTAGAATCTACAATTGAGTATAGCCGGTCGGTTCAGTCGATCCGGTCGATTCGGGCACTAACAATCTGTTATCAACATGACACAAACACATTAGAGCCCTAAGGGAGAACCGGTGGGGGTGTCAGCCGTAGGGCCTCCGACGCTCAAGTTAGTACGATTATCAAAGAGATTGAATACGAATGTAAATAACAGTAAATGCAATGGTAAGTAGAGGCAGTCGCGGACGACTGGGAGCGTTCGGATGGCGGAGATGGTGTTAGAGAATTATGGACGGCGGAGGAAGCTTGTTCGGCTACTCCGACGGCGGCGGAAGTCGGGAGAGTGCAGAGAGTGCGAAAGGGAAGTTGAGAGCGTAATGGAGAGTGTGAGAGTGGAATAGATCGTGACTGACTTGACCTACTTGGTCGATATATATAGGTCGGCCATCATTGGGGTTTCTCTCAGAAGCTTATCCGTTGACCTCCACCTCCCTCCGTCAGTTTCGACTTTCTTGGTCGAGTTAACGTCTTTTGACTTGGTCTTTAGTTCAAGTGATGAGTCACACGTCTTGACCGTGCTGACTGACACGACTAACAGCTCTGACCCCTTGACCCTGTTGAGTTGTTTTGGCCCAAGTTGTAATATTGGGCTCTAGTGTATTCATTTATTGGACCATTCCGACTGTTTAGTCTGGCTTGTTGGGCATGTTGGGTAAGTTACTTAGCCGTTTCGGCTGTTTAGTCCAACTTGTCTGATTTGTAGGCCATGTTAATTTGGGCTTACGAAATTTGTCAACTACAGTTATCAAATAAATTAAAGGGTTAATTTATTGAAAATACATAAATTATACTACTTTTTGTAGTTTCTCATAATTTAAAAAAGTTTGACATAAATACATAAACTTGTTACACATTAATATTAATTATGGTCAATCACATTATAGCCGAATAACATTTTTCAATATAAAAAGTCTATAACTTTAAAAAGGATAGTATCGAGTTAGAAATTACATGTTTCTAAGACTCGGATATTTTCTTCTTTTGAATAGTTGTTAAGTATATCTATCTTTATATATATATATATATATATATATATATATATAAATATAAAATAGCAAAATAAAAGTTAATCAATCTTTAATTTTCTTGATTATTTTGCTAAATTCTCATAATTTTGCCTAATTAATCAATACTTTAATCTAATTAATATGTATCTTTAATTTGATATATATCTTTATCTCATATTATATTAGGATTAGACATAGTAATAAATAGGTTGTCTAATAATATATTTATGGCAAAACTCCTATGAGATTAAATTGTTGAGCTCCGTAAGTCGCGCCTCTAGAAAATAAGTTATGCATTCATAATTTTTATAAGCATATTTATAATTATTTATTTACTAAGCATCTTTATTTAAATTTTTAGTCCAAGTATTATTTAATTACTTCAGCCCGTTTTTTTTTTTTTTTAATTAAGCCCAATAGTATGTCTAATATTAGGTTAAATATTTTTTCCAATGGGCCGTCTAGTATTATATTAGGGTTTAGTAAATGCTCCTTCAACTTATTTCAAGAAAATCTTCTCCTCCAAGATAAATGATTCGAAAATTCTTCCTAAACTCTATTGCTAAAAATCTGCAAGTTTATTTCTTTCCTTAAACTCTAAAGTCTATCCAATCTCCTAGCATGATTAGCGCCTCCCTACTAGTATAAATAAAGCTCCTCTATCTCTCATTATTCACCACATCCGAAAACTAATACTCAGTAGAGTTATAGGTATTTTCTTTCCCAAAGCCGTCAGTTTCCTTCGCATAAGTGCTATCAATAATTCTTCTTCTCAAAATCTTTCCAATTGTTTTTCCTCTCTCTAAGTTACTGTATGCATGCTACTGTGTTCCAATAGTATATGTTCTTATTTCTTTGAATACTTCTTTGAATACAGTTTGAGAGTGGCCGACATGTTTTCATAAATCTTTCATGCATCCAGGCTATGTATTTTATATATATAATAATTGGTATGTTAGAAATAGTATATTAAATGCTTATGTTTGACTCATGGTAGTAATTGTACTTTTGAATTATATAATCTTATGGTACATATACGTATATGTGTAAGCTTGGGTCAATATATATATATATAAGTATTTAATTATATACATACATATATATATTAACATACGTATAATATTATAGTAGTTTAAATAATGTGACATCATGATCCTTTGAATTTTTTATAGATATGTTTACGTATAAACTTTTATATGAAGTGTCATGAAATTTTCTTTTAAAGTTACGATAGGTGTTAAACGTCTTGCATGCCGATTTTTTCTATAAGTTTAGTAATTAAGTTCATATTATTTTCTTAGGCGAGGCGCGTAGGACTTAACAGTTTAATTGCAGATTCAAAGTTTTCAAGGAGTCAAGTCAAGGAAAGGTTAAGGTGGGGGAAAAAGTTGCATTTTCGTGTTTATCCTTATTATACGTTTTGCTCAATTGATATGTGTGATATGCAGCTTTAGCTTACGAGCTAATGAGAATAAAGAAGTTTCGTCTTCGGACGTAAAATAAAGGAAGTGTCGTCTTCGGACGTAAAATAAAGGAAGTTTCGTCTTCGGACGTAAAATAAAGAAAGTTTCGTCTTCGGACGTAAAATAATGGAAGTTCGTCTACGGACGTAAAAATGAGAATAAGAAGAAGAACATGTTTACATATATTCTTTTGTAGTAATTCTTATAACATGGATAAATGCAACCCACTGAGTTTATAGTACTCACCCCAAAACTATTTATCTTTTCAGGAGCAGACTCGGGCGATGAGCGGCGTGGTGAATGATGGTGGAGTCGGAATTAATTATTAATAAGCTAGATTAATTCTTGAATAATGTTATTTTTCGTAGTCAAGACTTCCGCTTTGCTAGTTCTATTATTTTTATTGGGTTTTCCAAGACTTATGTTAGTTTTTAGTAATTAATAAATGGAGTTTTCTTATTAACAAACCAATTTATTTATTTATGAAAATTGGGGCGTTACAACCTCCCTCCGTCAGTTTCGACTTTCTTGGTCGAGTTAACGTCTTTTGACTTGGTCTTTATAGTTCAAGTGATGAGTCACACGTCTTGACCGTGCTGACTGACACGACTAACAGCTCTGACCCCTTGACCCTGTTGAGTTGTTTTGGCCCAAGTTGTAATATTGGGCTCTAGTGTATTCATTTATTGGACCATTCCGACTGTTTAGTCTGGCTTGTTGGGCATGTTGGGTAAGTTACTTAGCCGTTTCGGCTGTTTAGTCCAACTTGTCTGATTTGTAGGCCATGTTAATTTGGACTTATGAAATTTGTCAACTACAGTTATCAAATAAATTAAAGGGTTAATTTATTGAAAATACATAAATTATACTACTTTTTGTAGTTTCTCATAATTTAAAAAAGTTTGACATAAATACATAAACTTGTTACACATTAATATTAATTATGGTCAGTCACATTATAGCCGAATAACATTTTTCAATATAAAAAGTCTATAACTTTAAAAAGGATAGTATCGAGTTAGAAATTACATGTTTCTAAGACTCGGATATTTTCTTCTTTTGAATAGTTGTTAAGTATATCTATCTTTATATATATATATATATATATATATATATATATATATATATATATAAATATAAAATAGCAAAATAAAGTTAATCAATCTTTAATTTTCTTGATTATTTTGCTAAATTCTCATAATTTTGCCTAATTAATCAATACTTTAATCTAATTAATATGTATCTTTAATTTGATATATATCTTTATCTCATATTATATTAGGATTAGACATAGTAATAAATAGGTTGTCTAATAATATATTTATGGCAAAACTCCTATGAGCCCGGCCACACCATATGGCCGGGTTCTTATCTTGAGTAAAAATGTCAATCTCTGTGAGTAAAAGTGTCAATCGTTTTGAATAAAAGTGACAATCTCTGTGATGTTTTTAAAAGTGTCAATTAGAATGAATAAAAATGTCAATTAGATCCAGTGTCAATTCTTATGAATAAAAGTGTCAAGTTAATAATTCGGTCACACCATGGGTCCGGACTGACATGAGTGTGCCCCTTTATTTATTTTTATATTTGATTTGATAAGTATAAGATTTCTTTTAAGTTGGGTCGACTATATTATTGATTTTTTTTTTGAATGGAATTGTGTTATTGGATTCTTTGAGTGGTAATTTGTATATATAAATTATTATTATGAAAATTAATAAATCCCTAACTGGGAATATATAGACCCTAATGGGAATTATTAAACTTTTTAATAATATATATATATATATATATATATATATATATATAATAGTAAAATAAATGTCAACTTATCTTGATTTTTTGTTATGAGGCAAAACGGATTTCAGTTTTATGTGGCATTATTATTAATTTTCATAAATATTTTCCTAAATTCTCATGACTTTGATTTTATAATTGATTAATTTATTTAATTTCAACTATCCTACATCAATTATTCATGAAACTCCACCAAAAATTAACCAATATAAAAGATACACCACACTTTTGAAATTATTTATCTCCAATTAAAATTTAAAAAAATATTCAAAATCTCTATTCTATTTTCAATTTTTTTTATGAATAATTAGTTTAAGGTTTAATTCTAGCCCGTAATAATTTTAATAATTTTTATTTGATTTGCTATATTTTTATGATAAATAATTTACAAATATCATTCTTAGAAATTTAATTGGAATACACACCTATATATTTTCTTAATCAAAATCTCGATTTCAAAATGAATACAACTACCCAAAAAATTAAATGTCCTTGACCCATTTTCAATTATATCGAACAACGGGCGGCTTAACATTTCAATTGAATTAAACTACTCGAGAAATTACATATTTTCCTATTTATTTATTTTTTTTTTGCTTTTGCAAACAACAAGTGACTTCATAAATATATAGTATTTTTTTTATCAGACAAATTTCAAGCCCGCGCCACAGAGGACTCGAACCCGGGACCTTTGGTCCTAGACTTTAACCCCTACTGCTAGGCCAACACACGCACCTGACTTCATAAATATTATATCTCTCGATCTATTTTTGTATTTCGATAATCAACGGGATACATGACATTTAAATCGAGTATAACTCTAAAAAAAATAAGTTGTACTTCTTTGGAATTAAATTAAATTACTTGAGAGATGACATTTTTTTTCCCTATTTTTTTTTACTTATTTTTCCGACCTAATTTTTTTGTTTATGCAAACAACGAGTGATTTCATAAATATTATATCTCTTGATTTATTTTTGTATTTCGATAATTAACGGGAGGCATGACATTTAAATCGAGTATAACTTTCACACAAAAAAAAAGTTCTACTTCTTTGCAATTAAATTAAACTACTCGAGAAATGATATATTTTTCTGACCTAATTTTTTTGTTAACGTAAACAACGAGTGACTTCAGAAACATTATCTCGATTTGCAATTATGGTTTTTTTTAGATAATCAATAGGATAACCCATATAAAAAAGAGTTCAAAAAATAAATAAATTGACATTCAAAATGAACAACTATCTAAGAAATGTTACACCTAATTGACCTATTTTTCTAATAATTCAAGGAATGTTACACCTCTTTATCCGATTTTTGAATTACATAGAACAATGAATGACTTGAATATAGCTACATGAGAAAATATTATCTCTCATTTTAACCTATTTGTTTATAACATCCTATAAATCGCCGCAATACTATTATGTATAAATATATATTTATATTCTTATATATTTTACTTGAAATTTTAAGTGATTCTGTCGAATTTCGACGGGCGCTAAACTAGAAAATAGAAAATTAAACGAGAAAGATTCTCCCTTATTAACATTTTAAAAACATATATACTTAGAAATATTTTTTAAATGAACTTTTAAAGTATCATTTTGAAACAAATAATTAAATATTTTTGTTAATTTTTACTGAAAAATTGGACCTCATCGTATTCCGACGAGCACTGCACTAGTTTAACTAGATTCGTCAATTTGGATAATCTTCGAGTTAAAGAATTTATTCTCTTTTTATAGAAGGACCTTAAATAATTTCTTCTTTTGAGATTTTGTTCAAATAGTACCAAGTTAATTCCTAATCGACAGCTAATCCGCCATCGTCCTCCTCTGGAGCATCGGGTGGCTGGCCGCTCTCAATATTATAATGTGTCTCAGCTTGCTCACCAGTGGTCATGGCCGTCCGCGGTGGTCGCTGTAAGGATGATATGACTACTTCAACAAAATTACCACCGATCTATTAGAAAAAAAAACATACGAGAAAGAAAGCGGAATTTCGAATCGGAAATTGAGAGTCATAAGAGAAAACTCAATCAAAACACATAGTGAGCCAGTCAACTAGATATCGATTCATAAAAAATAATAATAATAATAATAAGTCACGTTAGCAATATCGAATGTCACACCACTTTCAATTTTAGCAGGAAACAATCGAAAAATTTGTACTCCCCCAATCTTCTATTTAGTGACCCAAAATTTTGGGCACATGATTTTATGTAGTTTGATAATTTATTAATAAATTAAAGTGTTAAAATGTTAAAGTGGAATAATTGTGGGTCCATCTAATATTTTTAATAGTATTAAAGTGTTAAAAAGTAAAGTGATAAATTGTTAAAGTGATTGTGTGGCCTACGTCTCAAAATGGAAATGTTCAGTAAATGAAAGACATCCCAATATAATAATGGACACACTTGGGTCAGCCGGAGGCACCGTGCGGCCGGACTATAACAATGACACTTTTATTCATATAGATTGACACTTTTCTGTATAAAGATTGACACTTTTAAAAACTGTCATTTTATTTGTAAAATAATTATGTTAAAGATTGACACTTTTATTCATATAGATTGACACTTTTCTGTATAAAGATTGACACTTTGGGCCCTGCCGCACGATGCCTCCGGCTGACATAAGTTTTTGTCTATAATAATAATGTTAGTAAATAGAAGACATAGGGAATATATATTTACCAAACTTTTATTTATGATGGAAATAGATAGGCCTGTCTATCCGGTTCGGTTCCGGGAACCGAACCGAAAAGTTCGGTTAACCGAACCGAAAATAGGGGAAAATCAAGAACCGGGACCGGACCTTAAGTTTTAATTCGGGTAACCGGAACCGAACCGAATAACTTCGGTTCGGTTCCGGTTACCCGAAATGGAACCGAATTTATTATAAAAATCAACAAAGCAACATTCATCCATCTAAACTAATAAAAATAATATAAATTAAAAATAAGAAATTTGTATTATAAAGTAATAAAAATTAATAATAAGGGATTTGCAATTGGGGGATTTGTAAAAATCAACAAAGCAACATTCATCCATCTAAACTAATAAAAATAATAAAAATTAAAAATAAGGGACTTGTATTATAAAATAATAAAAATTAATAATAAGGGATTTGCAATTGGGGGATTTAGGAATTAGGGATTTGTATTATAAAATAATAAAAATTAAAATAAGTATTTACTATTTAATAGAAGAAAAACTTAGACTTGACATTGAATCTCAAGAAAGTGGTCGTCGAACTCCCTCGCAATAATCCTACGGCTTGGAAAGAACTCTAACCTTCACTCCCATCACCACCGTCCATCCAATTCCATTTCCCGATTTCCCCACTGCTCCATTAATATAGCTCAACACACTGGTAACTCTTTCCTACAGTTGGAGAGAAATTCATTGCAATTAAAAGGGACGACGCACGAAAACATGGCTTTTAACACTGTAGTAGTAGTAGTAGTGATGGGTAAAATAAAATAATAATAAATAATAATCCTCAAGAAAAAAGGAGGAAATAGAAAAGTGCTTGTGTGACTGTGCTTGTGGCTCTATGTACAATTATTTCTTTACCACTTTCAGCAACTATTTCTTTCATCACATATATTTCTTTGTTCTTTTCCCCCTTTAATTACATTTCTTGCTTCCTCTCTTTGATTTAGGGTTTCCACTCTTGCCCATCAATCATCGCTGCAGAATCTCACCTTGTAAGCTACTGCTGAATTCCCTTGAAGAAAAATGTTTTCTTGATCGTTATGAACTACTGTGTTTTCATTATCTAAGAAGCAGCTGCTTTTGTTTGTGGGTGCTAAATTTCAAGTGCTACTGTGTTTGCTTTGGTTGGTTTTGGGGTTGGGAGGAAATGGGTTCCATTTTTGTCAGCTCAATTGTTTCTTTGAGTGAATTGCTTTTCATCAAGTCAATTGCATGTTTTTTTTTTTTTTTCCTATTCTGTTATATGATTATGTGGTGAGTTTTTCCGAGCTCCATTTTAGCTGCAAATTGAGGTTGAGTTCGTTTTCATGGTGTTAGCTTTTGCTAAATTAGAGTTTGGTGGAACCTGCTCCATAAATTCTTCCTGGGTATAAGTTGAGTGTCTTCTACAGTTTCTTCTACTAAATTATTTAATGTGAGAAGCATTATTGATGTTTCTGTGAGAAAATGATTCTTTTGTCTGCTAAAGAGTAAGAACGGAGAAGTAGGTGAACTTTTTTATTTTTTTAATAGTTTGGTTAAGACCAATATCTCACATAAAGTGGTTGTGGCTGTATTTTTATGTGAATTGTGTTTGGAATGATTATGTTGGATTTGCTTTACTGATAGGCAGAACGGTGAAAACTACAGTTTGAACTACAGTTCTTGGGGGTTCCTTTATTTTATTGGTTGATACTTTGCCATGGCCCTAATTGATTGCAAAAGATTAGAATTCAAAGAGAATTGATGTTCTTATTTTGATAATCAACACTGTAACGACAATGTAGTTTTCAAATCTTGATGTATGATTTGATGTATATTATTAATTTTCATTGTGCTCCATGGAATTTTGTTGAAAGAGCGAGATAAATGTTTGGGTTGAGCTTCACGTTGCATTGAGGGTTTCGAGAGAGGAAGAGCAGAGAGTTGCTTTTACTTTGATTTTGCAGTAGTTTTGACGCAAAACTGACAGGGTTACTGTTACAAGCCTAAAATTGCACAAGTGTAAGCCTTCCTTACAAAATGCTTGGGTTGAACCTCGAAGCTAATTTCAAGTAGACTCACACTTCAACCTCAAGAGTACTATGTATGTTTTTGTATAAGTATCATTAGTTTAATTACCGAATTAAAATCAAAGTCAGATTGGTAGTCGAGACGACTGAGGAAAGTTAGACACTTTAGATTATGTGTGGAGGTTAGGCAGAATGATCATTCCTTCATGCAAACTGAGACTCTATGGTGGATTCAGCTCCTTGAACTCTGTGTGGGGCATGGGTACAAATCGCATGGTTTCAGCAGTTAAGCAGTACAGATTAAGAAAGAATACTTAAAAGAAGACCGACTTGGCCGCCTAGAAGACATTTTACTTTACTTTTTTATGCAGTGCTCTAAAAGAAGACCGACTTGGCCCGCCTAGAAGACCTTTTATGGCGGCTAGAAGGTGCGCGGCCGTCCCGATTAATGGCAAGACGGTTTTCTCTAGACTGCGACGAATTAAATCGGCATCTAGATAGGTGCCTAGGTGGCCCTAGGCATGTCTAGGCAGTCCTAGGAGTGTTTAGACGGGCTAGTCTAGGCTTGAATTGCTGTTAAGATTAAATTATAGTTGAAAATTATGAATTTTATACTTTAACTTGTAGATATCATGTTTAAATATATGAAAAATTGAGGTAGACTTTGATTTTATACTAATCCGTCTAGGGCCGTCTAGGCACCGCCTAAACTCCCGCCTGGACCGCCTAGACCGTTAATCGCTCCCCCACCGCCCTACTAGCGTTAACGACTTTTAGAACACTGAACGCATGCCAAGAGGAGGGGCTTTGGTTGCAATGCTGTTGGTGTCCGATAACTTTTCGGTGTGGTCATACTATGGGTCTTGATTCTAGAATAGTGTGCTTGAGTTGCTCATTGTAAAGTCTTGATTTAAGGTTTGAGGTCACTGTCTTGAATCTATAACACTCAAGCACAAATTTGAAAATATGTAGAAACATGTGATTGGCATATAGTAGCTGTATTGAGGCAATAAGTGGTTTCTTAATGATTTTATGCTCTGGGATCTGATTTCTGAATTAGGATACATTCAGAACCTGGCCTATCTGGTTTGTGGTCAAGTTAATTTTGGGGTAACATAGAGAAATATTCTCAAATGAGATGAGAAACATTTTGTTCCTATGCAAGTAATATTGCTCTGGCAGCTCTTAGTGTCTATTGATCTTCAAATCTGTTCGTTTCTAATAGTTCACTCCGTCAACCAGTGAGACATGCTATTTGCATTTCCGAATGAGATTATTGTTTTTTTTTTCCTTCGGAGAACTAGAAGTAAGCTGGTGTGATGCTTTTATCTGAATCCACTGTTTTGATCATATGCCCAGACCATCTTGGTACTGTTGCTATTAATTTCTATTAGTTGCAGTTCATCTTCGTCTGAAATTATGTTGCAGTCTACATTGAGTCCTGGCTGTAGTCTTCAGTACAATGTGAAATCAGCCTCCTTGCAGTGTAGTATATTTTATGTAGCTATCTATTTGATATATTTCTCATGGATTAATCACTTTCAAGTCGAGCAACATTTCTAGCCTTTCTTTGTGATTTGAGGAATCTGCTTATTTAGAACAATGCACTATATATAATCAAAAGTTGACAACCTATTTCAGAATGTTTCCCCTTGAAGCATTTATGCCGGTCTAGTTTAGCCGTTTAGGTGACGCGATCTTGTTTTCTTTCAGGCTGTATGGTTTAGCAGTCTCAAGTTGTCCCTTGTACTAGCAGAGTTTTTCACTGTGGATCTTCGATGGATGACAGTGGGCACCGCGAAAATGGGCGGCACAAACCACCTCAGGGTCAGGTAAGTAATATGAAACTGATTAATCATTAAACCTTTGATGATTTTCACTTCCATATTATTGCCCTAATTTCGTGTTAGTTTTTTTTCCTTAATTTTTATTTTTTTTATTTCAGTGGTTGATGCAGCATCAGCCATCGATGAAGCAGATTATGGCCATCATGGCCGAAAGAGACGCAGCAATCCAGGAAAGAAACCTCGCCATCTCCGAAAAAAAGGTGGCCTTACAAGAGAGGGACATGGCCTATCTACAACGCGATGCAGCCATAGCCGATCGGAATAACGCCATGATGGAACGAGACAACGCCATTGCCACACTCCAGTATCGAGAAACTGCCATCAACAACGGCACAATCTCCTCCCCCTGCCCTCCCGGTTGCCAAATTCCTCGCGGAGTCAAGCACATGCACCATCCTCAAATAATCGAACCCCAATACTCCAACAGAGAGATTCAAATGCAAATATCCGATACAGTTCCGGTTTCGCCTGTTGCACCCGAGCCTGCAAAGACCCGCCGGCCAAAACGTGCCAAGGAGGCAAAAAGCGATGGGCCCGCGAGGAAGGCTTCTTCAAAACCCGCTAAGAAAGTTAAAAGGGAAGGAGAGGATCTTGACGATACACGTGGTGGAAGCGACGGTCTCATTGAGAAATTTGGTGGGGCGAAGCCTGATTGGAAGGATCAAGATCTTGGATTGAATCAAGTTGCTTTTGATGAGTCGACCATGCCTATTCCAGTATGCTCGTGCACGGGGGTCTTGAGGCCGTGTTACAAGTGGGGGAACGGAGGTTGGCAATCTTCGTGTTGCACGACCAATTTGTCGATGTATCCGCTTCCGGCTGTGCCGAATAAGCGACATGCTCGAGTCGGTGGGAGGAAGATGAGTGGAAGTGCGTTTAATAAGCTACTTAGCCGACTCGCTGCAGAGGGTCACGATCTCTCAAATCCCATAAACCTCAAGGAGCACTGGGCGAAACACGGGACTAACCGGTACATCACAATCAAGTAAGTACCATTGTTACTTACTTATGAGAGAGAGAACAAGAAAAAAGGTTGAAATGGTGATATTATTTGGTGAACCATGGTGGAGAGGTGTACTTAATAAACTGGCTTAGGTATTAGAAGGTACTAGAAATCTTCACTTCACTTGGTGATCATGCAAGATCGATGCTCTCTTCCTGTTGTAGTATATTGTGTTGGCATTTTCTCGTCTTCGAAGAATTTTGATGAGAGGAAGAAGGAATTGCTTGTATAAATGGAAAATTTACATCTTGCTTGCTTGTTAGTGAAGACAATTGTAAAGCAGGGACATTTGATGATATAAATGCCATCTTATTGTATCAAATCTTTAGAGCATTTCAATAGTCTCTCTCTTTTTTCTTTTTTTTCTTTTTTTTAATTTATTATCTGCAGTTTATTCCTGTTGTAGTCAGCCAGATTGTTGCAGAATTAAGATTGGCAACCCTTTAATAGTTGTCAGTCCCTTGTAGTATTAGTTTTTTCTATGGAGTACTGCCATGGCATTTTTAAGATTTTGACCAAATTTAAAGAAAATATGTAAGAGTAGTCATTTGTTACATAAATATTGACAACTAATGCAATGAATAGCGATGCTACGATGCCTACAGTGGGCATTCTTAATATGCTCATGGATGATGACGTGACAATATTATAATATAATTAAAAAAAAACTAATTTAAATATATATCTTAAAAACTAGGGATAAGGTACAAATACCCCTAACGTTTTGATGAAAAAACGAATTGCCCTCTGAACTTTGTTTTGGTACAAATAGGACCATCATCTTCATTTTTAGGTACAAATACCCCACTCCCTCAACATTTTTACGAAAAAATAAATAAATTGCCCCCGAACTTTGTTTTGGTACAAAAAGGACCATCATCTTCATTTTTAGGAACAATTCACCAAACCTAGGAACACTCACAACCGTCTTTTCCAATTATTTTTTTTGGTACAAGCAAGTACAACGGTGGGCATGAGGACCGAGCGTCTCTCTCCGTCTCTAACAACCAAGCTTGTGCAAGAAGTGGTCGACATGATGAGTTTGAGGTACAACAAGAAGGAGGTGCCGACATTGAGATAGCAAAGTCACCGATGACATCGTCATTTCAAGAGAGAAAGGTGAGCAATTAGGGATTTCATTTTTTAAAATTAGGGTTCTCAAGATTTAGGGGACAATTTGTTATGGAAGGGATATATAGTATGACTAAAAATGAAGATGAGAGTCCGTTTTATACCAAAACAAAGTTCAGGGGGCAATTTGTTTTTTTTCATAAAAACGTTAAGGGGGTATTTGTACCTAAAAATGAAGATGAGGGTCCTATTTGTACCAAAACAAAGTTCAAGAGGCAATTTATTTTTTCATAATAACGTTAAGGGGGTATTTGTACCTTATCCCTAAAAACTAAACATACCAAAAAAAAAAACCTAAATCGTACTAAAAAAATTCAATCTTAAATGGGAAAAATTATTAATGTGGCATTGCAACATCAACGATGGACACATTTGTCCACGGTAGATAGGGAAGCGTTTCTGTACAATGCATTTAGCATCTTTTGAAGCAGAAGTGTTTGTTTTTTCGGTGGATTTATATTATACGAGATAAATTAATAGGAAGTTAAAAACTCTAATCTTGTAATACCAACATTTTGCTTGTGCACAAAATACGAAGATGTCATGTTTTTTTTCTATTTTTTTTAGTGAAACAATACATTCGCATGACTCGAATTCACAACCTATTGATTGGAGTAAAATTATCATATTAATTGAGTTGAGTTTCATCGTCATTTTTCATCTTTTAATCTGACAAAAATTACAAGTAACGGATCGGCTTAGCTTTTCGAGACCGAAAATAAGTATATTTGAAATGATTGCCACAGGTCAAATTTTAACAAAAATAAAATAAATTTGAATTTATGCCAGATTCGAAATTGGCGCACGAGGCATTATCTTTGGATCAAGAGTCTAGGTTTGGGAAAATGTCATTTAAATTGTATGGCAAATTGGTGGTCGATGCTCTTGATTGGTTGGAATTCGATGTTATTGTTGAAAGTTGTTCGAATAATTTCTTTAGGATCAAACATGTTTAACACGATTTCTCAATTAACTCATATAATCACTACAATTGCTAAGACTACTATTATCAGCAACCACCATAAACACTCAAACAACCTACTTTTTAAATACTACTTATTTAATTAATTTCCCTCTTTTCTATTTACATCAACCCAACCATCCCTATTTTTAATAGTTTATCAATGACCACCCAAACATCCAAACACTATATTATTATATATTTTTATTTAATTATTTTTAAATATAAGATGACTAATTATAACGAAAATATAATTAACATAAATAGAAATTTGCGCAATTGATATCCATACAAAAAACGAATGCGATAAAAAAAAAACCTACTCTAAGAAATTACATAACACAATCGGAAGTAGATGAAATTTAAAATAAACAACTAGTGCTTAAAATAGATTATGAAAATTACACTTTAAACACGATTGCCGAATTTCTACCATATATGCTTGATCAAGTCATTTAGAAAAATTTTGTGATCATCTTTATTTGAAGTTGTGATTTGGTTTTCATATAACTCGATAAGCTTGCGATTCTATCCGTAGAGTATAGAAACTCATCTGACTCTTCCTCATTTTCAGTTTGACGATTTTTCCTTCTACGTCGATTCTCAATAAATTATGTAGGATCCTGATATTTCAGATAAGTATTTCGTTCATCTTCAACTATCATATCATGCATGATAATGCAAGCAAACATTATCTCTCCCAGAATGTCACGATTCCAAATAAGACAAGGGACTTTGATAAATGCAAATCGAGTTTGTAGTACACCAAAAGCACGCTCAACATCTTTTTGGGTAGCCTCTTGATGTTGAACTAACAACCGATGCTTTCAAATTTGAATAACTGGAATAGATTTCTCAAATGCTGTCCATTGAGGATATATGCCATTAGCGAGATAATATCTCATATTCTTTTCATGGCCATTTACAACATAATTGACCTTAGGTGCTCGACCTTCCAGGATATCATCAAAGAAAGGAGAATGATTAAGTACGTTAATATCATTTCTCTGGAACCTAAAGTTCCAAAAAATGCATGCAGATCCCTAAATCCTGCGAAGCAACTGCTTCCGAAATAACTGTTGGCTTACTGCCTCTTCCTGTATATTGCCCCGCCCATGAAGAGGGACAATTCTTCCATTTCCAATGCATGCAGTAAATACTGCCCAACATGCCCTGGAAACCACATTGTTCTCCGACATGCAGAAGAGTGGTTATATCTTCAGTGGGTTTCCACAGGTACTCGTCTCTGAAGTTGGAAATTACACCTTCAGCAATTTTTATGACTGATTTGCGAATGAGTTGTGTGCTCATTCGTAACTACTCGTCATGTAAGTCTACAGATGTTCCACAGGCCAACACCCTCATAGTTGCAGTACATTTTTGGATTGCAGACATACTTAGACGACCAGCGGCATCAGACTTTTGTTGGAAAAACTCACCAGTTTCAACGAGCTTGTTCGTTATATGTAAGAACAATGGCTTTCACATGTGATACCTCATTCGGAAATAATCAACGGGATAGATTGGATTTTCAGCAAAGTATTGTTTAAACACACTGTCGTGGTCCTTCTCGCGTATCCATTAGATATACCGCCTCATGGCTCTAATATTATGCCTTGTTGGTGTAAGGAAAGTGATGTTGCATGAATGGCGACATCTTCGATGATGCGGTCAAGTTGATGATTTTGATCAGCAATGCTTTCTTCCCATTCATCATCATCAACGAAACTGCAATCACCAAAATTAAAACTTGATGACATTTTTTTTCAGCAAGGTGGACTTGTTAATTGCTGTAGAAAAATAGATATGAAGATGAAAAGAAAGTGTGAGAAGAATAATTGTTTGTAACATTGGCTTGATCTATATATATATAAATATTGTAAACACAAATTTATATATGTATTTAATCTACTAAATATAAAAAGGTGTACAACTAATTTGAAGACTTGAGTTGACTTGAGTTGATGCAGGTCGTGATTTCTACGATTCCTCTGATTCTCTCTCCAATATGATTCTTGGACGACTTTGAGCAGAATCCGAGATGTGCGGAGAATTTGGTATTCATTGATCTCCTTTTATTTGATGATTGGATTTGTAACGTTAATCCGAAGGGCTTTAGCCTTATTTTTTTGGATTAAACGTAGACTTAAAGTAATTTCGGCCAAGGACGCAATATCAAACGTCAATTCGAAGGGTTTTGCCTTATTTTCGAATTAAAGGCTGATTTAAAATGATTCTGGTGAAGAACGCGTTAATTTGAAGGACGTCCAGATTAAACGCGGATTTGAGAAGATTTCGGTGAAGAACGCGATGCTTCACGAAGAACGCACGAAGGACACCTTGAATATAGTGGAGAATTCGTAGAAAATTTCTCTTTTGAGTTCTCCAATATATTCGAAAATAATAGAGAATTCGTATAGAATTTGTAATCTTCTCTTTTGAGCTCTCTAATATATTTTATGGTATGATTTTGAAGTGAATAGGGAGCCATATTTATAGGTGTAGAAGGAATAGGCTTGGTGGACTTTTTGGCTGATGTGTCACAATTCTATTGACTCTCAAATTTTGATATTTACCAATAAAAGATTTTGACTTGTTGCCAAAGGAATTGATAATTACCTTAATATCTTTATTAATAAATACATTATTTAATTTGGATTCATAATATTCCAAATCAAATATAGTATAAAATTAATAAAAGATTTTTTTTCTTTTCTTAAATTTCCTTCGCCTACATATATATAGAGAATCATATCATGTAAGTTTTGCCTCTTCAGCACGAGTCACATAATTCATCGAATTTCTTAAACGATAAATTAAATCTTATTCATTAAAATCACTTTACTCTTCGATTTTTTTAAAAAGAAACATCAATTGAAAGTGACACATCAATGCACAACATGACAAGACATCAAGGCATAACATGATAATACAAGACACCACACTTGTATAATTGGAAATTACAAAAATCACACCAATTCAAAGTTACACAGAACGACATCACAAGACAACGTAAAGTAAAAAAGTAAACACACCAATTTAAAGTTACAAAGGACAACATGATGGGTCGGGTACCCACCTATTAAGTCTTTCCCAAACTCAAACCCGTTAAAAATTTCGATATCCATCCCAAACCCGATTAAAAATCAATTTTAGTACCCGTACCCGCCCCAAACCCACCAGGTAATACCCACTAATTACCCGATAGACCCTGATTCTACAACATTAAAATAAGTAGTCCTTTAAAATTTATATAAAAAAAAATTATAACCAAATATAGATACCAATCGAAAGTCAAAACTATTATTTAAATATGCAAATCATATAATAAATGTGAATTAAAAAAATATGAAACAAAACTCAAGATAAATACTAACAAAATACTTATAAAACAAAAACTTCATATGAAATACTAACTAAAGAAAATATTGCACAAGTCAATTTAGAATATATATATATATATATATATAGGGGATATATCATATGAAAACTATTTATTGTGTGAAAACTAGAAACTTTTCTGGGCCCTTGATCTGTGTTATCCAATGGCTATTAATAAATCTGGCAGTTTGATTTTTAATAATAATTTAATGATTGTTTAACATAATTTAATTACTAAGAAGGGTAGTTATGACAATTGTATGTTTGTAACCGATTTCCTTCCTTAAAATATGGGATCTCAAATTATGGAATAAATTAGTAATTAATAATTGTATTCTCTTTCATCCGCAAGATTTTCTTCTTTATATCTAGGAAGCAATTAATTGCTCACATATTAATATTTAATATATATTCTAATAATCTTTTTTTTAAAGCATATTTTACTAATATTAAAGAGAAAAAGAAAAACATACATTCTTATTTATAACTTTAGAAATGGTTATACAAGCACACAATATTATTTCGTTTTTATTATTATTATTTTTTTTATTCTAAACCACCATTAGTATATTACATCAGATTTCTAATTAATCAGATTTTATTAAAAAAAATGCATTATCTTTGTGAATAAAAAAATGCATTAGCGTAAACAAATGGAAGCGCAAGGGAAATCATGATACAAGAAATATTGTACTAGTATTGCATAGCGTTGTCAAGTTTATTTATTTCTTTTGGATTTTCATTTCATTTGAATGTATTTGTATGCAACGGAACATTTTCGTGTTTTTGTAATTGCATTTTTTATATAGAATGTTGCATTATTAAATTAAACAATTGCATTTTATACATAATTTTATACATATAATGGTGCATTTTTTGTATATGGTATCATACCTTATAAGAATTAGGATTTAGGGTTTAGGATTTAGGTTTACAATTTATATTAGGGTTTAGGATGGTTTAGGGTTTAGAATTTAGAGTTTAGGGTTTAGGGCTCAAATATTACTTGATCAGGTTTTAGGGTTTAGAGTTTAGGGTTTAGGGTCTAGGTTTCACGGTTAAGGTTTACGTTTAGGGTTTAGGGTTCAGATTTTACTCGATCAGGTTTTAAGGTTTAGGGATTATATTTCAAGGTTTAGGGTTTACATTTCAAGATTTAGGGTTTAGGATTTAGGGTTTAGAGTTTACAAAATAGAAAGAAACCAACTACGAGATGTAACAAATGCAAGCATAACGGAAATCATGATAACATAAATTGTTCTAGTGTTGCATAGTGTTGTCAAGTTTATTTATTTCTTTTGGATTTTCGTTTCATTTGAACTTATTTGTATGCAACGAAACATTTTCGTGTTGCATTATTATATTAAACAATTGCATTTTATACATATAATGGTGCATTTTTTGTATATAGTGTTGCATTTTTTATTCAATAAATTATTGTTAGAAATCAGGATTATTACAATACATAATGATGCATTTTTTATTTAAAATATTGCAATTTCAAATATGTCATATGCATCTTTTTAACTCACAAGCAATATTAATCATTACATGCTTGTGATATTACATTTTAAAGTATCATCATTCGTTTTAAATATGTCATATTGCATTATCATTTCTTGACTTACTTCTAGCTGCAAAACACAAAAAAAAAAAAAAAAGAAGTTAATCTATGCATAGTTTATAACAATTGCATTTATTATATATAATGTTTCATTATTATATTAAATGATTGGTGCATTTTTTATTCAAGAAATTATTGTTATAAATCCGGATTAGTACAATGTATATTGATGCATTTTTTTATTCAAAATACTGCATTATCAAATATGTCACATGCATCTTTTTAACTCACAAATAATATTAATCATTGCATGCTTGTGACATTACATTTTAAAGTATCTGAGAAGAACATAAATATTAATTTAATACGTAAAAATATATATATGCAAGAAAAGTATATAATTATGCGATAGTTATGTGTGAAATATTCTCTCAATTTGCCAAAATATATAAATACGCAATAAATTTTCACTTATATGCACCGGAAACGTTACAATATGCAACATATTCATATTTCGGTGCACGGCAAATATGCCAAAAAAACAGTCATCTAAAAGCAATACAAATTAAAAATTATATCAACACAAATTTATGCAAAATTATGTGTCACGAATTATGTTTTTCCTGAACGGTAGCAGATGTGCTTTTGGTATTTCGCTGCTTCGCAGAAGTTGGCCCAAAAATATCATCATGACTTGACTCTTCCTATTGCATATTTGTAAACGTTACATCGTGTTTACGATGGGGCATGTTCAATATTGATTTTGATCAACTGCATAACAAGCATGAGTAACGTAAAATAACTTATAAATCAACACCAACCTTGTCAAAACAAATAAAAATTTGATATTATACATGAATAACCCAAAAACCATTAATTGAGAAAGAAAAATGCATCGGCTCTGTCAATAAATGCAACAAAAACTACCTAAAATGCAACATTCCATGACAATAAACAAATACAATTGTTTTTTTTTTTTTTTTTTTTGGTAAATAGCTTTTATTTATTCACCAAATAAGAAAATACAAAACACACATCCTCCTTTACTACAAAATTTCATGCTAGTTATTCAGTATTCTTCCTATTTTCCTCTCTTTATGTCCACACATAGCTATCACCACCTTCCCTTGATAGACCAAATCCTCAATTATCTGTCTTCCCTGCCATACGCCTTGTGTTTCTTTCTTTCCATATCAGATATACCGCCACAGTAAATGCACGCCTATACAAACATTGCCTTCCACTCTTAGATTTGCACTGTGTCATCAGAAAAGCTCTCTCCACCTGCCAACTCTGTCTTCTTCGATTTATCTTGCACCAAGAAGTGAGTTGTTCCCAGAAATCTCCTGTGACATCACAACCAAAGAATAGATGATCCAGACTCTACTCCTCCTTACTACAAAAGCAACACAAACTGTCCACCCTAATCCCAATTCTCTGCAAAAAATTCCATGTTGCTAATCCTCTATGCATAAGAAGCCAACTGATGAATATGAACTTTGGGGGAGCTGCATTATGGCTAATCAATTTCTTCCAACTCACAATCTGAACCTCCCCAACTAGCTTCAGATAAAATTTTCTAATGGAATAGGACTCCATGCTATCAATATCTACCTGATTCAAGTATCTCCTTGCTTCCAAGATTTTCTTTATCATCCAGGAGCATTGACCTGGGATAGGCATTGTCTGCAACTTCCTCTCCTTTATATAGAAACCATGCACCCACTTAATCCATATAGCATCCTTTTTCTGAAACAAGTTCCAAAATAACTTGTATATGGCAGCTTTATTCCATAGGTTAAGATTCACTATCCCCATTCCTCCTGCATTTTAAGGCAAACTAATCTTGTCCCATGCTACAAGAGCCCTCTTAGACACAGCAGATTTCCTGTCCACAGAAAAGTTTGACATGCTGTTTGAATCAACTTTAGAACTTTCTGTGGAAGCACAAAAATCTGGCTCCAATAAACTTGTACTCCAAATAAAACTGATTTAATGAGTTGAATTCTACCAGCATAGGATAGCATTTTTGATGCCCAACAATCAATTCTCCCCACAATTCTCTTGATTAGAGGCATACACTGCATCACACTAAGTTTCTTGGAGGAGAGTGGAACTCCTAAATATCTAAAAGGCAACTGACCTTGACTCATACCTGTAGCTTGTAGTATTTCAGCCACCACCTTATCCTTGACACCCCCAAAGTACATACAACTCTTCATTTGATTCATCTTCAAACCTGAAGCTTTTGAGAACTTTCCAAATGCTTGTACTACCTGTTGCACTGAAGTACAATCTCCTCTAGAAAAGATTAGCAGATCATCTGCAAAGCATAAATGCACTAGATTGAACTTTTTGCACCTAGGGTGGTAGTGAAAGAGCCTATTCCCTCTGAGCTCAATAAAACATCTATTCAAATACTCCATGCATATCACAAACAAGTATGGTGATATTGGATCCCCTTGCCTTAATCCTCTTCTAGCCCTGAATGGTTCTGTTAGCTTCCCATTAATATTTATAGTATAAGACACAGTGGATACACACTCTAAAATCCAGGCTACAAACCTATATGGAAACCCCAATCCAAGCATGAGATATTGCAGAAAAGGCCATTCTATGGAGTCATAGGCTTTCTGAATATCAATCTTTATCATGCATCTAGGTGAGACCATCTCTCTGATACCCTTTTACTAGCTCATGACTCAATATAATGTTATCAAAAATGAGCCTTCCCTTCACAAAAGCAGATTGTGAAGGGCTAATAATCGAATCTAACACCTCAACCAGTCTGTTAGCTAATACTTTAGCTATAATCTTGTACAACAGAGTACAACAAGCTATAGGCCTGTAATCTTTTGTTGTTGCTGCATTCTCTGTTTTTGGGATCAAAGTGAGCAATGCCAGGTTTAGTTCCCAAGGTAAAAACCCTGTGTCAAAGAATTGTTGAACTGCTGCAGTTACATCCTCTCCAATCACATGCCATGTTTTTTTATAAAAACATGCATTATAACCATCGATGTCAGGTGCCTTGCTAGACTTCATGCTAAAAAGAGCTGTTTTGACCTCCTGTTCTGAACAAAGTTGGCATAGCTTATCTCTCCCATGTATAGATAATGTTGGTCCCAGATTTATCACAGTTTGATCAACCATAGGCAGCTCATGAGCAGCACTGCCCATCAAACTGAGATAGAAGTCTCCAACTTCCTTAGAGATCTGCTCTTGGGTAGGACATCTACTTCCATCTCCTCTTTGCAAAATTTTTATAGTGTTTGCATTATTCCTGACTTTTACATAAGAGTGAAAGAACTTAGTATTCGAGTCTCCCAACTTTAACCATTCTACTCTTGATTTCTGCCTCCATATGTTCTCCTCTATACCACTCCACTTCTCCAATTCCTTTAACAAATTTTGCTCTTGACTAACCAACATCACATTATTGTAATCTGTAAGCAACTCTCTCTATACTTCCTTCAGCTGAGTTCTATACTCCTCCACCTTCTCAGTAGTTCTCTTAAACACTACATTATTCAGCTCCTTAAACTGTGGCTTCATTGCCTTACATCTAAACCAAATATTCAGGAGCTTATTCTGGTGACAAACCAACTTCCAACCTTCACTAACAATCCTCTCAAAATCCTGATGATCTGCCATGACATCATAAAACCTAAATGGACTTGTTTTCTTAGTACTGAGTTGATTAAAATCAATCAGCTGAGGATTATGATCAGATACCCCCTTTTCCAACCTTTCCACAATCACATGATGATACTGTTGCAACCATGAGGGGTTTGCTACACATCTATCCAAATTTGATTGTATTCTATTACTCCCCTCTTGGTTATTACACCAAGTGAATTCACTTCCAATTGCTCTCACTTCTTGAAGTAAATTATTCTGTAGGCAATCTGAAAAATCCCTTACCTCATGTTCTGTGACAGCTTGCCCCTGGAATCTATCACTCTCACTCAAAATCATATTAAAATCACCACCAATTAGCACTGGTTCTGCAGTAGAATTGCAACAATCAGTAATAAAGTGCCATAAACTTCTTCTTTGTTCCATAGAATTTGAGCATACACAACAATTAAGTGGAAAAATTACCCTGTAGCTACATTCAACACCTTACATAACACAGCTTGCTCATGTTCCCTAATGCTCTGAATATCCACCTCCTTTGAGTTCCAGCATATCCATATCCTGCCATTCACAGCCAATGAATAATTATTCAAGCACTTCCATCCTTTACAGATTTTTTCTTTAACTGCCTCAAACTTCCCAACCTTCACCCTTGTTTCTACCAAAACAGCCACATTTATCTGCTTGAAACCTTCACCCTTGTTCCACCTTCACCTTGTTTCTTTCTGCTTGAAGGGCTTATTACAGCCCCTCACATTCCATATAATCATTTTCATCTAGGAAGGAAGGGGAAAAGGTCCCCGCCCTGTGATTCCCCTTGTTCTGTCATTTCCTGTATGATCTGATATCCATTTGCAGTAGGTATATGCTGTACTCCAACTTGTATAGTAGGACTAGCCACTTTCTTTGGTTGATTCCAACTTTCCACTTCAACAACTTTCTCAGTCCTAGGTGTTGGTTCTTGTGGTATCTGATCTTTTTCTTCCTGTTTCTTCCTAATCCAGTGTTGTTGAGGTGCCTGTGTAACCTTCTTCTCAATTTTCTCTTTACAACTGTGCCCCACCCTCTGGCATTTGTGACAAAACTGAGGTACCCACTCATAACACACCTTTTGATCTACAATTACTCCCTTCTACCCTTCTACCTTAATAGAGTATTGCAATGGTTGAGTTACATCCACTTCAACAAGCAGTCTGGCATAAGAGATTCTTTTCTGCAAAGAAGTACACTCATCTGCACAAATTGGATTGCCTATGATACTTCCAATCGTGCTCAAGGAGTCCTCACTCCAACAATTTAAAGGGAGATTAGGTAGTTGAATCCAAGGAGGGATGACTTTCAGGATTTCTTTCTCAAAGTTAAAGCTCATAGCCCACTCTTTCACAATCACTGGTCTATTAGCCATAGTGTAAGGGCCCTCATACAACATTTTATCCCTATCTTCACCATGTTCAAATCGAACAACAAAGTAATCATCACTATGATAGAATATATCAAAGTTCATCTCTCACTGATTTCTCAGAAACATAGTGAGATATGTAATAGTAGGAGAGTTCCCAATTACATAAAGGACAATTGCTTGTTTCCATTTCAGATTTTCTTTCTCCAATTCAGCCTGAGCTAAGCAAGCAGTAGGTGTACCTTCTTTTATCGTTGGAGCCACATATCCAAGCTTCATGCCCTTCCTCCGCAATGGTCCGTCCTGCTTCGGTTCCATCTTTGGTGGGTCCTCCTCGTTTCCCCCAACTGACTTGCTTCCCGCTGACTCCATGTCTGCTGAGATCTCCTCCATAACTTCTTCAACCGGCGGTACTGATTCATTGCGAATACCCGATGAACTCTCCCCAATTTCCAAAATTCCACTACCAATCTCAACGTGAGCTAGGATAGGCACCTTCCTAGGTCGTCCTTTACCTCTCCCTCCTCCTTTCGCCATAGATTTGAAGGTCGGCGCACGTTAACGATTCTCCACTAACATGCGCCTGCAAAGTAAAAAATTACATAAAGCAGCTTAATGAAAAAGAAAGATGCGTCTAATTTTTAACAACAAATACAATTGTTAAAACCATCAATAAAGCATTTTGACAAACAACTTTTGTGCAAGAATGCAGAAAGTTGATTTCAAAAATGATACGAGTAATATACTTATGCAACATTCCAAACAAAATATTTATGATGCAAATTTTTAATAAAGAATATGCAACAAAATTATCAAATTATCAAAGTTCCATGTTACTTTCATTGTAACATTGATGTATTAGTTTATGCAATAAAAATTTGAAACCCAAATACGAGTAAAAGGCAACTTGTCTTCTTGATCGTCGATCACACCTCCACCCGGCCGTCGTCGTGAAATTAATCCTCAATAATATAAGCAACTCGAGAAAAAAAAATACTGCAGCAACCAATTGGAATGGAAGAAGGGAGATTTTTATTATTTATTATTTTTTTTTGAAGGTTTTCGATGGGAAGAAGAAGATGATAGTGCGTAAATTTTGTCGAATCCCCTCAATATCGGGATTCGTGATTACTTGCACTTGTTAGTAGTTGAATTTTAGACTAGTTTGCCCTCAACTTCGCGGATAGAAAATTAAAAATATAAGCAATATTCAATTTGTGATTTAATCTCAACCATTAAATAACTACATATCAAGGGCTTGTATTAATTTCTAGTTTTCACTCTAAAAAAGGTTTTTACCGGAATGCAACCCATATATATATATATATATATATATATATATATATATAGGGGTGAGATCATGTAAAAAGCCCATTTAGAGTAAGAAATAAGAAAGATTATACACCTTTGATTACTATAAAATCAACCACCCAGATTTAAAACAAATTAGCGGAAACTATTAATAATTGGAGTAGCAGTTTATTTCTCTCATAAAAAAAGGGCAAGAAAGTAAAACTAAAATATTTATTTATTGAATGAAAAGTGGATTTCTAGCAATTACGTGATATAGGGAGAGAGATTTCAATTTCAAAAAAAAAAATTAATCTTAATTTGTATAACAAATTTCGCATGCACTACAAACTATCAGTATAATTCATTAAGTAAAGTAATAAAATGCATTATAATAATATGTTTTTGGCCAAAATATTATAATAATATCTTAAGCGATGCATTATAATATATATTTTCTCTGGTGCATTACATTTAATAAAATAATAAAATGCATTATAATACTTTCTATGGTGCATTACAATTTTTTACGTAATGCATACTTTCTCTTGTGCATTACAATTTTTCACTTATTGCATTAGTAAAGTAATAAAATGCATTATAATACTTTCTATCGTGCATTACAATTTTTCACTTAATGCATTATATAATAATTTAAGTAGCAAGAATTATGTATTTCTCATTTTGAGAATTATAATCATTAAATAATACTGACCAAATTTGATAATGCATTAAGGAAATTATTATAATGCATTATGAGTAATACTAAAAAATAAATTGAGAAGATCTTCATTATTTTCTTGAAACATTGTTAAATTAACATCTTAATTAGAACTTTTTAATAAAATGAAAATCACATCTTAATCAGAATTTTTTTTTTGTTAAATTGAGAATGTAAGTCTTATATATCGATGAATAAAATTAAAAAAAATATATCACATAATACATTTTAGATTTCAGGGTAAATCGAAATCCTCTGAAAATGCATAAGTCGGCAATTCAGCATACTGCAATATGAACTTTATAATGTACTTATAATTTTTGGGTAATGCATCTTTCCAATCTTAAAATAAAAGGTAACTTAATGAATAATTTAATAATACAAATTAATTAAAAGAAAAGGTAACTTGTGCTAGAATAAATAAATAAATAAAATCAAGTCAAACATTAAATCAATAGAGATACGTAATTTAAGGAAAAACTAACCCATATCCCCTTATGTAGGAGATAACGGTTGACAACAAAAGAGAGAAATACAAAACTATCCTCCAATCCTATAACTCAATAACTCAATTCTTACGGAATGTGCCTTTTCTACATGTCTCTCCTCTCTCTCTCTATATATATATGGGCTTGGATAGTGGGTATCAATTTTATTACCCAGACCCGTCCCAAACCCATTTAATTTTACCCAAACTCATCCTATTAGGTTCTAATTGGTACGGGTACCCGCAAAAACTCGACCCATTGCCATCCCTAAACATGACAAGATAGTACAAGAAAATATTACATGCAGTAAAGTTCTTCTATGAGATGGCATTTCAGAGCTTCTTCTTCTGGAGATAATTGTCTTCAGCTCATCAATGTATTAAGTGTAGATATTTTCATCTTATGCTCTTGCATTATAATTTCTTTTTCTTCGGTGATCCTCATTTGACGAAGTTCTGCAGTGAAATCATCAGGGAGTGCATACATAAGATTGTGAGGCCACTCATTTTCATTTTCTTTTGGCTTTAGCCTTAGCCTTAGCCTTATTGTGGAGTCGGTTGCGAAGTCTCCATCCTCCTCTGTCCTAGATCTTTTTGAGCTGCCATGACTAGATCTTCAATACTATCGTCATCTGGTTGGAAACGTGTACAACCACGATTATCCAACTTCAATGCACATTTGGGATTGTGGCGCATCACTCTTCCAAAAAATCATAATGCGTAAACTTAGTTTTTCCATATAATACTTGAGCGTGTTTCTCAATATCCTCCTTCGACTGTCCACTCATTGCTCGACCATACGCCTTTTGGTATGCACCAACCTATTTAGTTATATTTTTGTTAAGTCGTATGTAACGCTGCCTTAGTGGTTCAACGGACCTTGGGTCGCCAATTCCTGGACTTTGTTTAAATAGCTCGTGAATTTTTTTCCACAACACAATTTCCTTTTGGTTGGTGCCAACAATGGCATTCGTACTAATGAAACAATAAGCACACATTAGTGTTATGTCTTCTTCATTTGTCCAACCATGTGGAGTATTTGAAGTTATTTGAGAGGTATTTTGAGGAGATGGTTAATATTCGGGAATAGGAATATTAATAGGATTATGTGAAAATTGAGAATTCATATCGAAATCGGCATTTGGAATTTCATCCGAAGTAGGATAATTCTCAAAACTAGGATAATAATCTTAAGATGGATCGAAATTTTGAGAATCATACAAAGAATGATCACCATGATCAATAAGAAAATGAAGAAAACTACAAGTGTAGAGAAAAAATAGAGAGAATATGAAAGTGTGTGAAAGTATATCATGTTTGGTCTGTATTTATATAGAATGAAAAAAAAATAAGAATTTTGGTATAATTGTACTCCCTCCGTCCACCTAATTAGTCCACTTTATTATTTTATACACCTTTATATTCACATGTGAGGTATAAAATAATAAATGTGAACTAATTAGGTGGGACAGAGGGAGTATTATTTTTTATATAAAAACACAAATGATATGGTTATTTTTCTAAAAATCTAGATAAAAATTTGACCGATGAATAAATAAGGTGACAAGTGGCACAAACCCATTAGTTAGAATAAAAAAATATTATCTTCATCCATAGAGAACACCATGGTTCACAAATGCTTTATGTTCGGACGCCATTTCGAGACCAGCCTCATTTTTTTTTGATAATGTGACATGATACAGATAGACCAAGACCGATAATGCTAGTCTTGGATTGGTCGATCTTGCCATGTCATATTATCAAAAAAAAGAAAAATTAATTGAAGGTGGTCTCATATGTGGGATGTGGTTCGAACATGGACAGACCAAACACCATGGTTTGCTATCAATATATTAGATTTTTTTTATTATGACCAATGAGATTGAGACACTTGTCTCTTTCTCATTGGTCGGTCAAATTCTTATTTAAAATTTTGAATAATTAATAATCTTTTACATTTCAAATATAAAAAAAATTAATTACACAAAATTCATATATTTTCATGCTGATAATGGTAGTCTAGGGAGTATCCATGTTCGTATGTTTGGAATGAATCTTCTCTGTTGTGAGAGATCTTCATTTTGTATGCGTCTAGTCGTAAATAACAATATTTTCAGTCATTTTAGTCTCATTTTTCTTTTCTAACTGTCTCACAAATTTAATATCATTGCCTAAAATGGAAACAATAATAATGGCCCATAAAAAATAACTACTATGAACAATTCTCTTTCATACATATAATTTGTGAAAAAAAATACACCCTTAAAAAACTAAATTGCATTTTCAATTTTATTATAAATAATTTGGGTTTTATTAGTATTCACATATTTGGTATCTCTTATAACTATTTTGCAATATGCATGGGTGTCACGTTATGCGGATTGTATACCGGACTTTTATATACTACAGTATATCCATCTCACCTAATTGTTCCATTTTATTTTTTGACTTTTTTCGGCACGCGTTCCACCGAAACCTAGTACCAGTTTTAAAATATAATTTTGAAATTATTTTTTCTTTTACTATTTACTATGACACTCATAGTAGTACTCTTTACCCTTTTTTAAAGAAACTTTCTTCCTTTAAAGAAGTCTTAGTTTATTTAAAAAAAAAAAAAAAAGTCTTAGTTTGACTCCAGACATAACAAACTCTATCTATAATCGATAGCGTGATACAAATCTATGGCCATTACTTTAATCAGCAATCATATATATCTTGTCCTAACAAAATTAGAATCATTGGAATTTTAAGCTTTGCTAATCAACATGAAATTGAGCACATCAAACAAGAGAATGGAACAACAATAAATAATTATAATAATATGAAATTTGTTTGTATTTGTTTGCACAACATCAACATGGTGTGAACCTTGTACCAACATTCTGATTTTCGTTAGGCACGATACCCACCCACATTGTTGTGATCCCACTTGAATTCACTCCCTTTATTTATTGGGAAAGTTACAAATTTTGACCCCATTTTGTAATTCTAACACCACTTTCAATTTTTTTACAATCAAATACTACTATGCAATTAGAACTCCTTCGGAAATTTAAAAACTTATACTATCATCAAAAAATTGAGAATTTGAAAGTAATAAATTACAAATTAATCAAAAAATGGGATTTAATGTGCAATATTTCATTATACTTGTTTTGTCTACAAAAATTGTCATACCTTTCATTTTCGGTCCGTCCACAAAAATTATTGTACTTCCCTTTTTTTTAATATATACTACATCATTCACGGATCTTTTTTTAAAATAAAAAAAAACAAATAAACATGACATTTAAAGAGCACATCATGAAGGACTTAAACCCGAATCCTTAAAGTTTCAGATATTAATTTTCTACTGCTGAAACAACACATGCACATTTTGAAAACTTCCATATTAATAGCAAGAAAACCACACATGTAAGTCTCTTTTTCCAATCAAACAACATTTACTTGAATACTGGGGAGTATAATTTAAAACTCGCTACGGAACTAAATTGACTTAATTTTATTTGAATTTTTTTTTTTTACAACATCGGACTTCTCCACATTCTGACTTGTACAGAACAAAAAAGGTACTAATATTTCAAAAATAACAAAAGCAAACAAAAAAAGGTAATTCCATTTGACAGTAAATTAAAATCCGAGTCACTGTCAGAAAGTCAGCACAAAAAGGAAATAAGTAATTAAAATATTGTATTTTGTTTGTCGGAAGCGCGTTGCTATGATTTTGTTGCCTTGCCTGCACTGCACTAAGATAAAAATCCAATCTTTCCCATTTTTGAAATAATAATCGTCATTTTTTATGCAAATCCAAAGCTTTTTGTCAATTTTCTCACACACCTCTCGCGCTCAACTCGTTTAATTCTTTTTTTGTCATTTTCTAACGTAATCTCCGCCATTTTCAGCGGGATCTTCTTTTCAACCCCATTTGAATAGCGGTCGTGTCGTGCTCGTGAATAAAACTTGCTTTTTTCGGCCATTTAAGTCTTCTGGTACGATGATTGCTTCCTATTGAATAGAGGTTGGTACTGATTCTTAGTTTTCCTTTTCTTTCTACAAGGATTTGTTTCTGGGGTTCTTAATTTCTTGCTCCAGTTTTGATTTTTGTTTTTGTTTTTCGTAATTGGGCGAGAGTTTCGAGCGTGAATGAACTGCATTTGATGCGTATAGATTTGTGAAGTTCTGTTTGTGCAAAGTTAGGGTTTTGATTATTTTTATTCTTTTGAGTAATTAAGATTCTCTGCTTAGGGTTCTTTTTGGTGTAGGGTTTTGCTGAATTGAACTCGATTTAGATAATTGTTTAGTTGTGGGAATTAATTGAGTGAGTGAAATTCTTTTGGGAAAAAAAGGGGAAATTGTTGAAGATTCTAGGTTTTGCTTATAGGCAAGTTGAATCTTTGCTGAAGGTGATGGCTCAGACTAATCTGAAGCAATCTCCAAATCAAATTTTTGGGGCTTCTCACTCAAGGTCTTTATCTCAGCCCTCCTTCATGGCAAACAATTGCCTTCCCCCTTTAAGCCCCTTTTCTCCTAGTGAATCTTCATTGGCTTCATCGAACTCGAATTTGAAGAACACATCACTCGAGGAAATGGATGTTAACTCTCGAGGGCCTTCAATGGCTGTCACTTCTCCGAGGGACAATCCGTTTCGTGGAAGTGGTCTTCCCCCTCGTAGAGGGCACCGACGCTCCAATAGTGATGTTCCATTAGGATTCTCAGCTATGATTCAGTCTTCTCCTCAGTTAGTACCTATAAGCAGTCAAGGAGTGTTAGGCCAAATGGGAAATGATAATATACTTCAGAAACATGAGATGGAAGAAGTTGATTATGCAAAGAAATTTGAGGATGTGGGCGAGAGAAAGTCGGAGGGAGAGGTCGTGGACAACTTTTTCGAATCTCTGATGGATTTAGATCGAGATAAAGACCCCTTTGTTAGAGTCACAAAGGTTGGTGATGGTGATGGCAATGTTTATGAATCAGAAAGCGTACGAAAGAAGGCTGCTGTTGCACCTCAACCTCGGCATTATAGGAGTCTTTCAATGGATAGCGGAATTGGAAACTTTCATTTTGGTGACTCTTCACCAAATTTACAGACCTCTCTGTGTAATCGAGCTGATCAGCTCTCACCTTCCAATTCATTGAGTGAAAACACGACTGATGTTAATTTGGACTTTGGACATGGCGAGTTTAATGAAATTGAGCTGAGAAAGATAAGAGCAGATGAGAGGCTTGCAGAAATTGCAGTTTCAGATCCAAAGAGAGCAAAGAGGTATACTGCTGTTGAAATATTTCTTCTAAATGTAGAACATGTTCTTTTCTCTTTGGTGACTGGGTTGTGCTAATATGGATAAATACTTTTCTTAGGATATTGGCAAATAGGCAATCAGCTGCTCGATCGAAGGAGAGGAAGCTCCGTTACATTTCTGAGTTGGAACACAAGGTGCAGACACTCCAAACAGAGGCTACTACACTATCAGCTCAAATTACAACTTTCCAGGTGCATGGTTAAGGATTGTTTTTTCCTGTACTTATTCAATCAATAGCAATGTGGGTTTACTGATATGTTTTGCCTCTTCAGAAAAATCATGCCGAGTTGACTAATCAGAACAATGAGTTGAAATTCCGCATTCATGCTATGGAGCAACAAGCGCAACTCAGAGATGGTATTGAGTTTTTGACTAAATCTTTTGATATCTACTTGGATTTGTGAATGCATTTCATGTAGAATTCATATCATATGCTTACACCATATAGGCAAGATGCAAATGATCTGTTCAACATTACTGGTTAGACTTGTACTATACTTGTGGGGCTTGTTCTTCGTATATACTGGTTTAGGCACATAGTTCCTCATTTAGGGGGTGTTGGCTTATTTTAAAGAGCTTATAAGCTCCGTGATCTTATAAGATGTTTCAAGAGCTTATAAGATGTATCGTGGTAAGAGCTTATAAATAAGTGTTTGGGTAAAAGAGCTTATAAGTTCAAAAGAGAATAAAATAAAATAAAAATCTGAAAATTAAAAAAAAAAAGTAGAAAAAATAAAATTTTGAAATCCATAATTTTGTAAAATCTAATGGAAGTGTATGTACTATAAATATAAAAATAAAATAGAGTTATATAGTGAAAAAGTAAGATTTTGAAAAAAATAAGTTGGAGAGGAGGAGCTTATTTTTTGGGAGAGCTTATTTTTGGAGCTTATAAGCTCTTAAGTAGCTTATTTTGCCAAACACTTTTGGGAAGCTTATAAGCTATTTTAATGAGCTTATAAGCTTAGCCAAACACCCCCTTAGTTAGACTTGTAGTGAACTTATGGGGCGTGTTTGCTTAGATGTTAATTTTTAGTAGATTGACCATATGCTTTGATGCAATAACAAGAAAGTGATGGAGACATCATATCCCACTTCTCTAGGTTGGATACTACTTTACATACAAATCACTCATACCCGTATTATCAACACATTTATAATAAATAAAAAATTAATCATTTGATAACGTATTTCATAACTATCCATCCTGATCCAACAAAGTAAATGAGGCCATGGAGTTAGGAAAGTCAGAAAAAGAGTACTTTTCTTTTCTTTTTTTTAATAGAGAAAAAAGTTCTTTTTACTCTTGTTACTTCATATGCCTACAAAATAAGGGGTCTATACGTATATCAGGTATGGGTATCAAAATGGCCTATACCCATATCTTGCGTTTGATATATCAGTATATGGATATCAAAATGATATCTTTGATATACTAATATCTCATCTTTTAGTCATTTTCATATACCAATATTAGGAGAGGTATCACTCATTTTTTTTTCCAAACTCATTTCTAAATATGCCCCCATCCATTCCTTCTCTAATTCGTAAACTCCTTCTTTATAAAATAAAATAAAATAAAATATTAATTACTACCTCCATCTCATTACATTAGTCACATTCACTATTTGACACGCTTTTTCACTGAAACTTAGTACGAGTTTTAAAATATAATTTTGTGGTATCGTTTTTTTTACGGGATACTATGACACTCATAGTATCCCGTAAAAAAAACGATACTACAAAATTATATTTTAAAACCCGTATTAGGTTTCGGTGGAAATACGTGCAAAAAGTAAATGTGACTAATGTAATTGGATGGAGGTAGTAATAAATAATAAAAATAAAATAAAATAAAATATAAAGTGAATTAGTAATTAATTAATAATTTTATTTTATTTTATAATTATTATCTATAATAATTAAAAAAATTATAATAATTAAATTCTATAATTGTTATTTACAATAATTAAAAAATTATAATAATTAAAATTTATAATTGTTATTTATAATAAATAAAAAATATATAAAAATATTTATTTTATTATTTATTTAATTCTTTAATATTTTATTTTATTACTCCGTATTTGTTAAAAATAATTAATTTATTTATTATTTAAATTTTAGTTTTTTAATAAATAATAAATAAATAGTAATTATAACCTTAATTTATTATTATGCTCAATTACCAAACTCACTTAAAACACTAAACATTTCTATGTCAAAAAGTTATGTAACAATTTCAAAGGGATGGAGGGAGTATTAGATATCAATCTCATACCCATACTTGAAATCTGATATCCATACCTTTATTTGATATATATCTGATATACTAGTATATAGATACCAAACGACCCCTAAGGGAATTTCACAAGATCAGTGCAGTAACTGAAATCTTTTGATATGTTTCTGTATCCTAACCAATTCTTTTTACACGTTTATGCAACCTAACATGCAAATATGCAGCCAACTGCTTGTACTATTACTTTGTATTTGTGCAGCAATTATTATGTTTTGCGGGTTTTTGAGAATCTCTTCTCTCTTTGATGTATTTAGCTGGTCCTTTATGGATGGAAATGTTCAGTACTAATTTATACAGCATGCACATGAATTCAGATGAAATGTCGATACATATTGGCCCTAACTAATATTCTATTATATTCTATTCCATCCACCGACCCCCTCTTTTCGTCTGTTCTCTAAGTTTAAAGTGAGCAAGAGAAAACTTTGCTGAGCATCTTCACTTTCTTATGGCAGCTCTGCACGAGACGCTAACTGCAGAAGTTCAACGCTTGAAGTTTGCGAAAATGGAGCTTAGAGAAGATGGTATGACTTCTAACGGGCATAGCATGTTCCCTTTGCAGCCCAAACAAGTGCAACGATTGTCTGTTACAACTTCAACCTCAACTAGCCAAAACTGATGTCAGGTTGCATTGTGAAGTCCGTAATTTAATTAATTAGCTAAACTACAGTATCTGGTTTTGGAGATGTCTTCGTAGCGTGGTCTGGTTTAGACCAGTATATCATATATAGTCTTTTCTGTTTGCGCTATTCTTATGAGTTGCGTAGAGAATAATCATGTTGGTTTTGTTTTACTGGTATATATAAAGGTGAAAAACTACAGTTTGACTTGAACGTGAAGCAGAGATGTCATGTCCACACAAATTTTTCAAATAGTTTAAGATTTTGCCAATATAAGTGTATAGTAGATGAAATGAGTCTTGAGCTTCACATTATTGCGATGGATTGAAAGAGAAATGCTGATATTAGCTTTTGATTTGTATTTTGCTATAATTGGAGATTCTTTCATGTGAATGGAACTCCATTATTCTGTCTTTGGACATGGAGGTTGGAAGTTTGAAGGATCAATCAACTTGCAATCATTAATGTCTGTGGGGATAGAGAGAGAGATGAATTCCACGTTTTCCATGATCAAATTATGACTATATAGGTTAAATTTCAAAGATTTTTTTCGACTCATAATTAATTTCAAAAGGGAGGAAAAGGAAGTCCATAATTCTAAATAAAGTTTAGAATTTTTTTATTTTTCTCCAAAACAAAACTCTCTTTGAATACTCCCTTTTTTTTTCAAAACAAAACATCACATAAATCTCGGCTTTATTTTCTCGTTGATTGTATTATGTGAAAAACACCCTTGTTTTATTGTTCCGTTCATGTTGAGGATCAGGTTCTATTGTTTTACCTTTAATATAGTTTTGTAAATGATAATTGTAAATCATACTCCCTCCATCTCATGATAGCCTTGTGTTTTTCTGATTGAGATGTCTAATACGGAGTAGATCATAAATGCTCCCCTACCTACCATGAGCACACTTAATGTGTTCAGGGTTAATGTGGTAGTACCACGTCAATGATTTTTCCTTTTAGGTTTTAAGATTAACGTATCAATACCACGTCAATGATTTTTCCTTTTAGGTTTAGTTTTTTTTTTGTAGGGATTATTTTTATAAGGTATACTAATTACTTAATATTTTACTTAATGTTGTCACTTTAACCGTGAGCACATTAAGCATGCTTACAGTGGGTAGGAGAGCATTACTTTTAGATAGTGTCTTGTTTTTATTTTTAGAATAAGTTAATTTTTGAAAACTTGTGAATACTATCAGCTTTTTTTTTCATTTTTTTTTTCACAGTTTTCAAAAGAAACATGACGATATGGCTCAGTGGAAATATATTATTTTCTTCTGTGTTGCTATGTTATGTTTATATGTAATTAATTGTAGTACTTATTTGGACTCTTAAATGGTGTTTTGTGTTTGTTATTGTAATCATTTAAATCTCATAAATATGGCTCAATAAGTTAGGTCGGGAACAAGATATGAGAAAAAACTAAAAAGAGAATGCAAAACACAAACTTGAGGATAATTTTAATAAAAATGGAACATCTTTGGTAATGGTATGTTGTCAGAGGAGCTTGAAGATGTTGATGATGAAGACATATTTTTTTGTAAAATTTGGGGAGGGAGATGGAGAAATCGATAAATTGAATAGAATTGTGTGAGGTTTGTAAATGAGAGACTATAGTATTTATAGTTAATTTTTTTTAACCATTGCATACCAACGTTTAAAATCTGATTTTTAACCTTTTTTCAGCCGAAATTCGATTTAAAAAAAAAAAAAGAATAGCTAGGTTCAGTAGGGGCACGCTCTAGCGAGACTCAAGAGAGAGAGCCCATGCTCGCTGCGGGTCTCGCTCGTGGCGGCGAGCCTGGGAGCACCAGCCGTGTTGTGGATCCCCAGTATATTTATTTTTAGAATTTTACAGATTCCCATTTAGATCCCCAAAAATTAGTGCAGATAATTAATTACTAGACAAAAATGAAAAATATATTTTTTAGTAATTTAATAAACAAATAAATTAAATGTTAAATTTATTTATAAATATTTATCTACTTGACATAACAAACACACTGTACATCTTAAACACTCTTTCCTTAATCCCCGTGTTGAAAAGTAACAAAGTGAATTGGGTAGGATGGAGGGAGTATTAATGTTTATAAGCAAATGAGACGTGCTTAATAAGGATGGTGAAAATAATATTTTTCCAGATTCTCTCTCTATAAAGGCAATTTAATTTAATTATTTAAAATTAAAACATTCAAATTGAATCCAACCGTTATTTTGTGAAAAACACCAACTAACTATTAAATTAAATTCAATTTATCTACAAATCTCTTTGATTCATTGACAGCAAATTTTCAAATAGACATAACTCTTCAACAGGCACATTTCCCTCAAATAACAAATTATAAATATTTGTATATACCAACCCGCTAAAGTAACCCATCTGTCTATACCACACACAACCACCTTTAAAATGCCGCCCTTATTCAGTGTCATTGACGATTTGCGTTTGGTCCAGAATTCCGAAACACCAACGAAGTTTATAGTCATGAGTGTATTTTTCATGACAAAATGGTATGATAGAGTTTTTTTTTTATCCTTTTCTTACAATATAATTATGGTATCATTTTTCATGCTTCTTACATTACATTGAGATTACATTGAAATTGCAGGGCACACGAATATACGGAACTATTCAACGGGGCAACAATTAACAAATTCAGAAGCATTCTTCAAGAGGGAAAAGTTTATGCTCTCTTTGTATTAGTATGGATAAACAAAAAAATTTACCTATGTTATATTTGATAGGATGTGGCCCAGAGGCCCAAGATCAGCTCGGCCCACCTAGGTTGAAGCCCAATAACGAGTCAACAAAGTCAGCCAACTGCCCCACGATTTCTCAACCACCCGCGATGATCAGAGTACGGACGGACATGCGAGAGCAGCATCCAGGAAACGCCCGTGACCTCAATTCTCTATAAATAGAGCCATCTTGTAAGATAAGAGGAGGGTTGTATGTTTTAGCAGGAAAGACTTCAATATAAACATCCTCTTTTCCTCCGTGGACGTAGATCTACCCACAGATCGAACCACGTAAATTCTTGTGTTCTTAACTTTTCTATAAATCTCACCATCATAAAAACACTCCAAAATCCACGATCGATCACTGGCGCCGTCTGTGGGAAACGAAATTCTGTGAAACCGACCAGCGTGTTTTGAGTAAAGATACGATGGTGAGACCAACCCGATCCGCCACCACTGCCGCCGCCGCCGCCAAAGCAAAACAGAAGCAAGCTGACCCCCTTCACCAATCCGCCCTACACTCCAGTCAATGAGGAAGAGGGTGACGTTAGTCAAGCCCAGAAAACTGCTTCCCAAATCCGACGTGACCAACAGCCCATTCGCCGAACTCCTGAAGGCCACCTGGAGGATGTTCCGTCTGGAGATTCAGCTAGTAGCGATGGGCCCAACCAAGGTGGCAGCCGACGCGGCAACACCGAACTCCAGCCCGAGCTTGGAGACGCACTGAAGGCGTACCTGGACCTCCACGAGCAGGAATTTCGTAAGTTCGTCGATCAACATCGACAACAAAGTCAAAACAGAGAAGACGGAGTCGAACCGTCACAAGGGCGACCCCCAAGTCTCCAGATCGTTGGAGACAGGGAGGCCGAACTTCCCCGAAGGCGACAGGACAATCGCCGTGGGAATAACCGCATTTCACCTCGGCGTGGATCAACTTCACCTCGTCAGAACGCCATTCCACCTCGGCGTGACGAAGGAAATGCCTACCAGGGAAGATTCACCGTGTACGGTCGAATCTCGACTCCCTTCACTAATAAGATACTCTATACTCCCCTCCCATCGACGTATAGAGTGCCTCCTATCCCGCCTTACAACGGGTCACAAGACCCCAGCAACTTCCTATCCCGGTTCCAATACAACATGATGAACCAGGGATTGGCCGAAGATATTTACATGTGTAAAGTCTTCCCCGAGCTGCTAGTGGATAACGCTAGGAGCTGGTTTGATAGCCTCCCTAATAGCAGCATAGGGTCGTATGCCGACCTACTCGACGCTTTCGAACGCCGCTTTTTTAAAAAGCCGAGGCAAAAATCAGCCCAGCCCAGCTCCTAACCTTAAGGCAGGGGCGGGGAGAAACGATCAGTGATTTCCTGGCCCGTTTTTATAACGAAAGCCTTAAAGTCGATCGTCTCTCCGACGACGTGCTCATCTCGGCATTCCAAAATGCCATTCAGTCCGGGACTCTCTTTAGAGAGCTTGTAAAGGCACGCCCAACGACCTCCAGGCAGCTATGGAGGATTGCCGATGCATTCGCAGAGGCGGATGAGGCCGATCGGAAAAAGCGGGCAGCAGACCCGCCCGAAAACAATGATAAGAGAAAAAAAAGAGGAGCGCGCCGACCTTGGGCAAGGTCGCCGAAGTGCCCTCGAAAGGTTACAGCGAGGACCTCTCGAGTCCCGCTTAGGACCTCGGCCCCACCAAGACCGAAGTCAGTATACACCACTGACAAAGTCCAGGGCTGAAATATACGAGCTTCACTCAAATTTGTTCGAGAAGCCACCGCCCCTATCCCGAGGTGGGTCAAAACGCCGATCCAAGGAGAAATACTGCAAGCTCCATAATGACTACGGTCATGAAACCGAAGACTGCAGGGACCTCGCCTTGGACATAGAACACATGGTACACGACGGTACCCTTAAACTGTACCAAAGTCGCAACTAGAAAGAGGGCCGAACTCAAGGGAAGGACAAGAGAAAGAAAAACAGGGGAGGCAACAACTGTACCCCCCGAAACGACAAAAGGCCAAAGCACGACGACGAGGATGAGGATGAAGATCAGCCTCAATATGATGCAGTCATCACGGCCATCACCGGACTGCCCGAAGGTACGACGAGGTCATCGTTGAAAGCCGAGGCCCGAAGTCAACAGCGGGAAGAACCCACCCAAAAAAGGTTCAAAAGGGAAGAGGTCGTCATCTTTTCTCGCAACGACCCAGTTCCCCATGCGGTACCTCATCAAGATGCCACCATAATCGAGGCCGTAGTGGCCAACAAATTGGTCCATCGCATATTTATTGATAGTGGGGCCTCTGTGAGTGTTCTCTTTAAAGACTGTTTCGATAAGCTCAATATTGAAGAAGCACGACTAAGGCCAGCACCCATGCCGCTAAGGAGCTTCACGCAACAAGAGACGACGACGGAAGGCATCATTTCACTACCCTTGACAGTTGGAAAGAGCCCGCTGTCCACTACGAAGATAATCCACTTCTTCGTCGTAAAAGCCAGCTCCCCCTATAACATCATCTTAGGAAGGGATTGGCTAATAGCAACGAAGGCGATCTGCTCAGCCTACCACCTGATGATTAAAATTTCGTCCAGGGACGGTGTGATCACGCTTCGGGGAAACCAGCAACAGGCTAAGGAGTGCATGCAGGTCGCACTCCGAGGTGTTAAGAATCAACACCCCCAAGCATAGCAATTACAGAAACCCGAAGAGGTAGGGCCGACGTCGCATCCATCCGTCGAGCCGGTAGAAGATGTCGCATTATACGAAGATGACCCTACGAAGGTCGTCAAAGTAGGGTTCGTCGGCGAAAATGAGCTCCGAAGTCAACTTATCCGGCTACTTCGGGAGTATAGAGATGTCTTCGCTTGGACGCCGCTAGACATGACCGGGGTGGCTCCAAGCGTCATCACTCATCACCTCAACATCGATCCTGAGGTGAAACCAGTTCGGCAGAAGCAACGAGCCTTCGCAGCTGAAAGGAATCAAGTGATCCATGACGAGGTTCGCCAACTACAGAAGGCCGATATTTTATTCGAAGTAAAATATCCGACCTGGTTGGCCAACCCCGTGATGGTGAAGAAGCAAGGAGGTGGGTGGCGGATGTGCATTGATTACACTGACCTCAATAAACACTGCCCGAAAGACTGCTACCCCCTCCCCAACATTGATAAGAAGGTCGAAGCTCTTGTTGGCCACAAGGCGTTCAGCTTTTTAGACCTATACAAGGGGTACCACCAAGTCCTCATGAATGAAGAGGACGCTCCGAAGACCGCTTTCATCACAGACTTCGGCGTCTATGCATACAAAAAGATGCCCTTCGGGCTGAAAAATGCTGGAGCTACATACCAAAGGATGGTCGACAAGATTTTTGAAGACCACATCGGTAGTATTGTCGAAGTGTATGTAGACGATATAGTCGTAAAAAGCAAGGAAATCGCCACTTGTGTAAACGACCTTAAAGTTGTTTTTAGCCTACTTCGTAAAGTGAACCTAAAATTAAACCCAGAAAAGTGTACTTTTATGGTCCGGTCTGGAAAATTTCTAGGGTGTTGGGTTTCACGCGAAGGGTTAAAAGCTAACCCATCAAAAGTCCGAGCCATCCAAGAAATGCGAGCGCCGAAGTCAATTCATGACGTGCACAGACTGACGGGCTGCCTAGCCGTCCTAAGTCGTTTCCTATCCAAGGCCGCCGAAAAATAACTCTCATTCTTCAAAATACTAAAGAAGGCGCCGAACTTTGAATGGAACGACGAGCACAGGGGAGCTTTCGATGGCTTAAAGACGTACCTCGCAAATCTCCCCACATTATCTGTACCAAAAGAGGGCGAGGCCCTCTCCCTATACCTCGCCGCTTCGGACGAGGCAATCAGCGCAGTCCTGGTACGAGAAGAAAAACGTCATCAGCTACCCGTCTATTTCATAAGCCGAGCCCTAAAAGGACCGGAGACGAGGTATCAACCTCTGGAAAAGGTCGCACTTGCATTGGTGAATGCGGCAAGGAGACTCCGACCGTACTTCCACGCACATCCGATACAAGTGCTGACCGACCTCCCACTTCGGCAAGTGCTTACAAAACCAGAAGCGTCCGGGCGAATCGCTAAATGGGCTGTAGAACTCGGCGAGCACACGATTTCCTTTGTACCTCGCCAAGCCATTAAAGGGCAATCTTTGGCTGATTTCCTAGTGGAAGCCAAATTCACGGACGCACAACAATCCATTGAACCCACTAAGGATAAATTAAAGGCTGAGGCGCCGAAGCCACCACAACAAGACTGTTGGAAGGTCTACGTCGATGGGGCATCAGGTCACAAAGGAAGCGGAGCCGGAGTCTTACTCATCAGCCCTGAAGGAAAGCAGATCACCCACGCACTCCGGTTCAATTCCCGACCACAAATAACGAAGTGGAGTACGAAGCTCTAATCGCTGGACTTCGTCTAGCCCAAGCTCTCCAAGTAAAGGCCATTCAAATTCACAGCGACTCCCAAGTCATAGTGAACCATATACTAGGCAAATACGAAGCCAAAGGAGAACGAATGAAGAAATACCTCCATAAGGCCAAGATCCTACAACAAAGCTTCTCGTACTTTGAGTTGGTGCGAATCCCAAGAGGAGATAATGAGCGAGCTGACGCACTAAGCAAACTCGCATCATCATCAACGATCCCTCCAGTGGAAGAAGTACAACTCCGAAGCATTGAGGACGCCGAAGTCAATGTAGTAAACGAAGATGGACCGAACTGGATGACTCCACTTCGTAATTACTTGTTAAATGGTGAACTCCCAACTGATAAGGCCGAGGCTAGGAAGCTCCTGGCCAAGTCTACGAAGTACGTCCTGGAGCAGGGAATACTGTATAGAAAATCCTACCTCCAACCTCTCCTAAGATGTGTGGGGCCCAACCAAGCGAACTACGCACTGCGTGAAGTCCATGAAGGTTCCTGTGGCAGTCACATCGGAGCCCGCGCCCTGTCCAAAAAGGTCATGAGGTGGGGGTACTACTGGCCCACTATGTTCCAAGACGCCACCGACCTCGTCAAACAATGCCCGAAGTGCCAAATCCATGCGACGGTTCCGAGATTGCCACAGACCGAACTGGCCAGCATGCAAAGCCTTTGGCCGTTCATGCAGTGGGGAATTGACATCGTCGGCCCATTCGAAAAAGCTCCCGGCCAACTACAGTTCCTCATTGTAGCAATCGACTACTTTACGAAGTGGGTCGAAGCCGAAGCGTTGGCCCGAATCACAAGTAAAAATGCCCTAAACTTCGTTTGGAAGAACATAGTTTGTCACTTCGGCATACCTCACGTCCTCGTCTCAGATAACGGAACCCAGTTCACAGACAGGACATTCAGAGAATGGTGTGACGAACTCCACATCCAACAAAAGTTCACCTCGGTAGCTCATCCTCAAGCAAATGGCCAAACCGAGGTTACGAACCGAACGATAGTCAAGGGGTTAAAAACCCGGTTGGATAAGGCCAAAGGAGACTGGGCTGCGAACTTACCCCAAGTCCTATGGTCATACCGAACCACCCCGCGGACATCACACGGTGAAACACCATACAGCTTGGTGTATGGAGCCGAAGCGGTGATCCCGGTAGAGATCGGTTTGCCGAGCCCCCGAACACTTAACTTCGCGGCCCAGGACAACGAAGACGGACTTCGAACTAACTTGGATCTGCTAGAAGAAAAACGAGAACAAGCCTACATACAAGAAGCTCGATACAAACAGCAAGTAGCTCGGTATTATGACAGCCGGGTGAAGCATCGACAACTCCAAGTAGGCGACTTCGTACTTCGGAATAACGAGGTCAGCAGGGCGGAGAAGCTCGGCAAATTAGAAGCTACCTGGGAAGGACCGTACCGAGTTCAAGAAGTCCTCGGAAAAGGGTCGTACAAGCTCGCCTACCTATCTGGTGAGCCCATACCCCGTACATGGCACATTACCCACTTGAAGATGTACTTTGTATAAACAGAGGGTGATGTCCAAGTTCATTTAGGTCGTAGGAATCGAGTTGTCTTGATAATTTTTTGTCTTATTTTGACTTCGTAAAAATTTTGCCTTATTTTGACTTCGTAAAACCTTTTGTTTATTTTGCATGCATTTTGCATCTCTCTCTCTCTCATTTATACTAAGTATCTCGATTTTAAAATCCTGACGAGGATACGCAAATAAACTCCGCCTCGGAGTAACACCTAAACGCGCGTAAGGGGACCACCCCTATCGATAAATTCGACAAATAAGGAACTAGAAAGCCTAAACTTCGTCGTTAGACGAAGTGGCCACCTAGAAAGCCTAAACTTCGTCGTTAGACGAAGTGGCCACCTAAAAGGCCCAAACTTCATCTCTAGACGAAGTGGCTACCTAAAAGGCCCAAACTTCATCTCTGGACGAAGTGGTCGACCGAAAGCCCAAACTCCGTCACAAGACGAAGTGACTATGAGAAAGCTGCCTTCGTTGAATACAAGGGAACCTGCCTCGGTTAAAGGCAAGGATAGAAAGCTTAAACATGCAAAAAAATTCTGTTTTATTTGAATAGAAATAAATGTACAATTGTTACATTAAGAAGACGAGGAACCCGGAGGCTTTGGCTTACTAAAGCTAAGCCAATCTCTAGCAAAATCCCTGCCGGAATTAAAGTTCAAAACATCGTCTATACTAAACCTGCCCCGACCACGTCCAGAAGCCGAACTTCGGCCTCTTCCTCGGACATTCTGGCTCGCCCGACCCAGACCCCGTCCCGACGCCGATCGCCGCTCTTGACTATAAATTTCTCGAGAATGACGGGTCACAATCTTCGGGTCCGGGTCAGTAGACCTCGAAGATTCACCTTCCAAAAATTCTCTAGAAGTACGGTCGAGCAACCTCGGATCCGGGTCGGAAGAAATTGAAGTCGCAGAACCAGCTTCTAAAGACAGACGCCGCTTCAACTTCGGAAAGCGATCAAGGACTGTCTCATAAATGCTCGCCACGCGAATGAGCTCTTCAAACTCACCTCTAACCTGCCAGGATTCATTCCCATATTCCTCCCTGTAACTTCGGCATCGGGCCTGGAGCTCCTTGACCTTATCGTAAGTCTCGGAAATCGTGGATCCCCCAGCTCGGTGAATTATGGTCTCATACTCCATATGCTCCTCGACGATCTCTTTGCAAGTCTTGATGTCGTCCCGAGCTCGCTGGTACTGGTCTTCAAGCTCCATATATCTGGCATGCATCTCATCAAGCTTTTCCTGAGCGGCCCGAAGTTTCACCTCAGCCTCGATCTCGATGTTATCAGCTCGCTTTTTCCAGCCCGAAGCATCGAGCTCGGCTACTTCTACAGCTCGGCGAAGCTCGGATATTTCTTTAACAAGGTGGGAAGCATCATAAAACTCAGGGGCAGGCTACAGAATAAATACAAACAAAGTTCAACAAAGCCTTTTTTATTTATAGCCGAAAAACGGCAAATGAAACGCCACCCTAATGGTGACGAAGTACAAGGCTACAAAAAAAAAAAAAAAAAAAGGGGAGAAGGGTAAAGAAGCCAAAAATCGTGAAAAGTGTCAATTGACTCCATCACGATTTTCTCCTTCTAGGCCGACCTCTGGTTCAACCTCGGGTTCCGTGGGGTCGTCGCGAGCTGGCTCCTCGGTGGTCCCCTCCCCAACCGGCGTCTTCAGTAAATCGGCAATGACCGTCTCTAGGAGCTCGTACCTGTCAACGGGACACCGCCGAATGACATCTTCATTTAGCAGACTCCTCTGTGCGGAGAGCCGCTCGACAACCGGAATGGAAGAGGTATGCTCCAGAAGCACCTCGGCGAAGTCTCGCAGTGTCTCCTCCTCCGTCATGGTAGCATACCCATACTTGGTTTTGTCCAAGTCCGGGATGTCCTTGGCGATATCATCGATCACCGCTGAGACAACCGGGGTGCTCATGGCAGTCACCAGCTGAACAGCCATCCGGGAAAAGTGGGTAGACCGGACGAATCGTTCCACCAACGCGCGGAACACCCCTCCCTGGCCAGCTACCACCTCGGCTACTTGGGTCTTCAGCCGACCCACTTCTGCCTCAAGATCGGCAACCTTCTTCTTCTCCTCTTCGGCGACAGCCAAAGCTGTCGCCTCCCTGCCCGCTGCTGCCTGTGTCGCGGCTTCGGCGACAGAGATCTTAGCCATTAGCCGATCTTCCACCGTCGTAGCCTCGGCAGCCTTTGTCTGGAACTTGGCAACTCCACTTCTAATGAAGTTCGCCAAGCCCTGCAGCCCATCTAAAGCCGTCTCGGCCTCCTAAAACACAAAACCAAGGGACAAGATTTTAGTAGAAGGTACAAATCACTATACACAAATACTTCTAGTTTGACGCTTACCTCGGGAAATGACATCTCCCGTGCATGCATTCGGCCCGAGGTCGGGCCACTCTCGACGACCGTCACTTCGTCATCCAACGAGAGTAAAGTTCGTCGAGGTCGTTGGCCCACCAGCTGCAGGGGAGAGGAGCTTCGGACGGGAGCATCCAACTGCGAGCTCACGGATACCGACCTTCCAAGGTCGGTTGTCCTCTCCGACGACGTCGCCGAAGTCGTCTTCTCCACCACCGAAGCAGAAGGCTTCTGCCTCTTCCTCTTGTTCTTGTTCTTAAGAGCAGCCTGGATAGCTTGAGCGTCCACTACAAAAAAAAAAAAAAAAAAAAAAAAAAGATTTACATCAGTAAAAATGAAAGAGACCACATGACACAAAGCAGTGAAGCAGAGCCTCACCCAAGTCCACATCGGACACGGAGTTATATGGGCTTAACCCATAATTTGCGAGCTCGGCCTCGGCATAATCCCTCTCAATGAGGCCGAGGTTCACCAAGCTCGTTTCAAGCTCACCGGTTGGTTTCCCAGTGTCTCGAAGTACGAACTTGGCCGTGGTCCAAGGGTACAACGGCACGCCTTCACACCGGCAAAAGAAGAATTTCTTCTGCCAGTTCGTCACCTTAGTAGGAGTCCCTAACTTGAACCTACTAATAGGGGAAAGGTAAGCCCACCCCGTCGGACCAAGCTTAGGTCTAAAAAACCTAAGGAAAGAATCCACAGTAGGCGTACCACCACGGCGGCTGACCTCGAAACAAAAACCAACGACCTGCTTGATGGAAGGAGGTTGCAACTGACCTAGCGACAGTTGGAGCTCTTCTAAGAGCTCGGCAAAAAAAATGATTTAAAGGAAAACGAAGACCAAAATGAAGATAATCTTCATAAACGGTAAAAAAACCTACGGGAGACGAACTACCCCTATCGACATCACGAGGCAGGAACAGCTCCACTGACTCAGGAAACAAAAAACGCCGAGCCAAGTCCTGCATATGAGACACAGACATGGTCGAGGCACATGCCAGTGAGGCACTAGACCCGACCACCGGCGGGAATTCGATTTCTCGAAACGACGGCGGAACTAGCGTGCGTGTATGTACATTTAACCAAACCCTCGCCGGAAAAACCCTAGACGGCGAGGGCGAAATCTGTGCGCTGGCCCTACCAGTATCTACTTGGGGAAAAAAAGAAGAATCCATTACAAGGAAATTACTTACTTGTCAAAGTCTTTTTCCGACTACAAATCACCGGAAAATTGAACGGGACGGCGGCGGTCGCAGAATTTTGGGTCTAGGGTTTTTCTCTCTCGCTGACAATTGGAAACGATTGAGGGGAGATTTTTTTTTTTTTAGCGTACATTGGAAGCTTTTATAAGCAAAGGCACGCCTTTTCAAATCCCGTCTCTCCGCCTGCTCCAACAAAAGAGTGACACGTATCCCACCTACCCTGACACCAACAGTCGTGCCTTTTCATATCACGACTATTCAAGCTCGACCTCGTCAAAACGAGGCGGTATGCAGTTCGACTTCGTCAAAATCTTATTTTCGACGGGGCAATGCAATTCGAGCTCGACCTCGTCAAAACGAGGCGGTATGCAGTTCGACTTCGTCAAACTCTTATTTTCGACGGGGCAATGCAATTCAAGCTCGACCTCGTCAAAATGAGGCAGTATGCAGTTTCAACTTCGTCGAAATCCCACGGGGCAATTTACACCTCTCTACAATGACCTCGCTTTCTCCGACCTTTTGGGGGGGGATGTGATAGGATGTGGCCCAGAGGCCCAAGATCAGCTCGGCCCACCGTGGTTGAAGCCCAATAACGAGTCAACAAAGTCAGCCAACTGCCCCACGATTTCTCAACCACCCGCGATGATCAGAGTACGGACGGACATGCGAGAGCAGCATCCAGGAAACGCCCGTGACCTCAATTCTCTATAAATAGAGCCATCTTGTAAGATAAGAGGAGGGCTGTATGTTTTAGCAGGAAAGACTTCAATATAAACATCCTTTTTTCTTCCGTGGACGTAGATCTACCCACAGATCGAACCACGTAAATTCTTGTGTTCTTAACTTTTCTATAAATCTCACCATCATAAAAACACCAAAATCCACGATCGATCAATATTCCTCCTCATAATATAAATATGCAGAATTTAATTTGGTTAATGTACTGCTATTATTGGATTTCATTCATTATAAGCAGGGGCGGAGCCAGAAAAATTATATGGCGGGGGCTGAGTTTCATGTTCGAGATTTGAAAAATAAATTTATATATAATGTAATTAGGTAGCATGGGTTTATGCACTAAAATGTGCACAATATACAAAGAAATCATTTTATAATAACTATTTTTTTTTGGGGGTGGGGTGGGCTTAAGCCACCCCTCAACTACATGTGGCTCCGCCAGTGATTATAAGGTATATGGTGATCAAATATCATCTATAGGTTCAAGCAAATTCTGACACGATGTTCTTTCGTTATAGTTTTTATGTCATTTTTAAATTGTGTGAACCATTTATTATAACATACTATAATTTTTGGGATCAATCATGACTTTATGTTATTTAGGAACAATCATAATTTTGGATTAAATCAAGTACATTATTGGTCCGGTCGTTTATCATCCTGCTGTAATTGAGAATGTGAATTGAAATTTTAATAGCCTCTGTTGTCTGCATTATTTCAAGATGTCAATTACTTGGTGTTATGGCGTTTACATCATTAGCTAAAATTCGATTTGGTTGCTGTGTATGTGAATTAGCTGCAATGTTTATGGACCATTGATTATTTTAAAAATTATCAATATCTTATAACCATTCATTTACCCAACATAAAATAAGAGAACTTCAATGATTATATAGTATAGACTTATCGAGATCCCCGACGGCCATTCAATTTAAAGATAATATTGCTCATCAATGGTGAAAAACTCTACTACCTACGCTTCTACGGGATGAATTTTAAAATAAATTTTGAATTTTTTTTTTTTTACAAAATACTATAACTGGAGGATGTAGGACGAAAGGAGTAATTTTTACTCTATCGAAAAAAAAAATATTACTACTACATAAAAAAAAACTAGGCACGGGTAAACATGCTAGTATAGATAAAGTCATAAAATAATGAGCTGCATCACACACACAGACGTCATATTTTATGTCCGGAATCTAGACATAAGTCAATTGGATTTAAGGGGATATTTTGAGTCCGGATTTCCCAAAATGCCCCCGCCATCTGTTTAATTTCCAACGACAAAAACTCCGACCCAATGTGCTATGCTTGCTGCTCTCTACTGCAGTAGACATTAGTTTCCCGTAGATGCAGAAAAACAACCAGCACTATCCACATCCACCGAGAGTGTGTGAGAGAGAGAGAGTACGAAGTTGATTTACCAGAGAGAGAGAGAGGGAGAGATGGGGAAATCAACTGCATCATGCTTCAAGATCATCGCCTGCGGCAGTGATTCCGTCGACCATGGCGATCTTCAAACGCCTGAAGTATATTTCTATCCATTTATTACTTCCTCAATTATGTCTATTCATTCCTTTCTGCACTGTTTTACTCTTCGAGATTTGAAATTGAAGAATGTGTTGTTGTGAGTTTTTGAGCTCGTTCCAACAGTTTGAAGTCTGCATTTGATATATGGTAGTGTCTTGAGATCATTAATGCATCTTGTTTCGTCGCTAAATCTGAAATTTGACTTGACCCAACTGAATTCGACATTCTTAGTTTCTTCTTTTCCGGTGAGTGTGTATACGTTCAGTGTTTCATTCGATCACCCAACTTTTTTAAGTGACGCCGAAGTAACTTTGGGTGTGAATTGAACTATAATCATTATAACCTTTATCAGTCTAAAGTTTGTAGCTGTTATGCAAATCTTGATTAAATGGTTGGGTCCGATGCTTCTGCTGGTGTTTTGGTGCCAAATCTATCAAAATTTTTAAGTACACCTATGTTCCAGGATGATTTGGCATTGTTATTAGTTGGAATCTTTCACGGAGAATTTAGTTGTTCTCTACTGAAATGCAACGTCCCTCTCCTGTTTTGTTCCGAGATTTTAAATGTAGTTATGCATCAATTAGATAAGAATGGTATATCCACGGAACATTCGGTTGATTGTGTCCTGGAAAGGAAAGTCTATGTGAATGTTGTTGCGCAAGGCAACACAGATAGTTATTGTACAGAATGTGAATAGAGGCTATAATACTGTGGCCCCATAGTGATGACCCATAGCGGTGTGTCATTGCTACATTAGAGGGTGTTTTGAACATACATCATCACCCCACTTTTATATTTATTTTGTATAAACAAAGATTTTTAGATTGTTGATTCACTGATTGTGCTCCTCCTTCTACAATGGTGGAAGAAAAATAAGTATATCCTATTTGTACAGGAAATAAATAGAATGAGATGCTTCTGTCCTGTTTACTATAAGTTTCATAATTGTAGAAAAATCCTGTTCTGTTGAGGTAATGTACCCTCTCCGTAGTGTATATTTGCTTCATCATCTTACATTCTCTTTCTGCTTCCTCATAGTTATATTCTCCCTTTGTCTTAATTTGCTCTTTTTTTCCTCTATCTTGTCTGAGAGTATGTAAGTAAATGACTAAGATATTATATAAACACCGTGGTGAAGTGTTGCTTCTCTAACGCTGTCCGCAGAGCTATACTAGAATAGTAGTATATCTCAAAATAAATGCGGCCCTTAGAAAATATTCGGTCTGATCTGATAATATTTTTGTATGGTGACTCAACACTTTTGACCTTGCTGATTGAGAATTGAATCTATGGAAATATTTGCGAGCATTTAGTAATCTAAATGCCGTAAGTAGTTGTGAAACGTTCAATCAAGACTGAAACAAGCATCACTTTGTGATGCTGCCATTTGGAGTCTAAACTTTGATGTACAGAATAAAAGCCAAAGAAACTTGAACTACATTTTATTTTTTTCTAGCATGATGTCTTTCTGAAAGGTTCTAGTTTTCTCCTTCTTGTATTTTCAATATTTTATCTTATGTAACTTTTATGTGCCTCTTATAACTTTTGCACACATGCAAGAAGAACTGAAAGCTCCTTTGTCAATATTTATTACTTATTGTAGTAATGCCTCTCTATTGAAAAGTAAATTTCTCTTGCGAGTTTCTGCTTTGGCATTCAAATTAAGCATCGTTGCTTCAATGACTGCTTATAGAAACTATAACAGCTTGCAGCTCATCATCTTAGTTGCTTCATTTCTTTAATCTTCATTTCCATAGTCTTCTTAGTTGTAAGTGGGAACTTTTACAATATGCTATAGATGATGATGATGATAAAGGCAACTGTAATTTTTGTGCTATTGCTATGTATATGTTTTTGCATCTGCATATGACTAACACAGAAAGTATCTATATATTTCCACCTTCAAATACTTGTGTTCCGATTTTCAAGTTTCTAAAATCACATAACTTTCCTATTCGCTATGACCTTTTTGTGCTTGTCAAAGCTGCAGATTATGGATAAGCACGTGTCATATAGCAATTGATATTCCATTTTTCCCCTACTTCCAATACCCTTTGTAATTTGAAACTGTCAATTTACACATGTGAACCAATGTCTCTTAGCTAAATTAAATCTTAAGGGCTCATTATTTAACAGGAGCTAGGCCCTAGTTACTTGTAAATATAAGGTTCATAGATGAATATAAAGTTTTTTCGTGTTGATTCTTTTATAGTCAATCTTGGAACTTGCATCAAGTGTGATAGTTGAGAGCTAGGTAAATGTCATTTATAAAGAATCAGCATAGTCTAAATCACCTTAACTTGTGTTTGACGTTCTCCGGCTTTCTTTTTCGTTTGTGTGGGCTTCTGGTGCTACTGCACTAGACTCTTTCCCAGAGAAATTGATTTTCATCTGTACTTACTGATTTTTCCTTCATAAGATTTCTGAGCTAAGTGGCAAGTTGGCAACAGATGTCTCTGAAAAGTTAATACTCCATAATTTATTCAGTTAACGAAAATAAATTAATTTTTACATAATGCTACTCTTTGTAGACCTCCTCCTGCATACGCATTTAGGGGAAGTTATAGCTATGTAAAGGATTATTAGTGTCTAGTGAATTGATTGTAATTAAGATCACTTATATATATGTTCATCTACTGAGTAGTTCAATGTTCTGATGCTCATCAAGAGTTTAGGATATGGAAATCAGATCACAAGCAATTAATAATTTTCTTTTTACTTATTTGCAGAGCAAGATTTCAAGTACTCGGAGCGGGTGGAGTTTTCGGAAGAGATCTGCTAGACATCGAGTGTTGGTTAACACTATAATATCAGAAGCACCTTCCTTCACTGATAAAGAAAGCCCAGAATCTATTGCTACCAGCTTACGAGCGCAGCCAAACTTCACTGAGCCAGAAAAGGCATCTGTAATTCAAAGGGCAGATGAAAAGAATAAGGTGTCGGCCCAAGTGGACTCAAATCTTTCAGACATAATAGCTGCCAAAGAAGATGAGTGTAGCACAGATGCAGCTCTCGAAGAGTCGAGTGCCATTCTAATCCAGGCTGCCATCAGGGGATATCTGGTAGGTACCTGTTCATTAAAGTAGCTTTTGCTAGTTTACTAGCTAGTCTAGCTTGATGGAACGTCCGACCCATGTAAAAGGTAAGCATGCAACATGCAAATATGATATGTGTATACAAATAGATGAATTGGAACCAGCCTATGCCATGATAAATACCTCCTAAATATGTATTTTAAATTACTACACTATCCTGAAACTTAAGATGATTAAGAATATTATAGGTTTATCAAGATTAGTAAGAATATACAGTTTTACAACCATATAAAATAGATATATAATAGATAAATGTAGTACATCATATAATATCATTGCCCTTAAGTTATATACTCCCTCCGTCCCTTTCAAGTTGAGTCATCTCTTTTCAGCATCTGTGGCAAGCGTTTTCAAGCGTTTTGATAATAGGTTTTAAAATAAATTTTTGAAGTATTTTGTCTTTTACGGGATACTAGTTATTTTAAAACTCATCCATCATTAAGATGCTTGAAAACGCTTGCCACAAATGCTGAAAAGAAATGACTCAACTTGAAAGGGACGGAGGGAGTACATAATAAGGATTTAATAGGTAAATTAAATTTTAGAGAAAAAGGCTCTTTTTAAACAGGTATGGATTAGACATACGCATATTATTCTGTTCTAATTATGTTGGGTGTAACCAGGCCCGAAGGATGCTTTTGAAGCAAAAAAACATAATAAAAATGCAAGCTGCTGTAAGAGGTCATTTAGTTCGAAGGCATGCTGTTGGTACCCTTCGGTTGCTTCTTGCCATTGTCAAAATGCAAGCTCTTGTACGAGCACGCCATGACCGTGACTTTGAGAACCAGAAGAAAAATAGTGCAGTGGATGATCTCAATCCAACAATTATGGTAATAAAATCTAATCTAGTTTGATTTTTCAGTATTTCACCCGATTTCTAGTCTTGTCATTTACATGATTTTTTTTTCTCCTCAAGTGGTTTTAATCGTTTAATTTTGCCTGTTTCTTTCGTGAACAAAATGAATATTCTTTTTCTTGCAGTCATTCGATCTTTTCTGGACATAACCTTGTGGACATCAAATGTTTTTTGGAGTCCTTTTATCCGACTTATCTCATTCTTGTGTTTTTGTTTCAGCGGAGCAAAAGAAAAGCCAAGGTGAATGGTACAGACACCTCTATTTCCACTGAGAAGTTACATAGCAATAAATTTGCATGTCAGGTAAAAGCAAGTGTGATATTTGTTCCGGTGAAGTGACTTGACATTTTATTTTTGCACCATAAAGTTGATGGATTCATTCATTAGACATGGATTTCTAACTAAAAATTTAATTTCTTAGCTTATGGAATCTATGCCAAGGACGAAGCCCATCAACATCAAATGTGACCCTGAAAAATCAGGTTCAGCCTGGAAATGGATTGAAAGGTGGATGTCCATTTCATCAGTGAGCAATGGAGAGCGAGACAAATCTGGATCAGCTTTAGAACAGCACGAGAAGGAAAGCCTTGGGTATTCCGATGGCAGAGGAAATACTTTAGATCCATCAGATTTTCAGAGTGAGTCGATAGGCTTAAAATCTGAAAAGGGTGAAAACTTGTTTACTGATGATGCTGACGACTTAGATATCCATGCCTCATTAGACTCTCCCATAAATAGTCTTCCCAATCAGAACTTCGAAGAGTTTAATTTAAGATATGACATCGCAGAATCAGGTGCTGCCGAAATGAGGGAAACAGATTTGATACAAAAGATGGATGAAACTGGAAATCAGCAAGTCATACATGCTTCAGAAAAGTCCTCCATTGAGCTACCTGAAACTGAGAGAAAAAGGTTTTCTTGCGAGGGAAGTAATCCCTCTTTCAATGACTCCCATCTAAAGTTCGAAGAACCATTGAAGTTTGGGGAAATTGGACAAAGTGATGCTTCCATATCCAATCCAGTGGCAGTTCAAGATTCTAGCTCAGAATGTGGTACAGAGCTTTCCATTACTTCTACCCTCGATTCACCAGATATGTCGGATGAGGGAGTCTATGATCTTGAGCTGGAACCTAAAATTTTAGATGCAGATCCGTCTAAGAGCAGAGAGAACTTAGGACATGAAGCTTTTGAGAACTCCAGCATATTGGGAACTGAATTATCGTATGCCAATATCGATCACTTGGAGAGAAACGAGATTGTACAATTATCTGCTGGTGGTAATTCTGTGATTGATTCAAACTCACCAACCCATGAGAAGAAGCTAGAATCAGATCAAAGCAAGGAAAAGTCATCACCTCCAGTATCTCCTAAAAGCTGTGTAACTAAACCTGAATCTCAAACAACTCCTTCCAGACAAGTTTCTCTCAATTCCAAGAAAAGCACCGGCAGAAAAATTGAATCCAATGATAAGAGCGTTATCAGCTGATAAGAGCCTCATCTTAACTCCTAGTCGCAATTCTGCTACAGAAAGTAGCTTAAAATCGTTAGAGGAGACTAAGACTGGGAAGAGGCGAAAATCCTTTGGTTCGACAAAACTTGATCATACAGATCAGGAGCCAAGAGAAGGTAGCAGCCGAAATTCGCTACCAAGTTACATGCAACCAACTGAATCAGCAAGAGCCAAAGCATTATCAACTGGATCTCTGAGATCAAGTCCAGATGTGCAAGAAAGGGATATCTTCATCAAAAACAGGCCCTTCCATCCTGGTAGAAATGAAAGAGAAGGATCTCCTCGTGTTCAGCACTCCCCATCTCAGGCACAACAGAATGCAAAAGGAAACGGCATACATTCCCCTCAAGGTACATATCTAAAATTCTATGCCACTTCATGGAAATATTGCATGGATGTAAATGATGGTGCTTGACTGTTAATACTTCTATTCTACTGCTGAATTTCACTTGATGCTGCTTTTTGGTGAGTGAAAATATGAAATCATTGCTGAACACTTCCTCAGACTAGATGTCGTACTTTCTTTCCAAATGCATATCGATCCTTGCTAATAATTTCAGAAAATATCAGATTCTGTTTAGTATTTTATTAATACACGTGATGATTAGTAACTCGGTAATGAATGCAGATATTGTATGTTCTAAAAATTAAATTTTGTCATTTATTTTTCTTCTTGTTGGTTTGCTCTGAACCCAGACAGGAAATGGCTGCGCTAAACATGAATGAATCTTGTGACGCAGCTGATGAGTGATGATAGTTATTTTGGGGTGCTATGTATAGATTTGTTGCCTATTTTTGCTTGATATGTACAATTGTTGTATTATTTTCCCCTTGGAGAGTTGTAAATTTTCTATGTAGTTATTTCTTTCTGTCTTTTGAGTCAAATTTGGTGATTTTTGAATTTTGTGGTGCTGAGCGTTTTAGTTTTGCAAAAGTGTATCCAAAATTGTACTTCAAACTTTATCTTCTTTCAAGAGTTGTCGATGTTTTAGTTTTTCCTCGTCAAGCAAAGGAATGTACTCTATATTGTGTTTGATTTCAAGATCTAATATTATGTTTAGATCTCAATATTCTGTTCTAGTAAAATAATTGCAATTATCCTATTTTTTTTGTCATCAATTAAAAGCCATCAATCAACATATTTCACTGAGAGAATTAGTTTTTCTACGATTCAATCTTTTGTAGGGATGAGTTCACATAGATGGCAGCCCTATTATAAGATATTAGTTTCGTACCTGTCAAAATCAGTTATAGATATACTATATGAATATTGGGCTGCCCTTTATTTTTCCGTGACAAAAAGAATAGGTCAAAGAAGGGTAACATTTTTTCAGGTGAGTGTATTTGTTATGCATGTCAAGTAAATTAAAAAATTAGATTAAGTATTAACAAAATTTTCAAGCAGTTGTATTTACAAAATTTTCAAGCAGTTGTATTTCTTTGAACGTGAAGTCTTTTTTTTATTTGATGTAATAGAAAATTAAGTGAAGCAGAGTAGTATTCCTCAAGTATTTGTCTTTTTTTAATATCATCAAGTTGTTCTTTGTTGTTCAATATAATAAGAAAATAGGTTAAGCATTTTTTTTTAAATATCATAAAGTCGTCCGTTCGATATAATAAAAAAAATAGATTAAAGAAGGATAACATTTACAATTTAGTTTGATTTGGTTTAAACACCAACACAATTGCGTTCAACTATATATATATATATATATATATAAATCAAAAGAGAGAGGTCGGGTAAGTGGAGTACCAACTACAACCAACGTACAATGGTGAATCAGCTGTCATCGCAGCAAAGCCTATGATCAATTAGCCACTCTCTAATGAGCTAGCTTAGTAATCAGAGCATCGTATAAAGACGAGCCCCAACTTCAAAGTCTAGTTAAATTTTGCAACCATCTTCTCACTATTCCAGCTTTCTTGATCAAATACAACTTTGTTCTTCCATTTTTAAAATATTCCAAACAACACAAATACTAGTACTAACCACGAATTTTTTCCCAAAGACTTCATGCAGTATACTTGATTTTGGATTTAAAAAAAAAAAAAAAAAAGTCCCATAACTGATTATAAATGGCCACAGAGACTTTGCACCTGTAGACTTCATCTCAAATCGAACTAGCTAAGTTGCATTCCATGAAAAGATGCACAGCTAACTCAATCTCTATTCTACAAAAATAAATAGACATTTCGCATCTTCCTCTGTCAGTCACAATTACCTTTCTTCTTAGAAGGTTTGTTTTAGTGGGCAGTCGATTCCATATCAATCTCCAACATTCAACTGTATGTATAGTACTTCTTATGTCCTCCAAATGTGTGTACATAATTTTGTTTTGGTATGTCCCAAAATATGTGCACATTCTATTTTATAAAGATGTAAAATTTACCCCTTTTTTAAATTTTAATGAACAAAATGCCCTTTCTTTAAAAATAATAGGTGTGGGGCCCACTTTATCATCAATCTTATAGTGTCGGCTGACAAAGATTCACGGATTCACTCTTTGACCTAGATTCTTTAGAAAAAGACAAACCCTCACCTCCGCAGCACCTTTCTCACTCTCACTCTCACTGCCTGCCCTGCCCACTCACCGCCCTCTCAGCTGGAATCCCACAATTTTTTTTTTTGCAGAGAATTGATTTTCAAATCCAACAGCTAAAGGACAAAACCCTCCTCCCATATACTCACCGCCCCCTCTCGGCTCTCACTCCTCACTCTACTCTCACCCTTCTCACGCTCACCGCCTTTCATGCCTTAAACTCAATTCATGTACTATTTTAAATTTAACAACAATATTTCATCGATTAAGAGATTAATTAAAGAAATTAAATTTAAACTATTAATTTATCAAGTACTAAATCTTAAATTAATCATTTAAATATATATCATATGACAACTAAACATGTAATTATAGATAAAATAATTTAATAAGCAATAATATAGTATCCACCGCCTGTGGAAGTTGCTGGAGCTCTCCCATCGCCGGTGACACAAGGTTGCAGGCGGTGGGAGAGCTCCGGCAACTTCCACGGGCGGTGGATAACTTATTACTCACTTAATCATTTTTTTAAACTCAATTCATGTACTATTTTAAATTTAATAATAATATTTCATCGATTAAGAGATTAATTAAAGAAATTAAATTTAAACTATTAATTTATCAAGTACTAAATCCTAAATTAATCATTTAAATACATATAATATGATAACTAAACATGTAATTATAGATAAAATAATTTAATAAGCAATAATATAGTATCCACAGCCCGTGGAAGTTGCCAGAGCTCTCCCACCACCGGCGACACAAGGTTGCAGGCGGTGGGAGAGCTCCGGCAACTTCCACGGGCGGTGGATAACTTATTACTCACTTAATCATTTTTTTATACTCAATTCATGTACTATTTTAAATTTAACAACAATATTTCATCGATTAAGAGATTAATTAAAGAAATTATATTTAAACTAGGGATTTATCAAGTACTAAATTCTAAATTAATCATTTAAATACATATAATATGACAATTAAACATATAATTATAGATAAAATAATACAATAAACAATAATATAGTTACCACCGCCCGTGGAAGTTGCCGGAGCTCTCCCATCGCCGGCGTCACAAGGTTGCCGGCGGTGGGGAGTTCCGGCCACTTTCGTGGGCGGTGGATAGTTTATATTCGTTCTCTATTTTTATTATTCTCATTTCATGTATTTGTTTTTAATTAATCAACAATATTTTCTAAATCAAGACAATAATTAATGTAATTAATTTTACATTGCTAATTTATCAATTACCAACCATAAATTTATTGAATAACTACAGCTTAAAATATAATTTTTACCTCACTAATTCTTGCACTCCTTCGTTGCTCCGCTTCCGACGAACCTTTTCTCCTTCACTTATCTTACACACAGTTTCAAAATAATTTTGAGCGAATGTTTTTTTTCTCTGATGTATAATTGAAATTTTACGTGTTTATGTATAGTATATATAGTGGAGATTGTTCAATTGCATAGGATACCTGCTTCGAATATTAATTCAAATACAGTTCCTACTTTAATAGAGAGCATGCATGACAATTTTTCATGCATGTGTCGAGTCGAGGGCCCGATTTGAGTCGAGTACGGACGCATGCATACATAGTCAATTCATATTAAAGTAAAATCAAGAAAAAAATTGATATATCTTACCGACAAATAACATAAGTGGACCCCAATTTTATATTATTTTAAGAAAATAGACATTTTTAACATATCTTTTAAAAAATGTGTAGATTCAACATATATATTTAAAAATAGGATAATTATAATTATTAAGACTTTTATAAATGGACCAACTACAATAATATTCTTTTGTATCCTTACGACACTATATATTACCAATTTCACCCCTAATAATATTCAATCTCGACTTACAATAAACAATACAATATACTATTATTTTCTTTTAAATTTTGTGCCCGTCAAACCGATACACACCATTTTGATAGACCGGAGGAAGTACAACTTTTTATCATGAAAAACTTATTTATTTATTTGTCTAGCAGTGTTGTGACTTGTGGTTATATTAGTGCTTGTATTATTTAGAAAGAAAATGGGGAAATTGAGTAGTTAATTAGTAAATATTTTCTGAAACCGATCTTCATCATTTTGAGTAGTTGCCTTAAACTTAAACCCTCCGGCCTCCGCCGTCGACACATACACGCAGAGTAGGTGAAGGAGTGAGAAAATGCTGAAGTTTCTGTCCAAGGTGAAAATCGAATTCAACGCGCTGGACCCTCGATTGGCGTCGTGCATAGAGTTCTTGGCGCAGTGCAATGCGCGCAAGGCCAGGGAATCCAACCCCAGTTGCCAGATCGAAGTGAAGCGGCGCACCGATTATATCCCGCCGCAGATCACCGTCACCTTCGTCAACGGCGTCGAGGAGAGCTTCGACGCCAGCGCCACCCCGGCGCAGCACATCCGCACCCTCATCCTCGATAAGGGTCGTGTCCTTGAGACCGAGCAGATGTTCAAAGAAGCCGGCGAGAAGTGGCCTGTCGTCATCCCCGATCATGAGCTTCAGCAGCCCTTCAAGGGAATTAAGGTACTGAAATTTCTTGCCTGTTCTCTTGTATTGGGATTTTGCTATGATTTAGTATTAGCTGAATGGCAAAACTCGGTCAGACATTTCGTCGAGCATGTTATGGGCTTTCATGGTTGAGAGAATTGGTGATTGATGATATGTTGTTTCTGGTGCTGCGAGAATTAGAATTCCTAGCCTTTGTAGTGTATCATGGCCTCATGGGGGATGAACGCGAGTAAAGCAGTCGAATTAGAGGCTTCCAATACCTGAATTCATTTCTTTTCCGGTTCTTTACTGCTATCTTTTTTGTTGATGAATGTTAGGCTATTTTCCGAGTTTCTCAGGATTAGTAAACCTAAATACAAGCTGTACTAGAATCCAGTTATGGGAACTGGTTAGTGAGTGTAATCTAGTTATGCTGAATCAATTTAACTACTTTTATGTAATTGAGGGATCAAGTCTCTTTCCTTCAGCAAAGTTGGAACGATCAACAAAAGATCAAAGTCCCATTTGAGATGATTTCTGTTCCAGAAGCTGACAACGATAACTAGAAGACAGAATAAATGATACTTGAGAATCCTATCGAGTCGAAATTGTTTTGTATGTAAAGAATTACGTTTACTTGAGATGTTATTGCCAGGTGAAATGATCTTGAATTGAATTATCTTGATTTAATTGCAAGATCTCAATAACCAGATTTTTGGGAGAAACCATTGATATATGTTAGTATTTCATAACAAAGCGGAGAAAGGGTGGGATATTCAAATACTGATTATTCATCAATATGGAAAATTGTTTGAATCCTATTGGAGTGTGAAAACTGAAGAGTCCTATCTGCTTCTGCAATCCAAAACTAAATGAACACATGTATATACATTTTGGGAAATTCTGATCAGTTTATCTCAGCACATTGTTGAAGCCCTATTTTGTACTTGAAGAGTTTAATGTATGACTATTCTTCTCTGAAAATTGCTTTGGTGAATGGGAAGAAATAGAATTAGGGATATAACAGTATAAAACCCCGTAGCAAAGGGAGAAAAGGTTTCATTATTATTTTGATCACTTCTGCCATCATAATCATCTTGAAGTACTCTGGAAATCAATTCTGGATTCGTGGTAGCAAAAACAGAGAGAAAAATGGATAGGGTACCGTGAAGAAATCTGCCTCAATGTTAATCTAAACCTCAGCAGCAGGATTGATTTACTGTCTATATACGTAGCATTTTACTCATGGACTACTGCAGCTCTATTAAGTTTCTTATTGTCACTCTTGTTGTGTGCCATCATTATTAACATTAATTTGTCCCTAGGTAACTAAACTGAATTTCAGAAACCTTAATCAGTCTTTAGTTGGTGTGAACAATGGATTCATACAGTCAATTAGGTTGAACAATTGTTCGGCATCTATGGCCGAAAGTATATGTGTTGCATCACTCTGATCTTTGCTTTCAGTTATAATCTTGCATCTGACTGCCATGTGCCATGAACACTATGATTTTATGTTGAGGCGATTTTAATTTGGTCGATCATCTTTTCCTAGATTCTTGTTGTTTTTTTTTTGTTTGGCACTGCCATGCATTTTCCATCGTAGCATCTCGGATGCGTATCATAATATCATGGCTGGACTGGTTATCTCTATGTCAATTGCATAAAATTAGGGTCTCAAACTCATAGAGAAATACTCCATAAGAAACTAGGTTGTCATCATTGGATGGATGCAAATACTATAAAATGAATATGTTTTCGTTGAGGTGCTGTGTGCTAGAATTAACTCATCTGCAAATGGGAAGGACGAAAAAATTGCCGATCAAGTCGATTACGTTTTCATTTCTTGCTTGCCTTTATCATGCTTTTCCATTTTTCAATTTTCTTACTATTATGATACTTGTGCAGCCAAGAAAAGCAGAAGACAAGCCACAGCAGTGAATGTTTGACGCAATTTTATTTCCTTGGATCTACCAAATCATATTTATTGAGCTGCAATTCGTGAAGGCTGCAATGTCGACGTCGTATTTCTACAGTTAGTTGTATCTTAATGGACGAACAATAATATAGTCAGATTGTAAAGGCCCCTTTCTCTCATGTAAAGGAGTCTCAGCTTTGTTGCTTCAGAACGCTAACTGTTATTATATCTTTTTTAAGAAAAAACAGTTACGTGATTCAACCTACATGCATTGGCATTAGTAGTTCAAAGTGTTTGGATTATTGAGTTAGCATTTTAAAACTCTCAGAATCTCAACTCAAGGAAACAATCAAGTTGAATTTTTGATAGCAATTATTTTGCACTTACATGAAATTCATTCACAAAAAAATTTATTTATTTTGCAGCCATCTTACACAATCACATTCAACACATATTGCAACCAAGATGGATTTCAGACACCTTATAAATGCCTAAAATCTCATGATAATGAAGCAATTTATTTCCCATCACACTGATCTTCAAGCCTACCAACAAGTGGTGAAGCAAAAGTTTGATCATCGTTCTTCACGACTAGGTGCATTTGGATTGGACATCATATCCATCATCATCTTTTCCGGCGAGTCTTCCCAATTTGAAAATTTTGCCAAATCAATCTGCAAGATATTTGAATGGTATTATCTCATTTGCCATGGAATCTCAAATGCTCTCAAGCAAATTCAGAGCAGAGATTTGGTTACCTTTCGCCTTTGATCTGTAAAAATTTCTTCTCGCTTCTGATATGATGCTTGAACCTCTCGAGCACTTGTGCCCCCTAATCCCCATACCTCTACTTGTAACACTGAGGCTTCAGTTGGGAGAAATCCCTAAGAGATACAATTTCAGATATCCGAGATCATCAATTCAGAAGGGAATACTACTCAAATATGAGTGTCTCTCTTCTGTAGGATGAAATTGAAGTACAACCATAATGTTAAAAGTACCATTATGAAGATTCCAAGTTTAATCTTTTCAGGGATGTACGTTATCTAATGTTTCTCAATAAAATGCAATGGTAGAAGGTAAAAATCTAGTTATGTTTGAAACTCAAATTAAAACTAGGTCCAAAAAGACTTGAGACATATACTATTCGGGCATTAATTTACTAATAAGAAAACATCTAAAGTTTACCTGCTTGGGGATAAGGGTGCCATTTTGGTATGTTTTATCAACAGCATGGTGACGTAGAGTAAGTCTAGAAAAATCTTCATCCATAAGTATTCTTTCATTTCCAAAAGATCCACCAAATGCAATTCCCTCTGGTTTGGGATGAGCCTCGTAAACCCTAGCAGTTGGACGCGAATGACTATAGACGAAATTTTTCTCCTTTCCTGCCAAATCAGTAATTCTCCTCTTAGTATTACGTCAGCCTAAGAAAAAAAAAATACTATATAGCAGAGTATGCCAAAGTTTAATTGAATAAAACTCAAGTTAATTTGACTGACCAGAGGATAAATATGCATGAAAGACTGGGCTCAAAGCATACAGACTCCCAGAAGTTCCATAAAATGAGTCTTTATTTTCAAAGCCCTGATCTAAGAGTGCACCAACGATCCATGTTCTTGAGTCAATTTTTTCCTCAAATGCAGAAATAAGTATTAGGGATGGACCATTGTAGCCCCCGACCCTTGACCAAAATCGGTTAAGGCCTTTGCCATGAATGGAAGACCTGCATGTAGTTTCGCAAGTTAGCTACTAAGCTACATCAAATATCATATGCTATAGTGGCCATGATGCTACCCAAGATATATCCAACAATCATTGTAAGGCGACTGAAACAAAAGTATTGAAACATGCTATATGTATACAATCAACTGATCAAAACTCAAGAGAGAATATAATTACAGCAGTAGGTCGATATGTTGAGTCAATAGATCAGCAATTCATAGTTCCTGAAGTTCTTGCTTACAAGTTACAATAGATTGCTTGAGCCTAAAAGAATTAAGACAGTCTAGAGTATGATACACGAAAAACAGGTAAAAATTAAACAATATTTATCAAAACAGTTCAAAAATTTAATAAAGAAGAACAAACTGAAATATACAAGTTGAGAGCATAAATGCAGTTAAGCAGTAAGAGAGTGGACAGACCGGTAAAGTAGGTTTTCGTTCATTTCATAATCATCACTTGGAAAGCAAGCTTTTGACATCTCTTCATAAATAGCACCTCTTAAGGAGAGTGAGATGGCCCAGGCCCTTCCAGGAGTCAAAAGCTGAGTTTCAGAAATTGCTGAAGAGGAGCTTTTGTCAGCAGAAGAGCACGATGGCTCTGAATTGTCCTGCAATCGGTTCAGTAACAGAAATCTTATGCAGGGTGCTTGTGAGGTTCCATTGATATTGTCATCTTCTCAAAGAGACAGACTTATTGAGATTTATCCTCATATATGATTTACAAAGAGAAAGACACAAGTATGAAAAAGAACAAGTAACATCTACATCACTGGGGATGATAATTGATAACAGCTATTACTAACCTATAAAGAACCCCAAAGTTGCAAAACCGTTTTATGTATGCATGTTAGCAAGCTTATCATCTCTCGTATCTCTCAAAGCTGATTATCCTCAAGTCCTTACTTTAACCTAGCCCTGACTCCATTCCTATAGCAAACCACACCACACTCTAGATCCAAATTAGCTTGGTGTACGATGTTAGCAAGAACTATTGCCCTAGCAATGGACCAAAACATACATTTTGAATATTCATACAAATCTCAAGTAACTGAGTTGCAACTATGCTAGTAGCCCTAACCTTCTTTATTTATTTCTTCAAGGGAAGTTAGAATATACGGAGTATCTCTTTACTTTCTTCATAGTATTTGGGGTAGGAAGTGAAGTGGCTCGGAGGAAAGCAAAATTAAAATCTTCTGTTGGATGAACTATTTCATCATAGTTACATTCAGTGAAAACCTAGGAATATCACTCAAAAAAAAAATGAAGGGAACAAAGAGTGTACCATGTCAGGTCCATCAGGAGACGTTGGGTGACAGAGTCTCGCACTGACGAATTGTTGAAAGCAATCTGCAAGGTTCGATACATTCTTCAATGCCCAAGAATGAACTTTTGAGACAGGAAGTTTAATATCTAAGCCCGACACACTGGAATCCCAAAAATCCAATTCGGAACCTCTTTCACCACAAGCTTCAATAGCAGAGAATACCAAGTGAGATAAATCTGGAACATGAAATTTTCCTTTTCCCTTCCCAGTATTCAATCTCAACATCCTAGAATCCCACGAAAAAATCCAACAGATGCATAGAAGCATACAAACACTACGAGGAGACAAAAACCCACTAATTTTGCAATCATCATCAAACATTTCAAACTGCAGATCAACTTCAAGTCCAGTCTTGGAACACGCAACAGAAAAAACCCTAAACAAATTGTTTAACAATGTCGAAGCAGCTGCCCTTCCGCAGCAATTGGTGTAACCTCTCAAGAACTCTACTTCGTTCACTCCATTCTTATCAGCCACAAAAAACAAGTCAACTATTGTAGAACTTAGGTGACTAAACAACAGTGGCAATTCCTTTACCACCTCGGCTTCATCATACTCCACGATTGCAGAAGTCAAATCGAAACATTTCTGAGACAAAAAATATGGGAAGATGGAGCGAATCAACACTACTAACGCAAGTTCAGAAACTAACAGACGATCATGAATGCGTCAATCAATAAATAATTGGGAAAAAGAAAAACCTAATCATGTAGCCCAATTGTACAGCAGCATAGATGAATTCATGATTCTGAAATACCTGAAGAGAAGCGAGAGGAATTGATTGAGTGTGAGGATCGGAGAGGAGAGAGAATGATTTCTGGAGAGAAGGGAGGGCTCCGGTTGAGGCAGCAAGTGATTGTACTTCGCGCAGCTCCGGTGATACAGCCTGCTCCGTCGACGATGATTGCCCCATTGCTCTTTGATTGTTAATCGATTCTCTCTTTCTTTGTAAGATAAAGAAGAGAGTTTGGTGGGCCCAATTTAACTGCCCTTTACCGACACCGTTATGATATTTTAGCATTATAAATTCGAAAAACGCAATATATTTATCTCAATCAAATCAATTCACTAATTTAAATATATACTGTTGGGAACCCTGTTTAGTTTAGTTTTGATGATGTTATTAGAAACCACACTTAGTTATAAGACTTAGTTATAGGATTGATAGGAACAAACTGATCTCTGTATTTGGATCAGTCAAACTTAACTCGGACAGATTGCTTCATGTAAAGATCAAGGTTGGTAGTGCAACCTTGTACCTAGTTAGATCAATCTGTCAACCTGTTCCTTAGTCAACATGCTCGTGTAACCTGCATAGGCCAATCTGCTGAGGCACCTGCATAGGCAACTTGCATGCTGAGGCCAACCTCCTGAGAGCAACCTGCATGTTGAGGAACCTGCATGTTAGGCCAACCTGCATAGGCCAACTTGCATCTGAGACCTGCATGCTGAGGCCAACCTCCTGATAGCAACCTACATGCTGAGGAACCTGCATACTGAGGCCAACCTGCATAGGCCAACCTGCATGCTGAGAGCAACCTGCATGCTGAGGAACCTGCTTAGGCCCAATGTTTTGAAAACCGGACCGGACGTCGACCCGGTTGCTCAAGTGGGTCACCGGGTTACTGGGTCGACCGGTTGACCCGTTCTTAAAAACCCGGATGACCCGTAAATATATTAATATATAAAACATTTTATAAAATATATAAATATTTGAATTATTAACATGTTTTAAATTTTATACTTTATATCAATTGAAAATGAATATAAAAATATATAAAATAATAATATTTGCTCAACTATGCATGAATAACATATTAAGATGAAGTGTTTTTACATCAAAATAAACATTTACAAATCTTCAATTCATTCTTTTAATATGTTCCCTTTGTTATTATAATTGTCCTTTTTATTTATATATCAATTTTATTTAAAAATACAAGTAGACCAAAATCAACCATTTAAAAAATATTAATTGCTAATAACATGATAAAAAGTATTTCACGCTTGATTTCAGTAATAATGTATGATTAAATATATTTATTGTCGCAACTAATAACATATAGATGTGTAGTCTAAATGGCTATTGTATTAGTCTATCAACCAAGAGGTCTCAAGTTCAAACTTCAATAACTACAAAATTCAATTTTTTTTAATTGTAGAGAACCGGTTCACCGGTTCTAGCGGGTTTGACCGGGTCTAACCGGTTCACTCCGGGTCATATGAAAGACCCGGCTACCAAAGAACCGGACCGGGTAGCCGGCCGGTCTGAAAACATTGCTTAGGCCAACCTGCTAAGTTCAAACTTCAATAACTACAAAATTCAATTTTTTTTTAATTGTAGAGAACCGGTTCACCGGTTCTAGCGGGTTTGACCGGGTCTAACCGGTTCACTCCGGGTCATATGAAAGACCCGGCTACCAAAGAACCGGACCGGGTAGCCGGCCGGTCTGAAAACATTGCTTAGGCCAACCTGCTGAAGCCAATAGTAGCTGTGAGTCAAGCTGCTATTAGTCAACAGCTTCTCAAGATGAAGATTCTAATACAAAGATCAAGCTTGAAGACCACAGAAAGCAAAGACAGCTTGAGGTACAAAAGGTCGACCTTCCCAGTCCGACCTAAGCTGTACCTTGCCAACCTCAATGGTTCAAGCTGTACAGAAAACCTCAACGGCTAGAAGTCCAGTCAGCAGTACAGGTTCTGACACCTCTGCAACTCCAACGACTCTAATTCAAATTAGAGTCATATAAATAATTCAGGCCATCCCAGAATCGAACGCAAGGGAAAATAAACGGGGAAGAGAGAAAAATAGATAGAGGAAACCAGAGTTTCAAAGCCAAATCTATCCAGAAATCTTTACGCTTCAAAGCCAAACTCAACACTCAAATCCAAGCCATTTCCCAAGTGTTGAGACCTTCAAGATTTCTGAGTCTGGAACCTCACAGAACACTCTCCACAAGCTTACTACATATTCGTCCAAATAAAGAAGAATCTGTTAGTTTAGCTGCAAGGTTGTATGTAAGAATGTATGAAAGGTTGTAAGGGTCACGACCCAGAACTCGTGCTCGGCTCAAGTCTAAAGATTGACGAAGGTTGAGGCTGGTACTCAGCCAGTATAAATAAGAGAGAAGTAAGGAATTTCAGATACGACGGTATCTGACGTGGATGTAGGGACGTTTCCCGAACCACGCTAAATCGACTGTCTCGATATCTCTCTCTCTATCTTTTATTTACAGTCGACCTTACAATGTTCAACTAACCTTCATTACATTACACTTTATTGATATAATCAACCTGCACAAAGATCCAGACCAAAGAAAGAATTTTCTAAGAGGTAGTCAACCTGTCCACCAAACTTCCGCACATAGTTCGGTTTAGCAAGCTCACCAGTTTACTTACTGAGCTGGATAAACCAAGCTGCACTGATAAGCTGAGCTGGCAACTCAGTAAGATCAATTTTGTTTCTAAAGTCAAAACTGTTGGCGAATTGGTATATTTCCCCCCCCCCATACACCAATAACTATTTATCGGGACCTACAATATCCTAAATACTACTCCTAGGTTTTAATTTTATAAGAAAAATCTCAACTTTACTAAAAAAAATACTCAATCTAAATAGTAAAAATTTACAATGTGACATTGTCATATCAGCGGTAAACATAATAAGTGTGTCAAATGTCAATTATGAGTTGGGGAGCGTTTCTATTACTCCCACTATATCTACAGTTATGACTAATTTTTTTATTTTTTATTTTTGAAATTATTGTTAATATAGTTTTAATAATGCCATGAAGGTTAAATTGTTTGGACGCATTGTGAATTTCTTTGTTTGAAATATGATTTTATTGCATATTAAATATTACTCCATCTGTCCCACTTCACTAGTCATGTATACTATATTGAGTCGTCCCACTTCAGTAGTCATATTTCCTAAATTGGAAAAAATTAGCCACCGCTAACCATCTCATCATTTACTCACCTCTCAGCACGTATCTCTATAATTTAAATCATAAACGTTTAAACTATTATAACTTGCTCGTTTGTTCTCCGATTTTTATAATTTTTATACCAAATTAAAGGTTTTGATATGATCTTTTATTTAAGACCAAACATCAATATATTTCTATGCATCTATGATGCTCTAGTTTTAAAACAATGAAATTTGTATTAAAATATCAAACACTACACTTTATCTCTAAACACACTCTCCTAAAATCATGTGCCGAAAAGCATCAGAACTACTAAACTGGGACGAAGGGAGTGTAATATACTCTATATATACTATGTGAATTAGTCCTATTTTCTAATCGATGAGCTGGATACTATTTTGGATAAATGAGTGGAATGATAGACGGTGATGGGAGAGAATAAGCATATTCGCTTCTTTTTTAATTATTTCTTATTTTATTGGCTGCTTTCCATCTTAAGAAAATTTTCACCTTCTTTTTTTAAAACAATTTTACAGAAATTTAATCATGGGAATTTAAATATGATACATTTGGCTGCTATTTTACTAGTTGCCACTTTGACTTTAAATATTAGTTCTACTATTATTGTTAGGGTCAAATTCACCGAATGAGATCCTATATTGTATTTGTATAAAAATTTCCAACTTATTATCCCCTTTTGTTAATTCTTTTGTATAAATAGTAAAAATGAAAATCTAGACATCAACTTATTTCACTTAAAATTTAGCCAACTTTGAAAGAAAGAAATTAAAAAATATATATATATATACTCATATAACTTTGAGCTTACAGATCAATTTAGCACTCTCTCTATCTTTTTATAGGGGTAGAAGATTAATGTCTGAGACCAATTTAAATTTCATGTCAAATTGTTTTCAAAAAGTGCTCTCCAAAATATATTAGCTTTCATAAATCTACACTTTTAAGCATAAAAATTAGCAAAACTCAAACTGCGTAAACGAAGTAGCATAGCATTTTTCTTTTTTTCTCTCCCACTTTGTTTTATTTCTTTCTTAGTTTGGTACGAAAAGACACGTTGCGCATAAAGCAATGAAGCAAGAAGAATAGGAGAAAGATACAATCAAACACTACGAAAGAGTGCTCTTCTTAGAGTTCTCTACCCTCGTACATACCCTTAAGAAAATCTTGATTTACAAACAACAAATTAATTCTGAAACCAAATCTCTTACAATGCACATGTTAATTCAGATAGTAGAGCAGGTCTCCCGTCCGGTCGATCGATCCTCCGGCAGATCAGAAAGCAGTTAACGGTGTTCGTCACGTTACTGAGTTAAAGGAGCAATGAATGAATGTTAATCGATCAATCCTTAGGGACAAGATCTTGCTGCATGGCGGCGGCAGAGTTGAGCAGCTGCATTCCCTCTTCTCCCATCTGCTTCACCTCACACGGCGACAATATTCTTATGCATCTTACACACCCTACAAATTCCCTATAAAACAACACCATATTAAGATTCCGACAAAGATTTTCATGCAAGAACATGTCTATGTAGAAGTTGAATAAGAAGACGGGAACTTACTCCCATGGATCGTCACCAACGAGGAGGACGTCGCTTTCAAAGTCAACGTACACGAGCTTCCACCCGGAGCCAGGGTCGTTCAGCAGGCCCTCGAGACCAAACATGCGTTCAATCTCCGAGCGCAGTTGCTTGTAAGTTTTGAAACTCGACACGTCAATCGACCTTCCGACAGATCCGGCTTTTTGGATCTATCAAAACCATATATACACATTCAACACGAATGCAAGCATGCAGAAATAACACGAGAAACAAGACAAAAGACTCGATTATTACCTTCGTGTAAGTCCGGAATCTCGGAGCAACTTGCTGAAAGGAGCTCTGCTGCAGAAGATTGTTGTCGTCGAAGTCGACATTGCTCGAAGAGGCCCCACCCGAGTTATCAGCATACTCTTGAATAGAGAAAGTCTGAGAGTCTGCTAAGCTGGCTGAAGTAATCTGGGATTGGACGTCTTGAGTCGAGCACAAGTTTCCAACAAGATAATCGCAAGGATTAGGGAAATCGATGTTCTTTAGGGCAGAAAACTCGTCCAAGATTGTACTAGAAACAGATGGGTCGATCACCGTACTCCCACTGTTACTACCATCAAGATTATTAAGACAGCTATAAATGTCACTTTGGTTGTGGTTATCATCTGATAAGTCTTTCAAGACATTACAACTGTAGTGAAGGTTCGACATATCTTGATGATGAGGCTCCCACAACTCTTGTCCGGCTGAAGGCATCATAGGATAAGCAACCTCAGACGAGATAGAAGACTGATGATCGGGTTTCTTGAACATGGACAAAGATCCCGGATTTCTAAAAGATCCCGGAGGAGAGGGACATATCATAGGATAAGTACTGAAATCGACCTGGTTTGTATATTGAAGCAATGAATTGGAATTGGCATTGGTGGACTCTACTTGGGATTGATCAACTCCTTGGTTTTGAAGACTTAGCGATTGTGATCCACACGGGCTTGTTTGGAAAGGTGTCGAGCCACCATTAATCTGGTTGGTGACCACGAAATCATTATTGAAGTTTTGTGGATTCGCAGTCTTACTCAGAACCGGTTTTTCTTCACCATGCTGCCCAGAGGGGACCTGTTCTAGCTTTGATAATTCATGACTGCCGCCCAAAGACGTTTGATTCCCTCCGTTGTTGGGCGACGCTAGTTTTCTGCCTTGTAAGATATTCGGGTTAGTTATATATGGTTGGCTAATGATGTTCGGAGAATGAGTCTCTCCTTGCAGACAAACATCCTGCTTGATGGCCGGTTGCATTAGAGACTTTGGTTCTTGAAGTGCGACGTCTTTCATCTCTTGCATAGAATGAGGAATATTCATACCATGAGGTTTTGAAAGCATCTTCAGTAATTGCTCGGACCACATGCTTGAAATCGAGGGACACTGAAATTCGCTATGTGCTATTTCAGGAACCCGGAGGTAAGGTCTATTTAACAAAGAATCCCATTCTGTTGGTGCTCCTGAAACAAGAAAAACTACATGTCAGCAAATATTATTACGAAAAGAAGTCGGTGTGAGAAAAATGGACCTATGAAAGCCGAGTGAAAAGGGCGTTTGAGGTTTGCAGTTAGAGATGGAAATATGAAGAGACTTTCAGGAGTCTCGATTTCCCAAGGGCTAACTCTATTCTGCTTATCGCCACATCCAGGCTCATCCCACTCTACCTGTCATTCAAAATGAGCTTCTCAGTAAATAATTATTTATCTCAGGAATTCCCTTAATCTCGAGATTCAAGGCATTACACGTGAAATAAACAAGCCTCGTTAATCAAATTACCTGAAGACTACGCCACTTTGAGTTAGGCCATCTCAATGGATCGATGTCACTCATTCCTATTATAGTGCCCATGTATCTGTTTCAAGAAAAAGAAGTCAAACAACGTAAAGCAAATACTGAGGTGATGTTACTACAGGGAAGATCAAAATTGCTTGTTACCTTCGTTTAGTGGATTCTTCGGTTTCAAACATGATCCCGAACCTCATGCCAATAGAAAGCTGTGTACCATAAACTGCTTTTCTATATCTAGCCAATGGAATAACAAACTCCGAGGGGCATGCCCTACAAAATGGTTAGAATTACAGGTGAGTGAGCATTGCACTCATTGCTCGATTGTCCACTTCAGAAAATTTATTTGAGATATCTACCTTGGATTGTAGAAGATTGTAAAAGGGGTTCGATTAGCAGAAGCATGAGCAGCAGCAGCAAGAATTCCTATATGCATGCTGTCCGCAGACAGAACAGAAGATGGCAAATTCGTTTGCTGACGATTAGCACGTCTCACTCCCAGCAACAGCTGCGATTTCTCGTCTCTACAATAAAAGTATTGAGAAAGAAAAAGTGAAAATTCTCTCTTTCTACAAGCATTCTTAAAAAATAAATACAGCGGGCATACAATATGATCAAGATTGTGAAAGGTGGTTATTAAGTGTGACAGAAAATTTACAGGCATAGGCAAAAAAACAACTGAAAGAAGGTGGTACAGTCGATTCCACATAGTGGGATAGGGGCATGGTTTTTTGAAGTTGATGTTACTGTATATAGGCATGAAACTTTAGGAGCTGACTGGATAATGCTTAAAAATTGTTTATGTGCAAAAACATCAGCAAAACGAACCGAAAAGACAGCTCAAAAGAAAAAGAATTGTCACTTGTATATGGGAGGAAAGAAGAAGAAAAGTAACTATACTCAGTTCCTGAAGTACATACATGTTTCCTACATACACTAAAGATGAAATACTTGACAAATGTTCACCCAAAGAGAACTTAAGTCAAAGAAATGATCAGGGGCAGCATTTACATTAAGAAACATCAACACGTATAAATATTATAAAACAGAGAGGTCCAGAGAAGTTTAGAAAGCTGAAAAGGATATATACCTGATAAAGAGAACTGCATCACCTGCTTTAAGCCGCTTTGCTCCAACGAACATACTCCAGCCAGTTGTCAAAAGGTGCCGCTTTGGCTGCCCTAAAATAACAATAAATATAAAAAGTGAGATAACACTTATAGAGAATTTTGCAGAGGCATACCTCGAGTACCTGTAAAACTTATAAGCTGAACAAAGAAAATGACTGCAAAAAACATTTAGGTAAGTAAGTTATTAGAGTACCACAGCATGCTTACCCCGGTATATGTGACGAAAAGTCCAGGTGTTATCATGCAAATCCCGAACAACTAGTTCTTGAGTTGGAGGTTGCATCGAGTAATCCTGAAATCAGTAAACATAAAATAAATTGATGTACTGATGAAGGAATAACTTACGGAAACAGCATTACTTTGATAAAATGAAGAAAGGAAGAAATCAGCATAAAGCGAATTGGACCAAAACCATACTAATTGTGGAAAGAGCTTTTCTGCAGCCCTCCGAGGAACTGAAAATCCTCCATGTGTGCTCGTGTCACTGGCCGTCAAAGTTTTGCAGAAAAACTCAGTTGGATGTTTACTCGCTTTTAGTCCGAAATCCGGTATAGGGAAAACATCTTTTTCCTGCAATAAGGAAAATATACATCATTACATTGACTTTTGCCATATTATTTTAAAATTTTCGTATAACACAAGTTGAGAAATAATTTTCAGTGGCCAGACTTACAGAATTTACACACTGCAGACTCATCTGGGCATAGATCTCATCAGTTTCTTTGTCTGCCTATTGATAAGAAGAGAGTTAAAACAATGTAATGTGTCGCATAGCTTGCAAATTCTGGTTAGCCAATAATCTTCTCTCGATAAATACTTACATGGAGTGTGACATTGTGAACTTGGCACAATAACTGAGAGGGGAGATTTGGATAGTTTGGTATTTGTGTTGTCGCTGACCTATTAGTGGAAACGGCAACCTAATGCAGAGAATTTGAGGTACATAAGTTAAATATTGCACCATCCTCTAATAAAGGAAATATATATTAGTAATATATGGAACATCATTTTTATGTTTCTGAAACAGCAAAATGTTTGAAGTCTTCAATCCGATTATCACTCTTGTAGATGAAAAAAACAAAACTATACAAAACGCGTGATCCACAGTCAACACAATAATAATGATCATGTCGATTTTTCCCATATTAACATATCTCTGAAATGGGAAACTCACTAATACAACACAATGTACTACTTTCCTAAACAGAAATGGCATTCATGAGTTGATGCTTAAATAGTGTAGTACATGATCACATCACGAATCTAATAGAGCCCGATACATTTTGAACGGAAAGAATGCAGTTGCTATAAAGCTATCTCAACGTTCCACTCTATCGATTTTGGTAAGTATCCACTCTTTCCACTCGACTTAACGGCCCTAAATAAGTACAAAAGTAAAACAGAGTGGACTTAATTGAAGAATTCAGTAGATGAAGGAGAAAGAACACAATGCAGAGAGAAGTAAGCATGAATAATTGCACTAAGCAGACGATTAGCTAATAAAGCTCAAACTGCGAAGAAATCAAAGTCATAAACCTATCACATTTCTTACAATGCAAGAACAAAACTATGTTTCCAACTTCCCTTCAATTCCTTCCAAATTTAGCTCACTTCATTGAGCACCAGTTGATGTAAAATGAATGTATCCAAGATCGAGAAACGAACCTGTTCGCTATGGCCTTGAGGGAAATAATAAACAAGGCTTCCAACCTGAGGCAAGGTGACCAGTGGACCAGCACAAGCATGCCACAGCTCAGAATTTATCGGTTTCTTTACCCCTAAAAAATCAAGAATCATCCAATGAATTTCATACTCATAGAGAAACACATAATGCATAAGAAAAATAGAGAAGAAAATGAACTAACCAGTTTGATCCTGCATTTCTTTCAACAGTTTCATCCCATCGATTAGATTATTTCCCCCAGTAACCATACCTCCTGGTTTCAGCTTTTCTTCAACCGAAGCCATGAACGTGATCTCTCTTTTTCTCTCTCTCCTCACAATACACACACACACTCACACTTTCTATCTCTCGCTCTACATGAATCCCACAGCGAAACAAGCAGGCTCCATCTCTTGCAGCAAGCAACGGAGCCAAGAATCAAGCTTCAGAAAGAGAAAAAAAACAATCCCATCACAAAAGCAGTAACATAGTACTAGAAGAGAAGAACATTGCAATAACCTAATCAAACTAGTTCAAGAAAATGCATGTATGTGTGAATTATGATGAAAGAAACACACCTCCGTTAAAAGAATTCAATACATGAGTAAATTTTTCTTGGAGGGACAGAAGAAGGAATAAGGCCAAGACAAATATTCAGAGAATCTAGTAGTATGAGAGGAACCAATCAAAGAAGGCATGCCTAAAAATCCAAGACCAAGGAACAAAAAAAACACACACTGCAAAAACAAAAAGTAATACTGAAAAATCTTAGTGGGGCTTCCTCGTCTCCTCACCCTATCACCACCAACCCATCAACAGCTAAAAGGGAATTTTCTTTTTCATTAAATTAAAAAAAAAAAAAAAAAAAAAAGTTCAAATGCAAAACACACACACACACAGAGTATGATTTAGAGGGGTCAGTTTTCTTTGCCATCAAGCACGCGGATCAAAGCATGAGTGGTTGGACTATCAAGTGTTTCTCCCTTTTTCGCTCTTTCATATTCTTCTCAAAAGAAATTGACCTTTCAGCAGAAAGAATGGCGTTTTAGTTTATAGCAAATTAAAATGAAAAAAAAAAAAAAAAAAACTTCACCTTTCTCTTTCTCAATCAACATAACACCAAAAAGCTTCAATCTTTTCTCTCTCCCTCCCTCCCTCCCTCCTTTAACATTATTCCATTTCTTTCACTGTTCTCGAGTTCCTCGCTACATGTTAGAGTATTTGAAAAAGAGAATAAATTGTTTGGAAAGAAAAGTGGAAAGAGTGTGATTACTCTTAACCTGCGCATAAACTTGCAGAAAATAGTTGGTTCAGTTTAGTGAGCTGAAGAAATGAGAAACAGAAATTTGCAGAGAAAATCAGTGGAATTTGGACAACCTTTGCTTGCACCCATAAAATACTTCCATGTACTAGAAAGAATATTAGAATGTAGGTAGCATTTTATACTATTTTTATTTATTAGTACTATGTCTCTTGAAAACTACAATTAATTTGTTTTCTTTCTTTTCTTTTCCATTATTTTCAAATAAATCCCTCTAATACTGTCATTAATCCCTATACATCATGTGGGCTTAACGTGTGTGTTCAATTTTTATTTTATTTTTTTAGCTGTGTGTTTATTTATTTATTACCTATTTTTAACGTGTGTTCTTAGTTGCATCATACTCCCTCCGTTTCTTCCGTGATATACGTGTTTAAAAATTTTCACTACGCATTTCGATAAAGTTTAAATTTCATTTGATAAAGTTTAGGTCACGCTTAATACTCGTGCTGAAAAATTTCGAGTCATTAATAATAACACGAAGCGAGGTGATAATATGGTGCACGACTTATTAAATTACAACAAATTCAGAATATATTATGATATGTTGAATCTTGATTTAAGAGGAGTTGAAGGAAGTTGAAGGAAGTTGAACATCGAATTAACTTCATTTAGTAAGCAATAATGGTATGCAGCCACATTTTGTACTTGTGACATGTAAAAGAGAATATACTATTATTAATCATTTAATTTATTTTTAAAAAAATCATTTAATTATTTTGTATACTTATTGTTTGCACACTCCATGTTGATAACGTCAAAAATGCAAACTCTCGTGTGATGGATAATATTAAAAATAAAAGAACATATAATATTATTTTGAAACGAAGAATCCCACGACTAGACCAATAATTTTCGGAATGTATAAGTCAAGTTTTGAGGAAATTTTTTAATGCATAATCATTCTTATCTTATGTTTCATTTTTAATATTATGGACTAATAACTTATTCTCCATTAAATTTTAGAAATTAGTTATTGATAAATTTCACTACTCAACCTCAGACGCAAGTTTGTAACAAACTACACTAAGTTTCACTTTTCTACTCTTTTTGGACTTGACGTAACATTATATACAGAAGTTAGTATAAATTTTCTACATTTATAAAGAATTAAATACATAAAGTATTACTCGTATATTATTACTAAGTATTACATTAGCTTCTTCAATAATTGAGTACCCTTTCTCAATATATAATAATTAATTAGACAAAGGGACCGTACGGATGTAGCATATATGTGTGTATTTTTTTTTTTTAACAAAACACCCAAGAGGGTAGGAGGTAGGAGGTTAGGCAGACTCATAACATGTATATATCTCAAATAACAAATATACAGCGTCTGGAAGAGATAATACTAAAATGAGTGACACCTCTAACATAAACCGAGATACATGTCATAAAGTGAGAAGGAACAACAAGGGATCCAACTCTCGGTGAAAACGGAAAAAGAGGAATAAAGCAATAATACACAGAGAATGACCCAGAAGTGATCGTCTCCAAAAACTAACCAAAGGACCTATCAACATCTCCAACTAAGAGTAAATAGCTAGCATATCACTAATTATATCTAAATCCGAAGTTCGGATAACCCAGTCAGTCCATCCGAACAAACGCCAAAAAATAGCGTACGTGAAGCGCTAGCAGCATCAAAGAAGGTCATGGTGTCGGTCTGAGTCCCCCAACGCACCATGAAATCAGCAGGACGGTTCCTCTCCCTATATATGTGGGAGAAACAAACCTGAACCCCCTGCAATCAGAGATGGATGCAGGTCATGATATGACGTATATCTGCAGAACCGTGCTTGCCAGAAACAAAGACGTATTATATGTGTTCATTTGGTTACTTTTTAATTTTCTTTCTCAAAATATTGGCAAAAAAGACGATGTACTAATAAATTAATTATAATTGAGTTGACATAGTTTTAGCTACAAAATAACTAAATTGATAAACTTAAATTATCTCTTTATTGTATAATCGAATTTGTCTTATACTAAAATCGTTTAAAATATTAAAAGACTGATTTCATTTTCTAATTTCTCAAACAATCCACCATTGAGTATGTGTTTTCATCTAAAAGAAGTTACTCAAGGAATATTTGTGAGCAAATAAATTGTGTCTATTTATTAGAAAATAATACTCCTATGATTTTATTTTAATTTTGTTGTCAATAGCTGATACGATCCTGCTGCAGAACCGAATCGATAATCCACGATAAGCTCGTGAAAAGCTCTAATCTCCACGATCACGCGAAGCCTAATCTAAACCCTAAGGTTATAGAATTGAATATCATTAAACTTGAATAATGAAATAACATAACCAACCTTATATAGGTTGTAAACAATGAGTCCTAATCCAACTATGAATCTGAAATCCTATTAAGGGATAAGCCCTGCTAAATAACAATGCAAATATAAATAAAATAACTAAATAAATATAAATCCTAAATAACTATTTATCTTGGGTCGTATCAATAGCTGTAGTAAATGTGTTCCTCTGCCCCCAAATTAAAAGCCCTAATTTTGAAGAGAGAGAGAGGAAGAAAAAGACAAGAGGAAGAGGTAGGCGCATTTTAGCACGTGGATTACGAGGAATGAGCAAAAAATGGCTATTCTCTCTCATGTTTGGGCGTATCAAGAGTAGACATTTTTGTATTACTACTCTAGTATGAGTAACGTGCATTCGCACGTGAAAAGAATAATTTTAATATTTAAATTTGATGAATAGTTTTATATTTATTATTATCATATATTTTATTAAAAAAATATATATTTTTAAAGTTTTGTTAAAAGAATAATTTTAATATCTAAATTTGATGAATAATTTTATATTTACTACTTCATCCGTCCTATTCAAAGTGTCCATGATTCTTTTTTGAGCTGTCATTTCACTCAAAGTTCTACTTTCTCTTTTATGAAATAATCAACTTTTTAAAAAGTGTGAACCCTAATACTTTTCAACACTATACGCCTTCTTCTTAATAAGCATGCCAAAAGAAAATAGACACTATTTATTTTTCAAAAATTATAAAACCGATATAACTATCTAAAATCATAGATTTCCAAATTTGGTAATTAAAGTAAACATTTTACTTGAGCAATTTGGTTGTCCCACTATAGTAGTCTTATTTTCTGAAATGAAAATGTTTATTCACTCGTCATTTAACCATAACTCTACATGTACTTTAATATAATTTAAATTGTCTAGACTTGCTCTTTTATTCTTTGACTTGTACGATTTTTATGTCAAATTAAAAGTCTTGATATGTTCAAGATCAATCACCAGTATACTCCATATTCATAATGTTCATATTCATTAACCATTTTTTAAAAAATTTATGCAACAATTATGTCATTATAAAAGTTGTATATAATATAATAAATCAATACAATTTTATTCCTTATAATTGAAATAAGATTTCAAATATCAATAAGTCGAATTGAATTCTTGTATAAATACTTGTTATGCAAATGGTTGAAAAATTATAAGAAATAATATTAATTGTATCTTTATATTTTATTTAACTCTTAGTGTAATAATTTTTATTTTAACAAACTTATATATTTTTTTGATTTCATCTCTCTTCTTCTTTTTTTCTTTTTTTTTTTGCCTATTTCGAATACTTCAGTATACGATGAAAGTATGAATCTCAATAATTATATTTTGGTATGCGTACTTTATAAGTATTTAAGTTCACTCTTATTGTAGCACTTTCTTATTATAAATATACACTGGATGAATCTATCACTAAAGTTTCTATCACAAACGATAAAGAAAATAATTCAAAAGTCTAATTAAAGAGCGAGTAAAATGTTTTATTGTAACAATATTATTGGTTAATAATGAACTTTTTTTTTTTGGTACGAATTAATAATGAACTTTTCCTTTAACATGTTAGCTATTATTTGCATTTCATTTGAAAGAATTTCCCAAATATATGTAACTAAACAAATTACATATTACAACGATATTTTTGGTTAATAATCAACTTTTCCTTCAATATGCTAACTATTATTTGTATTTCATTTTAAAGGCAATCAAAAAATATAAGTAAATAAACAAATATGTTTGGTTTTCCATAATTCATCTTCAATAATGAGCCATATTAAAGCACTAAGCCAAATAATTTCGTCTAAAACAAATGGTTGGATGTTGAATTTAATTAATGAATTAGCTTTAATGGAAATTTGATTAATCTCAAATTTATAAAATCGGTTTGAAGACATGTCATGCTTGTGAGGAAACTAAATTAATATAAAAGGTTAATTCATTTCAGATTTTTGTATAATTTTAACAATATATTGATTAAATTATTAAATTCTAAACTCTTATTTTTTTGCGGGGGGCTACGGTCCTTTATTAATTGCATATAGTTACCATACATATAATTAAACTAAATTTACATATAAGGTAATAAATTATTATAAATTATAATATATAATATCATATTACATATTTGTCCTTAAATTTAAAATACTATAAGGATAAAATAGGCAACACATATTTTGCCACAAGACTCTTTTTTATATAGGTATAGATTTTGAGAGTTTTTTATATTCCAAAAATATCGTAATTTTATTTTTATTTATTTTATTCCTCGGGTAGTGTTGAAATATTATTTACATGAGCTTTCGCGTCAGATTATGAATTAATTTTGACCGTTGGGCAATGCATGCGTACAATTCACGATAATTTGTAATATACGGCGCACATTAGGAATGCTCACCTCGAAAATTGCTGCTCTCTCTGCACATTTCCGATTTCACACAAAAACTCTCTTTTTCCTCCAAACATTAAACATCTCCTTCCAAAGGAAAACTTATGTTTACACTTTGCTAATAAAAAATCTTGACATTTTCTACCTACCTTTTTTTATAATTCTAATCTCCTTAGGGTGTGTTTGGTGGATAGGATGAACCAAGATGAGGTGAATCATCTTGGTTCATCTAAGTGTTTGGTACCGAAATGAAATAAACTGGAGGGCCCGAGATGAAGTCCAAACCCGCTGCTATTTTACTGTTTTCGCTTGTTAACTCATCCGACATTTTTGGTCAGATGACTTCAACTCATTCGAACAGTAACACAACACTTTCTCTCTTTTGTCATTTTACCCTTATATATTTATACGATTTCAAATAATAATAATAATAATAATAATGTAATAAAATAATAATAATAATAATAATAATAATAAATAATAACAATAATAGTAATAATTATAATAATAACAATAATAATAATAATAATAATAACTCAATAATAATAATAATAACGTAATAAAATAATAATAATAATAATAAAAGAATAATAATAATAATAATATAATAATAATAATAATAAATAATAACAATAATAGTAATAATAATAATAATAATAATAATAATATATCAATAATAATAATAATAACGTAATACAATAATAATAATAATAATAATAATAATAATAATAATAATAAAAATAATAACAATAATAGTAATAATTATAATAATAACAAGAATAATAAAAATAATAACTCAACAACAACAACAACAACAATAATAATAATAATAATAATAATAATAATAATAATAATACATAGTAATAAATAATATATAATAAAGTGTACTATTTAATCTCAACGATAAAAAGTAAAATCGGTAGGGGTATTTAATAAGGGTAATTTGGTAAATCTAAGCCTTCATCTAGAGTTAAGCATATTGTACCAAACACAAATATAATGTCATCCTACTTTTAATTTTTTGCTACCAAATGGAAATATAAACCCCTCATCTTGACACTATTCACATGACTCATCTTTAGATGAGTCATCTTTCCACAACTTGAATGAATCACCAAACACTATCTTAGGGTGTGTTTGGTGGATAGGATGAACCAAGATGAGGTGAATCATCTTAGTTCATCTAAGTGTTTGGTACCGAAATGAAATAAACTGGAGGGTCCGAGATGAAGCCCAAGCCCGCTGCTATTTTACTGTTTTTGCTTGTTAACTCATCCGACGTTTTTGGTCGGATGACTTCAACTCATTCGAATAGTAACACAACACTTTTTCTCTTTTACTATTTTACCCTTATGTATTTATACGATTTCAAATAATAATAATAATAATAATAATAATAATAATAATAATGATAATAATAATAATAATGTAATAAAATAATAATAATAATAAATAATAACAATAATAGTAATAATAATAATAATAATAATAATAATAATAATAATAATAATAACATTAATAGTATTAATTATAATAATAATAACAATAATAATAAAATAACAATAATAATAATAAATAATAATAATAATAATGTAATAAAATAATAATAATAATAAATAATAACAATAATAGTAGTAATTATAATAATAACAATAATAATAATAATAATAATAATAATAATAATAATATCTCAATAATAATAATAATAATAATATAATAATAATAACAAGAATAATAATAATAACAATAATAATAATAATAGTAATAGTAATAATTATAATAATAATAAGAATAATAAAAATAATAACTCAACAATAATAATAATAATAATAATAATAATAATAATAATAATAATAATAATAATAATAATAATAATAATAATCATACAGAGTAATAAATAATAAATAATAAAGGGTACTATTTATTCCGAACGATAAAAATTGGAATCGGTAGGGGTATTTAATAAGGGTAATTTGGTCAATCGAAATTTTATTCTAGAGTTTTACAATTTGTACCAAACACAATATGATATCATCCGAGTCTGAATTTTTTGCTACCAAATGGAGAGATGAATGATTCATCTTGACACTATTCATATGAGTCATCTTGAGATGAATCATCTTTCTTCATCTTGAGATAATTACCAAACGCTTAACCTTTTAGGAACTGGTCCAGCTTATTATACTTGCACTCAATGTAGCATTATATTTCAACATTAATACTGTATTATATATGTAGGGATGAATTTATATATAAAATAATTATGGTGTGACAACATAAGAATTATGTTTATATACATATCTAGTGAGTTTGGTTTATATAGAATTAGATTTTGGCGTGAGAAAAAAAAAATTTAGACCATTAATCTTAATTAGATCTAAGACTGTCATTGATCTAAGCATAGTTACAAGGTACAATAAATATAATTATATTAGTTAAGTATCAATTTGTATATTAAAAGACAAGATTATGTAATAAGCATAATCCAATGCATATTTAAGCATAATTTTGTATACTTTTATTTGCATATGAACACTTCCCGCCATCTAATTATGTCTAATATAAATGTAGTAATACTTATTATATGAGCATGTTTATTTTTATACAGATTGACGCTTATGTATTGTCATGATTATTTTATTTTTTGATAATCAAACAATATACTTAAAGATCACGTCACGAAAAATTCGAGCATATCACTTGATTGGTTCATGTGTACTAACCACACACACATACCATATTTATTATGTATTGTAACGGTCTAAGTCTAATCAATGTCAGTTGTAAATTATATACCGATCAGATCTTAATCCTCTTGCCATAACTTATTTCATAAGTAAATAAATCCTAGAGTGAGAGCTAGCGTAAGAACAATGTTTACCTATACACAATCATGTTTAAATACACGGAATAATATTTATACATGTTTATTTATATACAAATTAATGCTTAAGTATCGTCGTGTTTATTATATTTTACTACTATACTTACTTAAATAACAATAGTATATGATATTAAATATAATAATCTAAATTTGTTTATTAATTATTGTCTTACCATGACTTATTTTTATATCAAAACAGATAATAAAAATATTTTCATATTGAAAAATTGGACGTACCGTTCGATTTATACATAGTAATTTCGGTAATTGTCTTATATGTGAGTGCTATTTTATTTTTATTTTTTTCCTATGCATAGATTTTAATTTATATTTCTCAAATTCACTCAACTTTGTTAGATTGGTTCGACCAAGCCATATCATAAATTTGTATCAGATCAAGAAACGGACAAATGATAAATTAATGCCCATAGATAGGATGGTCTACTAAATAAAATCCTCAATTTATTTACATCCTAATCTAGAAATTTGCTTCAAATAGTAATCACAAAACTTGATAGTCAATTATTGTGCCTAAGATCTTAGTTAATTAATTATATATAAAGTGTATAGGGTGGCTTATTCTACTCTGCTTAGCAGTCTTAGCTCTATATTTAGAGCATGTGAAGTATATATACTTATAGATTGTACCATCCAATTATTGAACCATGTGATTATCTATGATTATGAATATTCACTTAATTTATGAACAATTTGATGCAGAATTTTAGTAATTAATGGATTTTAGTATTAGGGGCAAATCCCAATGCTAGGATGTATATTGATCTAAAAAGATAGAGTAGTAAATAAGAATTGAATTGCCTCAATTATGAGTGATGTTATTGTAAGGTAAATGCTTGTAATACTTTAAGTGACCTCCAAAATAGTTGGTTATGTAAATCTAATTCGATCATTTATAATTAATTGCAGTATCCAATGAAAATGGATCAAATATATATATCGTATATAGCTTGATACCATTTGGGTTCTATATGGTTCTATATTTTCGCTTTCTCCAGAATAATAATAATAATAATAATTAAATTAAATTAAATTAAATTAAATTAAATTAAAAAATAAATAAAATAAAATACATAACATTGAACTTCACTTTACGTTGGAAATTCATTCGTAATAAGTTTTAATTATAACTAGCCTTTTGGAAACCTGCATGTACAAAGCTGAAAAATAGATGTTATGTTTAATAGTCAAAATTATACTGCCTCCATCCCGCCGAAGTTGACGTATTTTACATATATTTAAGAAACGCGTCAAATTCAACGGGACGAAGGAATTACTAATTAATCATTAGAACAAGGAATACGAAGAAGAAAGCCTCGATATTCGATGGGAGCTAATCCCAAATATATGAGGAACTATAGTCATTAGCAAGATTGTGGATCAACATATTGACTTTTCTATAAATATGGATGGTTGATCTTAATTGACTACAAATGAGATGTACGTACAATATAAATGGGTTTTTTATTAATGGGTCGACCCATTAAATATATTATATAAATAACCTCCGAAAATATTTGACTATTATCCATGAAGTTCACTTTCTAAAAAAATAAAATTATTTATATTCTTTTCGTCCCGTTATATTGGTCTCATTTTTTAATATATGTAAAGTATGAAGTAATAAAACGAGGTGATAGAGACTAAAATCAGCTCCCACCACGTCATCATAATACGTGACATCACTAGTTGAGAATAAACGAATGAGGAAGAGACACTTGTCGCTCGAGCGGACGCAAGCATAAGCCTTGAGCTTAGCATCTTTCCTAAAGAGCTCTTCAACATCTACCTAAGGATCTAACATCTCTCGGAGATCTAGCATCTCCCAGAAGCTAGCATCTTCCTTGCATATTCCAGAAGCTAGCATCTACCTTGGAGAGCTATCATCTTCCGGAAGCTAGCATCTACATTGGATAGCTATCATCCTCCAAAAGCTAGCATCTTCCGTAAGAATCTAGCATCTTCCTTGAAGAGTGACAAACATGGGTTTTCATGCTTCATTTTAGGATAAAGTTGATGGAATTGATATGATTTTATTGCTCTTTTATGCCTCCTTCGATTAATTGTCTATTGTTGTCGATCGCATTACTCTTTGGTCCATTTTGATTATTTTACAGGAAAAAGGAGTCCAATTTCAGCAAATATGACAATGTCATGTCGAAGTTCGGATCGAAACAAGCATAAAAAACGGAAGTCGATTCGGAGTTCGGACGAGGGAGAACGGGCCGAAACAAAGTCGTTGCGCAGCGGGAGCTGGCACCCGGCACGGGCGCGCGCCGAAGAAGGATTCCAAAGCTGCAGTGCGCGACTCAGCGCGCGACCACTCGTGCAGGCGCTTCAGAGGGCACCCCCGGGCGCGCGCCGCCCTTGTTCCGAGGGTCTTGACCGCGCGACCCATGGGCGCGGGCGCGCCGCCCGTTACTCCTTCCGGAAAATCCGATTTTGAGCTCCAAACTTCCGTTTTATTATGTTTTGACCCCCATTTTTCACTTTTCCTAATTACAAATCAACCCCCATGCTACACCAACATATAAATAGCATTTTATGATTCATTTTTAGGGTAGATCTCTCACTTGGCCTCCATTTACACATACTACACACACTAAATCTCTACACCTCCATCTTCCACCTTCACCCACCTAGGCCAAGAGGAGAAAGCTTGTTTTGGGAGGCTTGGAGAAAAAGACATCAATGATTTCAAGATTGGAGCTCAAGATCAAGGATTTGTCTATGAATTCTTGTTATCTTGTTTCTTTGATCATGTTTATCTTTTATGTTGGGATTTTTGCTTCCATGGGCATGAGTAGCTAAGATCTCATATTCTAGGGATTTGACAATATGGATTTGTAATGGATTAGCTCTACTTATTTTAATTCTATGGTTTGGTTGCTTTATCTCCTTATGTTCTTGGTTTGTATGTATGTTTAAATGCTTGATCACCATTTATACATGTCTATTATGTTAATTCAAGATTCGGGAGATGAGAATTAACATTTGAATAGGAACATGAGGCACAAGGACTCAATAAACCGGGAGGTTGAGAGTTTTTGTGAGGGCTATTGATCCTAGGGACTTTTAGGAGTTATAGACTAGACTTTAGTTGGGGACAACAAACCTAGCTTGTAATCAACGGTTTTAGTCGTCCGGGAAGGGGCTAAAGCCAACAAGAGATCGTCCTAGATAATTGAATTCAAACCATAGGTTGATTAAGTAGAGTGAGTTCCAATTGCAAACCCATTGAGTCTACCCTAGAATATCTTCCTATCCATTCTCTCCATTGTTTGCCCATTTATTTTGTTTTGTTTTATTTATTTGAAGTACTTTAGTTTTAGTTAATTCCTTGATAATTCGGAGTTTAAATAGATTAAAGCAACATAGTAGTGGTACTCATAGGTATTTCGAACTAGTCTCCGTGGATACGACCTTGCTCACCACTATCTACGATAGCCCCATACACTTGTGGGTGCTTAAATAGTTAGGCGATCAAAGAGCGATCATGTCATAATTGCATATGCTATGCATGCACCCGCTATAGAAATATATAGATACATATTACAACCAATAAACACAAAATAAGGAAAGAAGATAACTACATAATATTTACGTATCTTCTATTCTAACACACCCTACCAGCGTGCTACAAGGATATTCGCAGAATTGCCACCGCCTCTCCTACAACTATAAATACATGGTGACCACTACATATTTGGTACAATTCTCTTACTTTATACTTTACACTCAAGATTACGTGCTTCTAGCACGAATCAACACACACTCACTTTCGAGGTTTCTTCTCCAAGAAACCTCAACACTTTTCCAGTACTTGATACTGACTTGGGCGTCGGAGGTTCTTCCCGGAGGACCCCCACCCGCTCCTCCGGCTTTATTTTGCAAGAATTCTTCAAGGTTTTCGACGATACGAGTTGGAATTGAAGGCAATCCACTAGGATTTAGAGGATTCGATCCTCCTCCCCTCAATTCTTATATTCACCTTAAGGATTCGATCCTACACGAACTCGATTTATATTTCTATTGTTGTTGATCTTCAACCCGGATCTAACAAATTTGGTTACAATTAACTTCCATTTTTGTAAGGTATGTCAAAAAGTGCAGGGTATGAACGCAAAGTTTTAAAAAGTGATATCTAAAGCGTATTGCTAGCTAAAATAATACTCCGTATTGTTTTATGGGATGGTATCCTATAATAATAAAATATAATATTGTTGATGCGAGACATAAAATCATATCACAAACAAAATTTTATGCTTCTGGTATTTTCAAAAGAACAAAAGAAGTATATGTCAAAATGTCTCCCCAAAAATAAGAGATGGGTGTTGTTTTAAACTTTTCACTTGGATGACACTTTTTTACACGTTCCTTTTCTTTCGTGTATTTTCTAGCCTACTTATGGTAGTCAAATATGACTACCGTGAAAGCAAATCAAAGAAAATGAAAGAACCTAGTCGTGAAGTTATTTAAACACGTATGTTGATATAGATTATATCTGATGACATGATGTAAAAATAGTGAAAATAAGCATTGTAGTTTTAATTCGCTAGGCCCCATCTAGACTCCCGCCTAGCTGCCTAGGTGCTCTCTGTGGCACGGATTCTTATACGGAGTATATAAGTCCAAAATCTTCCCTTAATCTCCTCAACAATCTTTTCACGATTCTAGTATTTACATAACCTTATTGTTAGAGTTATTTTCAACTCTAATAAATAAACTATTTTTATTTATTTATTTTACTCTTTTTTCACATATTTTTGTGTAGGTTTGTACGTATAATGAGAAGACCAAATCAGTTGAAGTCTTGAGCAATTATTGGATAAGGATGGACCAAGTCAATAAAGAAGTGGAGATGTAGAATTATATCTTCAGAACCATCTCAATCCACGTGTCTACTCAAAATAATGGAGAGAGTGGAGAACATGTGTTACTGTTTGAAGATCACGTTTCTCAAATCTCTGTATAAAGAGGCACGAGTCTTGCTTCAAACGACAGAGCTTTGAAAAAAAAAAAAAACTGCAATCTAATTTGAGTCTACTGAGATTGTTGCATCGATAACATTGTTAGTTGTAGTGTTTTGTTTGATCCGACTTTGTATATCAGTTGTTTCTCTAACTCGATCTGATCGAGTTAGAGATTGTTTTTATAATTCACATTCATATAGTGGATTCTTTCACCCCCGAGGCATCCACAAGTTATTTTATATAACTTGTGGAAAATTTACTTCTGCATTTTGTTTAAATTTCCGCTTAGATCAACGTTATTGTCAACATCGTGTTTTGATCCAGGCGTGCAACACCATACATATCTACAAACTAATCGCAAATTTGATCCCAAAGGCATTGCAGAGGATACCTAAATTATGGTTAAAATGATCCCACACATGAAGGTAATTAAGTAGCTACCAAGACGTTACACTAATTGTAGATATATAGTGTCCCAAGGCGTCTTTGCCGAGTCACGACAATTGAAGAAATGATCCACAGACTCCACTTTGGTATTACAGTGAGAACATTTAGCCTCGTCCGTCGATAAAATCCCCTTTCCATGAAGAAAAATTCTTTGGTAGGGTGTCTATTCCACAATAATCTCTAAGCAATTGTTGTTGCTATCTGAGGAGTGAAATTCTTTCAAATAATACTGAAATCTTTGCCATCAGTATGTAGATGGCTGCCCCGATTCTCAAAAGCCTTAAAGCATGTCGTAGGCGGCTTTTGTTTGGTAAAAATCCTTGTTGCTCCTGCTCCATCGCCACTCATCTTAAATACGTATATTCTTTCGGAATAAAATCGATGATCATAGAAAATAGGCGGTCGAAGTTGGTCAAATATAATTCTTAGTCTAATCTATCAATTCATTATCTACTCACCATGTATTATAGTATAATTTGAATTTGTAAAATTTTAAATTATCATAACTCGTTCGCTTGTTCTCCGGCTTTTACGGATTTTTTACCAAAATAAAAGGGTTTGGTATGTTCTTTCATTTAAAATTAATTATCAAATATATTTTTATTGATTTATGATGATCTAGTTTTAAAAATAATAATTCTATATCAAAATATTAAATAATACACTTTATTTATAATTAAAATTCTCCTAAAAATCCGTACAAAAAAAATGACACGTTATGGAATGGAAAGGGTATTATTATTCTAAAATTTTAGAAATTGATTTATATTTCTTCTCTAGAACGCATTGATGCAATATGCTTTAACCACCTGCATTTAAAGAGCTTTCCCATTTTAGCTTGAAATAGAAAACTAATTGATTAGAAAGTTAATTTCCAAAGGTTCATAAAAACACATTGGACTTGCCATATATATAAATATACTTACTTTTTTTTGAACTAATATATATACTTACTTAGAAATAGTTATATTGCTATTACTTTTTATTATCAATAGAGACCCATGGATAGATTGAGGTTTCTATTAAAATGTAAAGGAAAAGAAGCTGGTTTAAAATTATTGAAAAGATAACTCATCATTTAGGGGTTTATTGGCCTTTCCTTAGTTTTTATAGTCGTCATGCCATAACCTTTTATGATAAGATATACTCTTTCGGTCCCCAATATGTGTCACGCACGGCTAAAATTATTGTCCTTATTTAATAAATTTGGCTGATCAATGCTTCTTAGAATTGGCACGAATAACCGTCCTTATTGATCTAATTTAGTGAGCTGGATTGAAATTTAGAGAGAGCGAGTTCTAGCATGAATTGGACTTAGACCAAGGTTGATCATGCAAAATATTAGAACTAAAGAAGTTAGATCCCGACCGAAGTTGATCACATTCTCTCTCTCTCTCTCTCTCTCTCTCATGATAAGGCCTTAGAGTGAGATGAACGACACATTCTTATATGGGATTAGACCGGGCCAGAAATAGATGGTGGATTTTGTTAGGTCTATATATTTGAATTTGTTGAGCCGATTTTGGCTTTGATAGTTTACGTGTAGAGCCAATGGTGATCTAAATGTAAGAGAACGTGTGCTTTAATCTCATTTATCCAATATCAACTTTGTAAGAGTCAATTTGATGATTCAAATCAAATGGATTTTCAAAGCTACCTCGTGATTCTCTTCATTGATGTCTATTGATATAACATCTTATCGATTTCTTTATTTTGCTAATGTAATCTTGAATTTGATAACATCACAAACATATAAATAACCATAGTTGGAGAGGGGAAATATTTTTTTCCCTCGTATACCCTATAAAGCTAGAGATTAGAAAGAAAACCATATAGATGAATCACAATTCCCCATCAATAAAGGCCCATCATAATTTGAAGTTATTAATTGTGTTCTTGTCAAGTAAAAAGGATTAAATTAATTAATCACTAAATACTAATCATATCATCAAATCTAAGGGTACCAATAGCATGCCACATATTAATTATATTATCATGAGTGTGGTCAAAAAATCAGCTAATGATTTTTATGGTTGAAAAACTATACAAAGTCTCATCATCATTGGGAGGTAGTGCTTTTGTTGTCCTACGTCGGTTAAAATATTCCTAATTATTGCATAAAAGTAAAATAAAATAACTAAAATTAGTGGTGAGATTAATGATTGATACGGTTTTCTGTGAGTAAAAGATCAGTAACAATCAAATGAGAGAGCATGTTTTGAACCCCATTGACCGTGGCATGAAAATTAAAGCTACTTTAAAGTATCATGTTATCTTCACTTTATGGTTTTGACTTGCAATCTTACAATCTTGCAATCAAATAATGTTCACTTTTTGGTTTAGTACGTTCATTGTATTTTATTTTATTTTTATTTTGACACACTAAATAATACTTACTACTTATACTAATAAACAGTACTATATAAATAGGCACACATATCCTTTTTACGAAAAGCTCACTTAATTGGAAAATGTCGAGCCTTCATCCTTTGACATTGAGACTGAATTTGCTGATATAATTGTACACTACTCCAATAATAAATGAAATAATATCTCACACCAAACATTTTAAATCCGGAACCCATTAATTAAAGAGAACTTTTAAATATCTGTTTTCTTCTTCTTGAAATTCATATAAGCAAAGGATTGAATTTTGCACATAGGATCATCTATCTCCATTGTAGTTTATCAATTGTATACCAATTTTATTTTATTTTATTTATTTCGTTTTAGTTTCTTCAATTTCTCTATATTTGATTTAGTCTAATTTTATATTTATTGAGTTACTAATTTAATTAGAGTTTATTATTTAAAATAAAATGCAAAATTAATCATAGACCATAATTTTATAAAATAAAACTAAATTGATTACATCGAAATTCAAAGAAACAAAATTAAAAAAGAGCTAAGAAAATGATTTTGGTACACAATATTCAGGACAAGGGATTTGGAATTTTTTGGTGATGTTTTAATTAGGAGATGTATTTTATTTTACCCATACAACTAAATTAGAAATTCATAACATCCTTTATATTACCCAATCACCATCTTTTTATTGGTAAGGGGATCGAGGTGAAATGATAAATTCAAAGTTTGTGAAGACTATGACGAGATTTCGAATGAATCAAAATGATTAAGATTATGATATTGTCATAATACCCATGATAATAATAATAATAGTAGTAGTAATAATAATGGAAATTGACAAAGAAAATAAGGCCATAATAGGGGGGAAAAAAGCAGGCCAAAGGAGTGGGGCCAAAATAAACAAGCATGATAATAATAATTGAAAGGGAAAGAAGCGAAAATAGGCGTGGCGGAAAAGGGGAGCAGAAGAACAGAGTTCAATGTAGGGATGTGAGGAGACATATTCTTTTTCCTATTATGTGACTCATTCTCTATAATTTCTATTTTGTTTTTTTAGTAATTTCATTTTCATTAATAATAAGTAGTACTTTAATTAAGAAAAAGAATATGCGAAGAAGAATGGAGTCAGAACGAGGAAAATTTCACCGTCCACGCCGCCCCACCGCCTTGCCGCATCCGTACTGCTCCGCCGCCTCGGCACATTTCACATTCAGAGTTTCAAAGTTTTTACTTTATAGTAGTAGTAAAACAATATTCATATTGAAACAAATAATTTTTTATTATTTTCTATATCCCATTTCATTAGTATCATTTACTTTTGGCACAATAATCAAGAGCATGTGAGATAAATAATTACTTTCATTATATGTAAATGAGACTAATAAATGAAAAATTGGGACTAACGCAGTAGCACAAGAGAGTATACTTTTTTTTTCTTGTGCATCATGATTTTTTAATAATTTAACATTAAAAAATAAAAATCGCATTATATAGGGCTTAAATTTGAAATCTTTTATCACGAAAGTTTTAAATGCTAACTTTACTATCGTCACACCAATACGCGCACACTTGATTATACAATAATATTAATCATATTCTTATTGATTTGTACGTGGTACGGTAATTTAATCTAAATAACATACATTGGAATTCACCTAGCAAATGGATTTTATTTTTCCATTTGAATTCATCGTGTATGATGAATTTGACGGGGGCGGATTTTGGGATGTGGGAGTTGATTATGAGTTGGAAGCCAATAAATGTGTTATATGATGGAGGATAGTCTAAATATGATTTGAGAAAACTCCAGCACCCCTAATGTTACTATAATGGCGTTGAGGTTTTTTTTTTTTTTTTTTTTTTTGGGAGCAAATTGCCAAAATAAAGCCTCAACGCCATTATTGGAGGGAGAAAAAAATCCGAATCTCATTTCCTTTTGACTTGTAGATTGGCAGAGTTTGTGTAATGCTTCAGTTATTTGTCATTTTTGGGCAAACGATCATCTCCTTCTGAATTTGGACTTGATTGGAGGATTAGGTTGCAAGAAATTTGCAATTAGTCATTGGGTTTGTATGGTTTGGGTCTTATGGAAGTGGAGTGGAGTAATAAGGGTTTTATTTATTTATTTATTATTATTATTATTATTTTTAGAGTACAGTAATAAGGTTGACCTTTGGCAATTTCTTTCATACGAAAAAGTATATGTCCATATGTAAAAAAGTAGAATTGTATAAAATTGGGCCAGCACCCAAAATAAGGGCAGAGATGGGCTAATAAAATAAATCAAGCCCGAAAAAACCGCACAATATGGCCGGCCCGGTCAAATTCTTTTTCGCTATTATTTTTTCTTTTCTTTTTGTTTCTGAAAGGTTTTCATTAGTAGTACTCCGTATATTTCTTAATCAACAGCCGCGGCGTCACCAGCCTACAACTCCCACCGCCACCGCCGCGGCGGAGCAGTCGAATTGACTGAGCACTTCCTTTGCTGCCGCCCTTTGAAGTTAATCCCAGCTTCCCCGCCGCTGCCACTGAGCCGACGGTCCCGCCGGTGGTTCTCATTCCTACTCGTCTCATTGTTTAACGGTGAGTAGTTGTTTGTTTTTATCTTCTACGAAGAACGTTTACAGCTGATTCTATCATTTGCGACGCCTGGATGTGGACTTGTTCTTGTTGTTGTTGTTTTTTTTTTTTTTTTTTAAACCGACTCTATCAAATTTTTTTAGAACATAAAAGGTTGTTTTTTCTCCCTCTTCTTCTAGTGACTGCTGAACATGGTGCATTTTTCTAATTTGTGCATTTTTTTTTCTAGCCTAATTGTTGAATCCTTAAGTTCAGTGAGTAGAAATAGGCTCTTGACGTAAGCTTTGCCTTTTTTAGACTGGGATTGAAATCTTTGTTCGATGTTTAAGACTGTGCGACTGCCTTGTGAAAGTATATTTGAGAAATCATACATATGTTTATTTGCTGATCAGAACTAACTTTGCATTTTGTTTGGCAATTCTCTGTCGATGGATTAAATAAGTTAAATGTGATAGAAATGCATAGATGACGGCATTTGTCTTTCCTTGGTTATTGTATCAGTCCAATTGACGCTAAAAACATAATTGATTTCAATTGTAAAGAGTTTGACAGCTGATCTATCATGAATGTGTGCTGTTTTCTTGATAATAAATGATGAAGTAGAGTCTTACAAAGATTTTATGATACTCTCATCTTTGTTGCTGAACATATGGTTCTTCTTGCCCTTTAGTTATTTGTCGTTTAACCTGTAGCTGCTCCGGCAAAAGTTGTAAAATAAAAACAATTTTAGGGTGGCTTAAAAATTAGGAAAATGTTATTCATGGATTCTTATACTAATGGTGGCATCACGTGTGCTAGAAAATAGAAAGGAAATGGCGAAGAACAATCAATCTTAACAACATAAGGCAGCACTCTGAATTTCTATACAGATTATTTGGTTGTACAGTATATGCTTAATTACATTTATTCCGGCGATTTAGTGTTTTGAGGTAAAAGGAAATGATCGCAACTTGTGAGAGTGAAGAATGACTTATGAAATTTACATCTGCTTTCAGCTGTAAACTTCTTACACTTTTTCCTTTGATTTTCCTATTGTATTTGGTTTTGTTTTATGCTTTATTCTTTATGCACATTGCATTGTTAATTTTTTATTTTCTTTTCTGTTTATTCTATTTTGATTGAGGTGGCAGATTGTGTAAGGAAAAAATACAATTAAATAAATTTTAATGCATTGACATTTGGACTTTTATTGTTTTGCTAGTTTATATAAGTAGATTGGTGGTAATTGGGAAATACTTGTAAATAAACATTAAATCAGCCTCATCATCTTCAAGTTAATGGAAATTTTTGCGAGTGATTTGCCAGTGTAGAGGGGCATAGATATTATCAATAATAGTTAACATTACCTTGGAGTAAACATGAAGAGTTTATATATGACACTTTTCCTTAAACAGATATTGTATTGTCGATGACTGCACATTTTATTGCAATGTTAAAAGTTTGAAAATTTCATTAGCGATGGCAGGGTTTCTTTTTAGTTGCAAAGAAGAATCTCCTAATTTCCCTCAGAAAAAAAAAAGCAAGAAGACTTGCCAGTTTTCAAACTTCTCCTCAGTATCTCACAAACAGGCTATTATTTTGCTTAGTTTTTAATCTTTCTGTAGTTTATATTGTTTAGTCTTTTTCTATCATTGACAAGGATGTGACTTTGATGATCTGGATTTTCAGTTTTCTTATGTTTTTATATATTTTCTTGGATAATTAGTTATTTATTTTTATGTTTATGTATTGTTGTAGAATTAATATATATTTAGATATCCTTGTATATATATATATATAGGGAGTAAGACCTAGGGTTATAGACAAGATTTAAATCTATCCCTAATATAATAAAATATACGTATACATGGAAACCTAAACATAGTATTAATTTTACAACATAGATATTAATTTTTGACTTCAAAACGACATCGCTGAGGGCTGAACATAAGAGTGAAAATTTTGATTGTTTGGTCATTTATTGATATTCTGTTTACATTGGAGTGCGATTGTAAAAAGTCAAATAGCTTGGTTATTTATGTACAAATTACCCATTTCGTGGATCAGTATGAGTTCTGTGTGAAGAATGGAGCTAAATGGATGGGAAATGTGGGTGGGAGAAGCCATCGACAAACTCCACTCCCTTAAGATATTACGCTCTCTCAGACCCATTCATCAATCCGTCTCCATTCCTAATCCCGATGAACAATTTCGAGGATTTGATGGTCCGAACAAATGGGACAGAGCATCTGTTGAAGTCCGCATTTCTCAATCCACATTCCAAAAATGGTTGCACAACCTTCCCAGTTCAGGTGCTCTTCTATTTCTTTCCCACTTTCTTTTACTTGCCATTTTTACTTCTCTTCTCTTTTTGGAGTTAGGACTAGGAAGTTATTTGGGTGCATAGGAAAATTGCAATGAAAAATCATGGAATTAATTTTTGTTACTTACTTAATATGTATCGAGAGAATGGTTGAGGTTTACAGCTTCTCCTGTTTGAGGAAACAGATCAATATGAATGAATGAATGGAGAACTTAGTAAACTATCAAAGTATTACATTGACCATTTCCTTTATTTTCGGTTTTATTGAATTTTTAGGGGACGATAGCGATGTGGTATGTGAAAATGTCAGAGCCGGTGATAAAGCAGAGCCATCTGATGGGGAATTTAGAAAGTTAATTGTCTTCTCCGGAAATGATTACTTGGGATTGAGTTCGCATCCGATGGTTAGAGATGCTGCAACAAAGGCATGTCTGAATGCACCTCTTGAATTTCGTCAGTTATGACTAATATTTGTCTGTTATTGGTGTGCATGTATTTATTAAGTATGATCATTATGTAGGCAGCTCAAGAACATGGAATGGGTCCTAGAGGTTCGGCTTTGATCTGTGGCTACACTAGTTACCATAGGTTACTTGAATCATCACTAGCGTACCTAAAGCGAAAGGAGGTATGATTTCTATCTTTAGTTTTACTGAGATTGTATTTGTTGGAGGTTTCCGAATGTCCAGTGTTTCTTGATTGAGATTTCACATTAAAGAGATGCCGATTTTCCAAGTGCTGAAGCTTTTGTGGCCAGCACAAGTCTGCATGCAGTCCTTTTCTTGTATAAAATAATATTCTGTATAAATGTGTACTGAATAAACTATTTATGTATGTATAAATAATTTATCATTCTGTATCCGTGTTGCGAATGTTTTAAGTTTTAACTATTAGTTAGAATTAGTTGATTATCTTGAGACTGAATAAGGTACCTGTTCCTTGTGCTTCATGGCTAGCTATAACTGCTGTATCCTTTCATGGCAGAAAAAATCTAGAAGCAGTCTAGCAGAGATTTTTTTGGTTAATTGTAAAGTAATTCTAATCTCACAATACTGTGATAGTGTACACACGGATAGCACATCTGTTGAGCAGGTCATTGTGTAAAAAGCACAATTGTTTTTTTCATCAATTAGGCAGTTAAAATTTATCTTTAATTTTACTTTCAGTGGTTAGATTGTATTTAATCACCAACCTTCACGTCACTATGTTTTTTGTATTCAAAACTTATTTATCAGTGTTCTAATCTTAAATATTAGGACTGCCTTCTTTGTCCAACAGGCTTCTCAGCCAACATGGCCTTCATGACAGCAGTTGGAAATATTAGTAGGCTCATATCTGGTGGCAAACCTTCAAAAGATGAAAAAATTGCTATATTTTCTGATTCCCTAAATCATGCATCAATAATTGATGGTGTTCGCCTCGCCGAGAAACAAGGAAATGCTGTGGCATATGTCTACAGGCACTGTGATATGCACCATCTTGATGAACTATTGTAGGATTCCTTTGCATTAATCGTTCCATTGCCTTCATATTATCGAAAATCGGAAGGCTTCCACTGACTGTTTGATTAACAGGTCAAACTGTCCAATGAAGAAAAGAGTTGTTGTAACTGATAGGTTAGTCATTCATTGCAGTCATTGAATTGAAAATATTTTGCTCAGTATTCTGTATTTAATCTGTAATAGTTCATATAATTAGCTGCCACCAAGATAGTGTATTTTTGACGAAATAGCTTTTACAAGATGCATATGGAGTAAATATAGTGACTGACAGTTCATACGTTGTTAGGTTGAATTTTAATCTTTAGTTATTAGACCTTGGACTTCTTTTTTTGTAAATGTCATCTTTGTTGTGAAATTCAAATTTGAGACGAGATTGGTTGGTGATGAACTGATGTACCTTTCCTCCTCAATATAACATTAGAACCAGACCAATTGTAGTTTCATTGTTTTCTTTATCATGGAGGTGTGAATTTCGTGCTACTCCTAAGACAATCTGAAACTATAAATATGAAGACAAGATTCCTCTGTTTATGTAAATGGTTCTCATGTGCTCCATTCAGCTTCAGAAATCTTTTTGATCATAACATCTCTGAACTTTGGTTACTATTTGTTTGTTTTCCAGCCTGTTTAGCATGGATGGAGACTTCGCACCCATGGTTGAGCTAGCAAAGCTCCGTAAGAAGCATGGATTTCTGTTTGTAATTGATGATGTAAGCATCGTATTTGTTTTATTTCTATTCTGGTAAAATGAATTACATGCTGGTAAGCCACTATTGCTGCAGAAAAGAAATATACTTGCTTTCACTCAAACAAATAGCATCAAGGAGCACTCTCCAGATGAATTGTGATAGTGTATTTCTCTCAGTGCTCTTATGCATTCTTGATGGCTCTGTTTTAGTCTGTTATTGTGTTCCACATATATTTTTGGCTGGCTCATTTTTCCTTTGCAATTCTAGGCTCATGCTACATTTGTTTGTGGACAAAATGGTGGTGGTGCTGCTGAAATGTTTGACTGTGAAAATGATGTTGATATTTCCATAGGCACTTTGAGTAAAGCTGCGGGTTGCCATGGTGGATTCATTGCATGCAGGTAGTATCAAACACTTTTAATTCATTTTGAGATACTTTATATACTACTACTTCATAATGCTAGACTCAATCTTTTCATAATTCTTGATCTGGATTCGAAATTTTCATCACATAGAACTTCAGATAATAACATGGATTTCCAATACATCAAATATAAACTCAAGGTCAACTTAAGGACTAAATTTATAAGTCACACCATTAATGATATTTCTGAACAAGTTCAATACATTAGACGTAACTCAAGTTATATCGTTCCAGCTCAGCATCAAGTCGATCGTGTGGCAATGTTGGATACTTGGATAAGAAGACTTTAATCCATATCTGATACAAGTGATACAACCCAAAGCATTATTTTTTTTGAAGATAATCAACCTGTACCGAGTTGCATGCTTATATTCTAGTTTGTTGAGCATTTTACAACAATTACTAATTATTTGGTTAATCGCGGAGTAAATTATTCATGTGTTTTATGTCATGTTGATGGCAGCAAGAAATGGAAATTGCTCATCCAATCTACGGGTCGTTCTTTTATATTTTCAACTTCTACACCAGTGCCTGTTGCTGCTGCTGCCCTTGGTTTGTTTCTTAAATTTGTCTTGGCACATATTTGTCATTTGGTTTATAATACATTCTTTTGTCCTGTAATAAGATGATATAAGGAAGAGACTTGATTTTTTCCTTCATAATTATGCTACATACTATGTGTATCCCTAGTAATAGACCAAAATAATTGCTCTTTATAATATTTCAATTTTGCATTATATTAATTGGTTCATTGCTGTTGAAAATGAGGATAAACACTGAACCATGACTATGACTATCTGTATGTGCTAAACCATTTTCCCTTATATTTTGCCTACTTGCAGCTTCTGTCTTTGTTTCGAAGAGGGAAGCATGGCGTAGGGTTGCTATACAGCAACGGGTGCATGAATTCCGTGCTTTGACAGGAATTCCAGTAGAAAGTCACATAATTTCACTTGTTGTGGGGAGCGAAGAAAAGGCCCTGCAAGCTAGCCGGTCAAATTTTCTCTCCTTCTACACGAGTATATTCCGGCTTTGTGGTGACAGTACCTAACATCTTCATTTTCATGAAACAGGCATCTTTTAAAATTAGGTTTTCACATAACAGCAATCAGACCTCCAACAGTACCTCCGAATTCCTGCAGGTTTGTTGAACTTGTAGGGATTATTATAGTTAAGTTGGAAATAGCAATTTATCGGATTATATTTGTGTGAAATCTCAGATTAAGGATAACTCTGAGTGCGGTGCACACGATCGATGACTTAAGGAAGCTGAGGAATGGGCTTGTTGAGTGCATTGATCTGAAGGAGATCCAGATTCTTAGCAGCAGTTGTTACTCCAAGCTTTAATTGCAATTTTAGCTCTTTCAATTAACAATTTTAGCTATGTTCGCATGCTACTAATGATTGTTCGGGCATGGGTTCGTTTACCGTATGTTTGCTCTTCGCATTGTCCGAGACCCATGCTAATTCTCTCCTCCCAACTTCTCTCTAATTACTGGGGTTAGAGGAAACAATTGAAATTACTGGAATTGTTGGAAAATTGATTGATTTATGAATTTATACTGGATTTTTTGAAAAATTGCTTGGGAGTTGGGAGATTCCTTGAAGAGTTTGGACAATTCGAACTATTTTATAAATCATTTTGTGGGGCTGGGATAGTTGAACGATTTTCTAAGATAGTTTCAGTAAATACGATTACACTTGGAAGTAATTATAAATGTGATAATAGCTCCATTACGCGGGCGAAATCTTGGAATATTTTATAATAACAAAGTCGAGAGATTGTTTTGGCCATGAAACTATTAGAACTATTTGTACTATTTTGTGTCAAGTGAGAGAAAAACCGCATAGAACATAGAGAAATGTAAAAGGATTGAAAGCCAGTTGAAAAAAAAACAAAAAATGCCGACAAATTCGCCAATAAGTTTTTAGGACCTTTATACCGAAAATTGTAAGTCATTGGATTTGTTGAATTTGCTTGATTTGTTACTGGAACTGTTGAGAATGCTTAATTTGTGGATTTATACAGGATTTATTGTTCAATTTGTTTAAAAAATGCTAGGAATTCTGGAAGATTTTGGTACCATCGGAGCTATTTTATAAAATCGTTCCAAATAGTATCATTTCGTGGAATAGTTTCAGTAATACTACTTCCATTTCATCGAATATGATCCCTTTCAATATGGCCTATTCTGGCACATTTTTCACGCTTCTTGATGATGGATTTTAAAATGGATTTTTGAAGATTGTTTCTTTTACGGGATTCTACGACTGTTAGAGTATCCCGTAAAAGAAACAATTCTTCAAAAATCTATTTTAAACTCATCATTAAGAAGCGTGAAAAAACATGCCAGAATAGGCCATATTGAACGGGTCATATTCGACGAAATGGAGGGAGTATCATTTTGTGAGGCCTACGCATTGGAAACTAATCACACTACGTATTTTGTAAATTAATGCCAATAATTTTATCATGTGGACGAAGTCTTGGAACTATATTGAGACTGTTATAAAAATCATCTTAATAACGTTTCAATAATAGTTTGCTTTTTTAAAATTTAGGTTGAATAAAATCTTTTTATGAAAATAATAATAATAATTGTTTGTCGCTCATACCATTAATTAAAGTGAAAAACTAGTTCTCCTCACAAAAAAAAAAAAAAAAAAAAAAGAAAAGAAAAAATAAAATAAAAAATGGAACTAGTTTAATTTTAAACCAAACAAAAGGGAATCAAATTAGGGTTCTTATGCTATCTTCGCTAAAACCCTAAACCCCATTCAGCACCAATTGGGCGCAATAGCCTCTAAAAAAGCCTTTGATTCTTGTTGATAGATCAATGGCCGCACTGGAAGAGTGCGAGGCGAATTTGGTGGTGACTCTTCCCCCATCCAAGGCGCAATGTGCCAGCGACGCCATTCTCAGTGGGCTAAGCTCTCTGCTCTTCACGTAAGTTTGGCTGTAACTTGAATTTAGATTCTCTATTTCCAAAGTTGTAGTACAATCTTGTTGGTGGATAGGTATTATTAGACTTCGGGTTAAGTTTTGCTGCACATTTTATCCTATGATATTGTTTTTGCTAAATATTTCTCAAATCAAGTGACTTTATCTCTTATGTTTTAGATTAAATTGCTTCCTCGTACAACAGATAATTAATTTTTTTTTTCTTAAGATCAGAACCGTATAGAAAATATAATACTCACCCAATCTTTGCATGAAGATATTAGAACTAGTTTCTTATATATTAGATGTTGATGCTTTGGGTTTTTTAAGAAAAAAAAAAGAAAAAGTTTTCATGCTGTGGTTTTGGTCTCATTTTATAGGTTTTATAATTTTGCTAAAAGTCATGTTTTTGTGATATGTCTGAAATTATTGGGTTTTTTTTGGTGATTTTGCTACAAGTCTACTTTCTATATTATAAGTGGAGTTTTTCTGTAACGGTGTTTGAGTTAGTTTCTGATTTTCTATGATGTATCTAAGCTCATGTATCAGGTTTTAAAGAGTACACTTGCATGCTTTCAAGTTACAATTTTAGTCGAACAATTTTTATTGCTCTTAGTGGTAATTGGTTATCATTCCATTTGATCATTGAGTAAGTGATACTTTCACTTGTTCTCAAATGAAGTTCCGAATCAATGCTAGCTATACCGTAATATGCAGCCTTCCCATAAACCATAAGTATAATTAGACAAATAAAATAAACTTTTGTAGCCTAGTTGTTGTTTATTCAGCGACTGTAAGTGAGTATCGATTTAACTACTTAGTGTTTCCAGAAAAAGGCAAAATCAACATGACTGTTGATTTAATTTTTTATTTTATTTTTCTTTCTGAATTTGAATAGATTCGACTAAATGATTAATGGCGATACTTGAAGTGAAAATATATATGTTTCGTTCATCTGTGATGGATCATGGGTCCTTTTGAATTCTATTTCTTTTCTAATTATTTCTGCTAGCAAATCAGGATTCTCTGGTTAAATTTTAGAAATTGGGCCTTATACGAGAATATTTTACTGCATGATAAAAATATGTATATGATATGTAAGTAATGTAACTATTGTATACGTGTACATTGCTGAAAGTTGTTGAGATTGCCATTTCCTAATATCAAAGGGCGACTTTTGGTAGGGGGAAAAAAATCTACTTTTGCTATTACGTGGAAATTGCAATTCTCCCTATATTTTCTGCTTGTGTTTGGTTTATTTTTGTATTTTCTTGGATGTCTAATTTTATCCTTTTCTATAGGTATAATGAAACTTTTGGTGGAGTTGTATTGGCATATGATCCAAATATACGTTCTAATTTAGCAAAGATTCTTCCCGGAATTTTTCCATGTTTTGGTGTGCAATTGAAGGCTAAATTGTTGCTTTTCAATCCAAAGCCTGACATGGTTTTAGGTAATTTACCTACTTGTGGTGCATTTCCCTTTCCAGTATAGTTATAGTAATGCCCAAGAAATATTAAGATTAGATAAGTTTAAGAGGTAAATTTTGTTGAGTTGAGACTTTTTGATTTATGTATTTCAGAGGCGGAGGTAGTTAAGCTTACTCCCCATTCCATTCATGCTGTGGTTCTTGGTTTCTCTTCTGCTATAATAGCACATGGCGACATTCGTGATGAATTCCAGCATAAATTTGTAAGTGTTTTGGTCTTGAAATTTGGTACATTAGCATTGTTGTGTATGAAGGTACTAAGGCTTGGTGCATAATCATTCTACTGCAGAAAGGTGGAGAGGAAATTTATGTTAGTCGAACTCACAAGAAACATAAGATAAAAGTTGGGACCATTCTACGTTTCTCTGTGAAAAGGTGAATGGCAAACCCTTCTATTTGAATTTGGATTCTTCTGATTTTTCCAACATTTGATGCCTAGAATAATCTTACAATTAAAACTTACTATATTCTTTGCATTGATGTGAATTTGAGGAGAGGATCTTTGCTTGCTAAGTACATTTATTTTGATATATTTGATTGAGTGTAGCCAATCATAGGAGTTCTCATATTCTACCTTTATCTAAAACTAGAAGATAACTATTGAAGATTCTCATAGTGTGTTTTGGAGGGTTCTTTTGTTTTTGTTACTAATATATGTTAGCATTCTTGTGCAGCTTTGATGAAGAGATCCTTCACATGTCAGGATCCCTACTTGCTCTTCATACAGGATGTGCTCGATGGCTGGATAAAAACTTAGACGAATGGTCTAGAGCTGATAGGTTTATTCATCTTAACATCTGTCTTTTGTCTAGTATTATATATATATATCCATCTTTATTCTTGAAATGATGATGCAGTACTGCTTCAAAAAGGAAGACTGGGAACGTACAATTAGAGAATGATAGAGTGATGACCAATGACGAAACAACTTCGAAAAATGATGAGCAGATTGAGAAATCGAAAAAAAGGAAAAGATGACAACATGTAGTTTACTGAACGAACATACATCCATGATTCAGAGACTCAGATAAGTAAGTAATTTTTTTATTTTTTTTTTCTGGAAACTTGTAATTGAACTGATGTGATGCTGTTCTCTGCACCTCCCTATGTTCTTAGCCCTGGATGGCTGGATCAATATATTTCAATGACTCCATTTCTCTTAGTGGTTTATTGGTTGTTCACTAAGCATCCGCTTGTTATAGCCATTTTACGGTTCTTGACAATTTGAATTGAACTCATAAATTGGATTGAGTTTAGATGCTATTTATTCAAATGCCCAAGTACTTGATCATGGCTTCTCATAATTAGATTTTAGTTTGTGAATGGGATAATGCTCTTGAATTCTTAGATTTATTTACTAGGTCTAGCAGAGGAGATTTCATTTGTAGAGTTAGCCTTTTCTCTTTTCTCATGTGATATACGGCTCAGAACTATGCTTCCTTAATCTTGAACTCTAAGTCTGTCTCATTTGCATTTAGTCCTCATCTTTAAGTCTATTTCTCCTTTGTATCGTAACCATAAACTTACACGCTACAAATCCAGTTTTAAGAGAAAATGACGCCCAAAAGGAATATATTTTTCTGAATGAAGTCACACGATAGCTCACCGATCCTGCCTACCATGCAGTTATGCTTCCACATGCATTGGACATAGAAGGAGTGAAGTATAATTTTGTCAATCAATGTAGTTGTGAATGTTACTACTAAGATTGTGTCTCTCATTTAGGTTCTGTCACTTATTAGCGTAAAGGTCCTTTATTGCGATTGTTCAGTTGATTGTCTAGCTTAAAATTGCAGCTCTAGAGAATGCTGCAAATTGCGATACTTTAGAAATCTTTATAACCAATTATATGGTATAATCTTCGTATTTATGTGTGCTAATGCTAAGCATGCGTGAAAGGATTATGTTTGAGAGGAAATGTTTCATCGAGTTTTACGAGGAACTGATTTTGCATACCCTGGTATTAAGTACTCGCCTTTTGCTTGTGTTGAACAATCCATTTCAAATCCAGCTGTTTTTCGGGGCCACCATATAAACTAGATTTAGCAGTTTGTGATTTTAGAGAAGTTGTGATGCTACAATTTATGTATATTGCCTCAAAATCTTTGATCATTAGGTGATGCAAGTCCTCTACATGGGACACATGTCAAAGATCAATAGCGTTCTAGTATATAACAACTTTTGAATTATTAGATTTTCATATGCCATAAGAGAATCAGACGGCAGGAGATCTTGTTATTTATTGAATTACAGCGATTAATTAAGCATGGTTTGATCTGATGCCCCTATTATTGATATGGCATGTCTTATTTCAGTAACAAAAAAAAAAAAAAAAATGGTATGTGAGAATTTATGACAGCTGAACCACAAATCTGAGTAGGATCATGATTCTTGATCAACTTAGGTATGGCGGCCTCATCATTAGAAACTCCATATTCCCTTTTAGGGCCCCACCACAATATCCAAATGAAAATGAAAGGCTCTTGAGAGAGAGAGAGAGAGAGAGAGAGAGAGAGAGAGAGAGAGAGAGAGAGAGAGAGAGGTTATAAACTTATAATAGGTAGGTAAATGATGCTCTGAGCTGCATCTTCCTCCCATGTGCAGGTTGGAATTTAAAAAGAGAAGAATACAGAGATGGTTGTGGAAGTATTTGCCGTTCAATGAGGACCCTTAAACATGTCTTCCCTTCTTATTATACTATAGTTTTTATATATGCTATTGAAAATGTGGTCATATCTTTCTTATTTGACAAGAACAAGATAATTTACTTATTTTCTAGTATTTGAATTCTATGGGAAAAGTGTGCAGTAGTTTGGGTGGAATATTTGTTTGGTTTACCATAACAAATTATATCTTCACCTACTTGCTTGTAATAATATCTTCTCCTCTCTGAAATGGGATTTTGAAAATATCTCCCTCGATGTGATTGAAGCATCTTTAGATTTCTATGCATTTGGATTGAAGAACTGTAACACTTACTGACTACTACATTATGTAATACTACATACATTCCACCATACTAGTTACATATTAGTTACATATGGATTGGGCACAGAACCAATGAAGGGGGAAATATGTGACTATAATCAATGTTAAGGAGAGAGAGTTAATTGTAGTTAATTATTTTTTGTCATATAAGGAAATGGGACTAGTGAGTGAGACGAACAAAAATGACAAATGAGACTAATATAATGGGATGAAGATAGTATATAAACTCTTTCCCTTCCTGAAAACATTGCTCTTATTTCTGTTTCAAGTCGTCACCCAAAACCATGTACCCTCCATTTTTTTTGATATGGATCAACTACAATACTTTTTATACCCTTTTAATATGACATTTATTACATTTACTATCTATGACAACCACTTAATAATCTACACTCACAATGAAGGTGAGACTCAATTTCTACTCACAGAAAATAATACTATAAGTCAATTACATTCTTTCTTAAAACTTGTGCCAATTAAATTGCGACCGAGTTTTTGTAGACGAAGGGAGTATATTCTTGATTAATTTCACTATATGTGTATCAATAGTCATAGATTATATCTTGCATTATTGTGATTGATAAAATTTGCCAAAATCAATAATCTCTTAGCTTGTACTCTCTTCTTGTGGTTATGAGTGTTAGAAAAGTGTATGATGAATTAGGGATGACAATGGGGTGAGGCTGGGTATTGTTTTTTCATCCCTGTATCCGCCCTAAAAAATTCCCCACGAACCCAAATAAATTAAAACGGGGGCAGGGTTGGGATTACCCAGTGGGGGGAAGGATGCTTGTCGATTACCCGTTAATATTTTATTTACTAAGAAATATATTTTTTTGTAAACAATAATAATTAAAATTTATAATTATTAAAAATAAAAAATAATGGTGAATTTATTAATAAAATATTAAATTTATTAAATAATGGTAATTAAATATTAAATTTAATAAAAATTAAATATAATTTAAAAATATAAATATTAAGTTTTATAATTGGGACAGGTACAGGGTGGGTATCCATAAACCCGCACCCGCACCTGCCCCGAACCCGATTCGGACACACGGTTTTATACCCGAACCCGGCCAAGACCCCAACCCCGACCCCAAACATCTCCCCCCCCCCCACGCCATTATTAGAAGCGGGTACCTGCGGGCAAAATTGTCTATCTTTAGAAGTAATCGTCATTGTACTTTTAAATTTTGTTTCATTTTGTCTGCTATAGTAGCGAATCCTCTTTCCGAAATACGACATATATGCAAACCCACGCATCAATGTAGTAATATAAGTTGGACTCGTTTTGAAATGTTTGACTGAGATGTCTTGATACTAAATTTGTATAGAGATTAAACTATTTGAAGTTTTTATAAATTATGACAGGAGTGAAATTATAGAAAATTTATTAGTTAATTAATTGAAATATTGCATAATTAGGACTTGTATTACACATCTCACCTAGGAGGTGAGATACAAATCAATATTATTCATTTTGAATTCTTACTTTATACAAAACCACATATTTTCAACCAAACTACTGTAGATGTTAAAATATTATAGGTATATTATACACCATTATACCTCGTAGCAAATGAGCCCTATATATGATATACACTATATTAGTAGATAGTGTAGATACAATATTATTATGAATTAATGGATAATATATTTTCAAAAAAATTTTCTTCCCGTCACATTCAAAATGTAGTGTCTTCTTTTTTAAGTTGTCACGTTCAAAATGTATGATTTTTTTTTTTGAAAATATTAAACATTCAAAAAGTGTGAATCCTATTACTTTTTCTATACTTTACATATATTTTCCTAATTCTGATGTCCAAAATAAACATAACATTATTCTATACTTTTTTCTTAATTCTCGTGTCCAAAATAAATACTACTATAATATTATGAATGAGAACAAAAGGAGTAATTATTAGTAAAGAAAATATGATACTCCGCCGGTCCCAATCATATAGTCGCAAATTCTTTTCACAAAGATTAATAATTAAAAATGATGTAGAAAATCAAGTTGTTTGAGTAATAATATTCCTAATCTAACGTATCCTTTCAGCCAGTCTATGATTGATTCAAAGAATTAGTCAACACATGTTTATTAAAATATAATGGTATTTATGGGGTAAAACCGAAAAGAATCCACACACACACATATATCTACAGAAAATTGCTACGTATACTAGTGGTAAACACAAAATTGACTGTATAAGGCAGGAGAGAGTGACATAATTGATCATAATATATAATTATTCATATAAAAAAAATATTAAATGCATTTAGGTGAGAAATCGATTCTGATATCAACCATAATTTGTTCTAATTATGACACAATACCATTGATATATTTACTCGGATGTGTAAATAAGTATTGCAATAGACTCGAGCTCCGAATAGAAATAATTAATGGTCGAGCGAAGAAAAGAAAAATGGTTAATTACACCAAAGAATTAAGAAATTGTCAACTATATATTCTTCTACAAGATGGAAAACCTTTGCATCACGTATAATTTATTTATTTTTTACTTTAATTTTTTTTCTTTACTTTGTGCCAGACCAGATCCTAAAATAAAGTTTTAATATGCTCAAAACTTAAAAATGAAAAACTTCTAAAAAATAAAAAGAAACAAAAAATAAAGAAGGAGAAGAGTGGAACTATAATTAATGTTGCCATGTTTGAATAAGTAAGATTAATTCAATCATTTGTTTAAAGTGGAGGCAATCATTTATATCATAATCTAAAGAAATAATAAAAAAATAAAAAAAACTACACTAATCATGATTAAGTTGTCAACGTCGTAGTTGCCATTATCATACTACTGTTCATATTGCTCATAAATTAAATACGTAATTATAAAAAGAATCTCATCACTAGATATAAATTACTGTAATATATATACATACATGCTAGGGAGTAGGGACAATTAATTTATCTTTACAGAAGAAATTAAATATTTACTAAAGTGAGGTTATTTATTGAGTTAGCTCCTTGCAGTGCAGATGGTTCCAATCTCAACTGAACCCGAATAACTCGAAAAATGAATTTTGAAATTTTTTATAAACCAAACCTCATTGTTCTATTTTTCACGTGTTTATTTTCTTTTTCCCTTTTACGTTTTCTAACAAAACAAGATCACGTTCAAAAAAAAAAAAAGATCATACGCATCTTTTTTTTTGATAATCTCGTTTCCATGTATCGTCAAAGTAAGAGAAGAATAATAAATATATTAAATTACAATACTCATAATACAAGTAGTAAACAAGTTATAATACTTGAATACCAATTTGGACTAGAATTAATTAGGAGTGTACTATCTGATGAACATAGTGAAAATATCATGAAAACGATTAGAGGCTTGTTTATAATCCTAGATGTGATAATATGTACCTAAAACTTGTGATTGGGATGAGATTTGAAGATGGTATTATAGAGGATGGTAGAGAAATATACTTTAGAAGAGTTACTAAAATCAAATGGAAGCTTACTGCAATAAGCTTGCAAATGTAGCTGTTATGACAGTTTAGTAAAAGCTAATGGGCCTTTTATTATTAAATTATAAAAAGAAATACATTAATTACCTGAGAATTTGATTGTGTAGAGTCCATGACTCATTAATATAGTAGGCAATCACCACCATATATATTCTCTCTTCTTTGATTATCTGATGTCCACATATTAGTTGTACATAATTGTAATTCTACCAGTGTTGGCATTCAAATAATTCATTGTTTTCTCCTTTTCAACCTCATATATCTTGAGTATATATTTTTTGATGGAGTTTCTAGACACGTGGTTGAATAATTGTTTAATCGAGCTCACAAAATTTCTAAAAAAATCCTTCATGTTCAACCATATTAAGAGGATACTATGCAAAATGATCATCTTGGCAAGTTGTTGTCTTGAATTCTCTTGATCAAAAGAATATGTTCCAAATAAAGTTCATCTTTTTTCTTCTTAGGATTCAAGATTTCTGGTCTTATGTCTCTGTTTTTTCGGAGCGGACACATCTTGTAATGCTCATACAAGTGTTTGGTTTTGTTCCTACTTGATCCGATCAATTTTCTTTGACAATAATTGCACACTGCCTTATTTTCTCCATTGATTTTCTGTTTTTCTTTTAATGCTGCAAAACAATCGAAATTAATTTTCTTTTTTCTAGTGTCAATCTCCAAATCAATTATTGGTGGGGAAGATCTTTGTATCTCAAGTTGTCCTTCGTTGGATAGAATTTTCTTGGAAACTTCTGTCATTGTATGTGAAATTTGTTCCCTATAATTATAAAATACAAATAAGAATAAATTTATCATGTAAGGGTAAATTTTTGTGTTAGTTCACTTAATTAAAACAGTCAGTACGAGACCGAATGAAATATGTATGCTCAAATTGTAAATCCAACCTTCTAGCAAATAAAAATACCAAGAATATCATCGCAGTAGCCAAGTTTTGGATTACAACAAAGGATAAACAAGGATCAACACATGCAATACCCATGTCTCGGCATGCAATCACGTGTAAGCTTGCAAAGGTGTATTGATATAGTGTTGGGATGTGATTCACGTGAATGGCCTAATGACAACAGAATGATGCCCAACGAGAACCCAACAATAGAAAGAACACACACGTAAACATATAACTTCACACGACTCAATTTTAGTGACAAAAACCATACACGAACAAAATCTACTCATATTCAGCTTTTTCATCTCTCACTTTTCATAGATTTCTATGTTGAAAATTCAAATCTCCTCATTAAAAATTAGATGTATTCTAAATAATACGTTAAGGAATGATATAATAATAATAAAAAAACGAAGGCACATACCTGATCTTGAAAAAAATAGATATGTAGTTGGTTGACTTCCTTACAATCGGTAGCTCTGCGTGAATAAATTTGTAGGCAATAGAGTATGATTTTTCTTTTTAGTACAACAACAAAGAAAATTAGAAAGAAAAAATGAAGATGAAGAGTTAATGAAGTCTATCGTATAAAGGGCTTCAAGAATAAAAGATGGTAAATAATTGGTGAAGTTAATTACTTGTGGAAGATGATGAGTCTCCATAAATATGAAAAACCTCTAAAAAGATTAAGTGTAATTTTTATAAAAATATATTATGTGTTAAGCTTAATCGTGGCGAGTGCGAGGCGGGTACCTATAAATCCGGCCCCTCCCCAAACCTGATTCGGGTATAAGCTTATATACCCGACCCCGATTCCAGATTTTGCCCCCGATCCCGCCCAGTAGGAGCGGGTACTAGCGTGTACCCAAACCTGCCGGTAAAATTGTCATCCCTATACAAGACTATACTACTATGTTCCTTAACATTTGAACATGCTGAACTACTTAAGAGTATTTTACATCATTCTATTATATATCATCTTTTCAGAGAATTGTTATTAGAGATTTTTGAATCTCATCAAAAGCAAAAATCATCCCGGTAAGTTCCTCTTTTATATTATATTCTCAACAATCTATCATCACCACACAGAGTCCAACGACAGTTTCGTCTATCGACAGACATGAGCATCCTGTCCAACGAGAAGCATATCTCAAGAATCAATATATAAATCATGTTGTCTCTAGATATGCCCTAATGGGACTTCTATGGAACGCAACCCACAATGCTCCTAAGTACGTGAAGTATCAAGCTGAAGACCCATGCCTATAACGAAATAAATAAAACCTTTTTTTATTTCCATAGTTTCATGACTATAAAAAAATTAATAGCAATTAGAAAGCTTAAGAAATAAATGAATTAAAACTAAAAGAAAATAAAAGTAGGTTGTACCATCGTATGTAGGCAATCAATGGAAAATATCAACTACAGTTTTGAAGTATTTTTTAAACTCCATACATGTATGGCGGCCATGATCCAACCACTCGTGCAGCTAGAAACACAAATTACAATTCACACTTCCGTCTAGAAGATTTGGCCAACATTTATACATATCCACCATATCTTGATCAAAATCTTTACTCTAATAGATAACAGTCATCAGAAAAATATATAGTTATAGTAGTTCATTCCAAAAAGTTTGTTAATTATTTTTTTTAAAGATTGTTTTTTAGGCATTTCTTACACTACTGAGATATGAAGATTCTACTGGATGAACATTGTGCTCTTGCCAAAGGCCGTGCAAAGTTAGTCTCTACTTCTCGTGACCAATTCTACAGCCCCATCGAATGCAAACTATAAGTCCGCACCCCATTGGTGGCGGTGACAGAGGTGTAGGCCCTGGCTCAGACGCATGCATATACTTAGGCCTCCATATCATTTTCTTACTTTGCCTCGATATAGTCCTACTCGGGACATGACATATATTAAGAAGAAACAAGCTAGCAATGCAATGAGAGAACTAGAAGGTTAATATCATATTAACATTGTAATATGATAAAAATGTCATGCTCAAATTCCTTCGCAAAATAACAAGTAAACTAGCAAAATTATTTTGCACACTTTGATGTCTAATGCAACATACTATTAATTTGTTGTAGTCTTTTAACTATTGTAGTGCTGCCCGAAGAGAATATAAATGTAAATTTTTAAGATACAAATTACTCCTCATTTTCCCATGTAGAGAAAATTAAAATTTATGCACTGCATCAACATTCATATAAAAAAATATTGATCATTAAATTGACTAATTGAGACATCCATCTTCATATTAACATGAATGTTGACCAGAATTTGCACAAAATATTGTGTGCATGAATTAATTTAAGTGAAAATCACCAACTTCATCACACGTTTAGACCATAGCTCATCAATATGTTGTAAAGAGTATAATTTATGAACCACATCTATATCGATCTAAAAATATTGTCGGACTCACTCAAACCGTGTAAAATAACTTTTGAAATGTGAATAATGGAATAACAGTCCATTCTCACGTTATAAAATACGACAACAAAAGGAATGACGTAGAACAACAAAAGAGTACACAAGTTGATGTAAATTTTAGTCATCAACCTAATTAAATCGGCAGTTAAATATCATGTTATGCACTCTGACTGCACCAGATTACATTATTACTTGCCATGCTTTCATAAAAAAAATCATCAACACATCTTCAATCGATACCACATGCTATGTAAATAAGCAATTCACAATGACAAGAGAGTAGAAAAGCCAAAAGACAAGAACTGAAGATGCATTAGAACTATCATTTGGTACCCGAACATGCTCTAAATAGAATAAAAATCACATGTAGAATTTTCATGAAGCAGCACATCATGAGTAAAGTCGTCTGATTTCTAGTAAACAATGTCTAATAAACAGTACAATCGATTGTATGATTCAAAAACGAATGTTTACCAAGTCAATCATGAAACTAAAATCCCAAATTTACTAAGACTCTGCATTGAAGAGAAACCCTCACATTTATAGGGGACGAGTGAAATAAAATTTTTCCTTAAAAAAGAACGTTATAATAAATCTGTGGGGTACAATAGTTCTCATGAATCATGAAAACATCAAAAGAAACGGAAAAAAAATCATCAAATTTAGCCACCAAATTTTTCTTTGTCCCTCAAAAAGAGGACACACTTCCATACTAATGTGATTACATATTCAAATGAAATCTACCCACCGAATATTTCATTTCATATTTGTATTGCTGCTACTATTTAGCTACCGAATATTTACTTGAGGTAATAGGGTATTCTACCCACTTTTAGATAAGAAAATCAAAATATACCAACCCCTTTTAATATACACTCATAATACCCAAATTTTGGAAATGGGACTAAGTTACCCCTACCCCCTTCCTTATTTCCTTATTTCTCATTCTTTTTTCTTTTTTTTCTACCAACCTATTTTTTCTCTCTCTCATTCACGCATTTGAATCTGAGAAGCAAAGATCTCCCCAAAATTCACCACCACCGCCACTAGTCCTCACCCCCTTCCAATTCTTCACCATCACCGCCGCCGGTGACAGCGCGAGCAGCGAGTCAACCAGTCGCCTGGAATCTGATCGCGAAGATGCAAAAAATTGTAACAGTTTTTGTTCTTTGATGATTCCGGGCTGAAAACTCTGCCAAAATAGACGAAACTACCCGAAAACATATTCTACTCATCAAGAGGTTTCAAACGGTAGGTCGCTCGTCGAAAATTGACCACTGGTGAGGTCAGAATGGAGTCAGGAAGTCTGCACTGCTGCAGAACTTGCGATGTGCGTCGTCTTCTCCGGCAAATTTCTCTGTCGTTTCTTCACCATAACGGGCGAGCCACCCCTTCATCTCTTCGTCTTCCCGAAGAGAACAAAGCCCAACGGTCAATTGAATCATCGGTATTCGGATCCGGCCGGAAAATGACCGGAAAGGCAGCATCCGAGATCTGGAAAATTCTAGATCTGTAAATTCATAGGTACGTGGTACGAATTGACCGATATTCGTACCAATAAATTCATGCTTAATTATGTAATTCGTACTATATTTGTACCAATAACTTCATTTCTGTCTTTGGTTCTCAAGAAATTAGTTGTTATTGAGATATGTGAATGGTTTTGATTTCTTGAATAATACACGTGTATTTGTGCTTTCTATTCTCTGGCTTGCTGTTGTTAGGTAATTTGTTTTGGTTTGATTGATGTTTGAGAATGAATTTTATTTGGATGTGTTCGATTTTGGGACTGATTTTGAGGCAGATACATGTTTTCAAATGTAATCGGTACGAATTGACCGATATTCGTGCCAATAACTTCATGCTTAATTATGTAATTCATACTATATTATAGGTAATCGGTACGAATTGACTTTCGTACCAATAATCATGTACTTATTTATATAATTGTGAAATTCTTGACCAAGTTTTGGTACGAATTTGATATTCCGTATCTCTTTTAGAAAATATTTTGTAAATAAATATTTGTGCTATTGGTAGGTACGAATATTTATATTCGTACATGTTCGTACCACAATTGATCTTGTTTTGGTACATATTACACATTTCGTACTTGTTCCATGTTGGTCACAATTAGTCTTGTTTTTGTGTATTTGAATCTAGAATGAATTATGAAATTCTTACATGATTTTTAGTACGAATTTGACATTTTGTATATCGTACCACTTCCCTATTCATACCAAAAAAAAAATATAACTGAAAAAATGAAAAAAAAGACTAAAAAAATGAAAAAAAATATATTAAAAAACAAAAAATAAAATAAAATAAAGAAAAGGAAAAGGAAAAATAAAATAAAAATAAAAGATGAAAAAAGGCTGGAAAAAATGAAAAAAGAAAAAAAAAGTTGAAGAAAATTGAAAATTAAAAAATATAATAAAAAAAGAAATAATGAAAAAAAACAAATGAAAAAAACATAAATAAAAAAAGAAAAAAGAAGAGAGATGAATGAGAGGAGGGAGTTGCCCCCATGTGCATAAAAAGACAAAAATATGGGCATTTGAGGAAGAAAATCAAAGTTTGGGTATTTGGGTTGTAAATTAAAAGTGGTGGGTATATTTTGATTTCCTTACGTGAGAATGAGTATTTAGTGGTTTGCCCCTATTTACTTACCCCTATCATCATTACATATTCTTTACTTTTTTTTTATTTTTTTTTAATCTAATGACTAAGGGTAAGCATAGTAAAATTACTTAGTTTCTTGATATGTACAATTTGTTTGCTATGGACATTTAATTGGGAATCAAGGGAGAGTAGTTATGAAATTAAAATTAAAATGTAAATTTGATTATAAAATAATCAACCTTAATTAAAATGATAAACTAAACAACATTTCATCCTTCCGATTAAACTTGACACACATTCCATTTTAGTGAGAGAGGATGACATTGTGGATAGGAATATGGGAGGGGATGTAAGAGAAGATGAAAATGAGGATGATGATTTAGAGACAGTAGATGAGGTTGTTAATGAGAGAATGAATTGCGATGAGTTCGAAGATGATAGTGAATATATTCCTTCTAAGGATAAAATAAGTGATCATGAACTATGTTCTGATGCATAATATATAGATGCTAGAATGACTTTAAGAGATAAGTTTAATAAGGGATTATGTGATGATATTTCTAGTAGAGAAGGACATGAGTCTGGTTTGTCGGACTATGAGCAATCAGATGGAGATATATATTTATATCAAAATGATGAAGAAAGTGAAAATATCATGAAAAAGATTATGAGGCTTGTTTATGATCTTAGATGTGATAATATTATACCCGAAACTTATGATTGGGATGAGATTTAAAGATGGTACTCAAGCAACAAAGGCTATAAAGGAACATATTATAGAGGATGGTAGAAATATACATTGTAGGAGAGTTACTAAAAATCAAATGGAAGCTTACTGCAATAAGCTTGCAAATTAAAGTTCCATGACAATTTAGTTAAAGCCAATGGACATTTTGTTATTAAAGTCCTTGTTGAGCCACATACTTGCACTAGGGCAATGAGAAACAAGCAAGTAACCTCTACTTGAATAGCAAAACAATACTTAAATATTTTCAAGTATAGGACATAACTCACAGTCCGTAGAAGATATAGTTGTCATGTCTTATTTTGAAAATTACACAAAGCTACAGTATATGAACATTACGCCAAGCTCAAGACTTACATTCTGAAGTTAATGATGGTAGATAAAGAGGGCATATTTGAGCTATTGTTGAATGTTGGGATTGTATGTAAAGGTATCTACATAGGTTTCAGTGTTTTTGGGGAAGGATTTCAAAGTTGGATGTAGGAGAGTCATTGGTATTGATGGGTGACGTGACTGCGGTTTTAGCCGCAATTAATAAATTTATAAAGTCTATGCCCAGACTCTACAACTAGTATAGAATAGTAAATACAATGTCGATCCACATGGAGTTAGTTTTGTAATGTTTTCAAGTTAATTGTCATTTTTTAAAGGGGTGGACTCTGCCCTAACAGAAACTAAATAACAAGGAATTAAAAGGGAGCTGGTAAAAGTGGATATAAAAAACAATAATAAAAAGCAAACATATCATGCGCAGACTTATTAACTGCATATAACTTCACTCGATCATGAGTCTTAATATTTTCATATATACACATCTCAACCATTTATTGGTCATATCATCTAAGGCCCCCAATTGTCACGCGTCACACACTTTAACTATCTACTTCCAATCCACCCTTAATGAATAGAGATAATGTGAGAACTCTAACACGCACTCCCTAATCTGGACTGCCAATATATAAGGATTAGTTGTCATACATCTTGCCCAAATAATATTTAGATTTGTGGTGAACAAGGTATAACCAATAGATGCTCGTGCTAGTTCACACTATATGGAATGAGGGACACCCTACACTTTGACCCATGTATTGTTTATAATCATGCTCGGCTTGATGTGATATTGGCCACATACCCAACCAACCCCAACATGAATTAGAAAACATAACCTAGCAACTCGGGAACACATGCATATATTACTACGCCTAAACCCCTGACCTCACGAGTGTTTAAGTTACATGCAATCAACTCATCATGCCTAAGACATGTATATAAATTTAGCCTAGCATGCTTGAAACGTAAATAACATAAAAGTAAAGAGAAAACATTCTTAAACTATATACGAAATATATTAAAGTAAAACAGAATTTGAAAATCGGCGGACTCCACTTTAGCCAAAAATATCATCAAAACAATAAAAGCATTGTTTGACTGTGTGACTTGTTTCTTCCCCACAACTCTCGACTAACTAAGGAATAGCGAATAAAGTAAAAATATCTATGGAAATGAGATAGTTATCCGGAACATCTCATTTCCTAGAGCATGCATTGGTGGGTACTTCATTTCCCAAAACATACCTCAAAAGTAAATATCTGCACAACATGAATTGAAATGAATCAGTTGTGAAATAAATTGGATACTTGATTTCAAGAATACAAAGTTGAAATGACTTAGATTTTGCTATTTCCGGGGGTACATTGAAGCTTTGACCTAGAGGTTAAGGTTTCAATATTTATTCACTTACTATCAGCTTAGATGAGTGAACTGATTTTCTTTTTAAGTTTTCAGCAGGAAGTTGGATAGTGACTCTAATGCGATGCATAAGTATGGTATCTATGAAAAATGTAAAGAAAATTTTTGGTTTTGACAAATCTAATTCATGTACTCTACTGTGAATTTTTATAGTCACCGGCATCAAGATACAATAGTTAATTTTAACTCATGATCTGATATTACTTGTTAGTCCAAAAACGAGTAACACACATAGGGGGGGGGGGGGGGTGAATATGTGTGTGTTAACTTATATCAAATTTTGATACTTGCTTGATACTACCTTCATCCTCATAGTATCCCGTAAAAGAAAAAATACTTCAAAATTATATTTTAAAACTCGTACTAGGTTTCGGTAGAAACACGTGCCGAAAAGTCAAAAGTCAAATGGAGACTAATATAATGGGATGGAGGTAGAAGTTATTATTGTTTGCTAGATACCATGAAAGTCAAACAGTGCTCATTGAGCGACTATATGTTGAGCCGACGGATCATTCACCTGACTGTGTTGTTAGACAAATTACTAGACAATTATCAGATATCCTGCAGAAGTGCAGTGCATGACCTATTATACTTATTTAAGTTAACTAAAAAAGTTTTTTTCATTTAAACTTATATATGCAAACATGCTTGTGCGTCAAGTTAATGCATGTGACTTACTTGGTGTCGGTCACATAAAACTTAGAAAATTATAAACAATTTCATGTTAATAAGTTATATGATGAGAAAATTGAAATAAATGAAAGAAATACATAAGACACATAGATTTATAATGGTTCGGTCAACTGACCTACATCCACTTTGTCTCATCCGAGACAAATACCTTCACTAGGCATTCATTATTTTATACTTCCAAGTGAAGTAATCCAGTTCTCACAACCTTGAGAACATGGACCCTCTCGGATTACAACGAGCTCCGGAATGGTCTAATCTTAGCTTTACGGGTACCCAAGAACCTAACCTTATCTTTATGGGCACTCAGGAACCGTATTTGAGTTTATGGGCACTTAGGAGCCTAACTTTCACCTAATCCTCACTCAACAAACTTGACTGACTTAACTCATCAATCTACGCTTGAGGACTGGGGGTTGAAGAGGTTTTTCCAAGTATGAGAGCTCCTTTACATTGAAGAACATGATAAATGATAGAATCTCTCGTCTAGGCTTTGGATTTAGAAATTGGGTCTATGGACAAGGGCAAGATCTCGAAGGATAGAACACAAGAATGTTCTTTACAATGTAATTAAGAGATTTTGGGAGGTAGCTAATCTAAAAAAGTTGACTGCTCTATTTTTCTCCCTTGGCGCTTTCGCACTTGTGTAATTTTTTTTGCAACACTTTCTTATCTCTTTTCTAGAGAAGTTGTTATGCTATATATAGTGAGGATACATTAGAACTATCCGTTGGAGAGATAGTCATTTTGGCATGGAACGGATCCTATTGCAAATCTTGCGGTTGGGCGAGTCTTTCGGCATCGTGTGAAGCTTTCCACTCTTGAGTGCACAACTAGCTATAATTTTCTTGGCACTATGCATGCAGACTTTGAATATGTAGTCGTTGACATAATCTGCAACCCTCTATTGGTTGAGCATATCTAACACATCCCATTAGATGTACTTTCTCAGAATGACCTTGAGTGGGTCTTTGATGATGCCATTATCCACTTGACTAATTTATTTTGTCTTGTCGTTCTTCACTTGGACTGATGCGGTCAATGCGTTGCGGCTATGCTAAAGGTTATGGGTTGCTGAAGTGCTTCTATTCTTCTGGCGCCCTAGCTTTCTGACATGCCTTGAAAAATTCACGGTTTGGCAAGATCATATCAATATCTCCTTTATTGCGTTTGTAGGATCCATTTGACTGTCTTCCTTCACTATTCTTCAGTCAACTGATCTATTCTATAGCTCCTTAACATGATAAGCTTGCTAATTATGCTAACCGATTTGACATCGTTTCATGATATTTAAGAATTTTAAAATCTTATCAAAATATTATTTGATGGGTATGAATTCCTCTTAATATTATATCCCAATAAACCAGTCTTTAAATATACTCATAATAATGGACTTCAAATTATTTTCCCATGCATCAGAAACCTTTTTACCATTAATGTTTTAAGAGTTTGTTATATATGGAATAATATAGTATAAATTGTGACCATACATACAACTAGTAATTATATGTAACCATTTAGGACATTCAAGAATATTCGATCCAAAACTCCAAAAACATCATTTATTATTTCTTTCACAAAATAAACATAAGATCATTCATTCAAAGCACTCACCACAACACCATTTTTCAAAATAGTAAGACTTATATCACATATTGTCCCAACATATTAGCTTATTTACAATATCGGCTCAATGCAAGTACTATATATAATTGTAAGTTGGTACATTATGTTTTGATTTTTTAAAAAGTTGTGTTCTAATTAACTGCAAATTAGTAGCCGACAATGAATTTCAGGCAAATTGTCACCGATCTAGTCTATTGTCTGCAAGTCTACGTAAGATATACAAGGTGGATTATTAATAAATGAATACTATAAAAAATATATATATAATTAAAAATTGAAATTAGAACATCTAGAAAAAAAAATCTAAATTCAATTTTCGATACCAATTTACAATTATACTAATGTTGAGACGACATTGTTGTTAAAAATATGAAATGTTGAGACAATAATAAGTGATGCGAATCCAATAATATATAACAATTCAACTCAAACCAGACTCCCACGTATTTGAATTCCCCAATGGGGATTGATATATACCAAAAGCCACAATTAAATTAACCAAACCTTATATATATATATACTCCGTATATATATATAGCTTCCAAATTAATTGTGAAGGCAACAAATGAAATTAAGCAAGTGTATATATGTAGTTGAGTATGCATGCATATAATTGTAAAAACAGATAAAAACAAAAGTGGTAGGAATCTTAATTTGGTGAGAATTGAAATTAATGAAGAGGAAGAGGAGAGGAGGAAGAGAGGGTGGCAGATTCTGATCAACCACCGCCGTGGTCGGAAAAGCTGGAACAGCTTGGAAGCTTTCGGTTCAATCGAGCGTACGTGCAATATTAATATTGAATTCGCTTTATATATATATATATATATATATATATAATAATTTAATATTTAAGACACGTACGTCTCTTTACGTAGGTTACATGCTTATTACACTTACTACTACTACTACATAACAACTTGGCTGCAAATTAAATATTTATGTTTACTTGTTTAGGTATTATTATATTGTATATATAAGTATTTAGAGTACGTACTCAATGCACCTCGTTCTGTACTGTCTTCGACTTTTGTCGAATGAGGTGGATAATTGCATCACTTAACATATTCAATGGACAAATGAGCTGTCAAATTTAGTTTTTATTATAATAATACATTCATGTTGATACTTTTTAGTATTTCTTTATACTATTTGTTTAGTTTTAACCAGGAAGTTACCCAAAAGATAATGTTTCTGTTTCTAAAAAGTTAATGAGGTGATTGGTGCCATGAAATGAGAGAGAATTGAAATTATCATTCGTATTCGTATGTTCGATACATGCAATTCCTATACTTCGATAATAGCAATTCTTTATGTTTTTTTTATGGATTTGGGGGTGTTTTGCTCGGTTTATAAACTTTTTAAAACAATTTAGAAGCCATTTAAGAGTTTATAAGTTTTAGAAAAGTGTTTGACAAAGTAAGTTTTTCAAGAATATACAAGCTCTATAAATGAGCTGTAATAGTTTATAGAGAAACGATATGCTACTCATCTAATGGTGGACACCTTCGTGGGCACCTTTGTCATTTCTTCTATTTGGCGAAATTTAGTTCGATTTTTTCGATTGTTTTATATTCTAGTATCATAAAAATTAATATAGAAATCATTAAATCTACAAAATAAATAAAAATCAAAGCTCGATTGGTCATATTACTCATTTTTTGACATTAGAAAGAAAAAAGAACAAATCGAGCTTTGATTTTTATTTATTTTGTAGATTTAAGGGTTTTATATTACTTTTTTATCATACTAGAATATAAAACAATCGAAAAAAATTGAACAAAATAATATCAAATCGAAGAAACGACAAAGGTGCTCACCATTAGGTGAGTAGCATATCATTTCTCAGAGTTTATAATCTCCTTAAAAATAAGTTTTTTTTTTACCCCAACTTATTTTTACATCTTACTAGCATGTGTAACGTGCGTTGCACGTTGAATCTAGAATGTAACTTAATTTTTTTTAATTTTTCTAAAAAAATAATAATTGGCTCACGGAAAAGCATTGAAATTAAATCCTATTTATTTCTATGTATTTTATGAGTTTCAAGCAACCGTTGTTCCTCTTATTCCGAAAATGGTCGTCGATCCATTTATTTCTATGTATTCTATGAGTTGTAAGATAAAATGTATAAGTATAAAATTGTTACATCATCATTACCGTGCACCATGTTTGGAATTATTTTAATCGAAATGAAGTTTCAAGATTAGTGCATAAATATCTTTTTTGTGATCTTTCTTGAAGCTTATTAGGTGGAAGAAAAGCAATATTATAGGTGCAGGAATTATTGTTTTTGTTGCCTATATATCTTGACTTCGATATTTTAGCATCTTTATATATTTCTTTCCCATATTTATGGTGAAATGCATTTAAATAAATGAGATAAAAAAAATTCAATAATAATAAAGAATAAACAATATTTTGTTCTTAATGTATACTAAAATTAAAAGATAATATGTTAATTATGCAAATGTGATTTCACATTACTTTTCTTATTTGATCTTCTTCTCTGCAAAACGTTTTATCTTTATTTTATTTGCAGAGATAAACTTGGTAAACGGCTAATCATCATCATCACTTGGAATTTGAGTGTAGTCATGTTCTTCTTCCTTGTCATTTTTCTTTTTTTTCTTATCTTGCACTTCAACTTCAGCAGACTGGAACTTTATAGTTGTTTTTATCTTTCTTCTCTGTTTTGGCTTTTCAATTGATTTTTCATCTTTTTCCTTTCAGCCTTGATCTGAAGAAGCATTCGGCAACTCTATAGTTGTTTTTCTCTTTATTCCTCGCGTAGGCTTTACAATTTGTTTTTCCTCTTATGTCTTTAAATTTTGATTCGAGTCTTCAACTGATTCTGTTATATCAATTCATTTCTTGCATCTATCATGTCCATTATTTGGAATTGTGTATCGCTACAACTTGATCCACATGTGGATAATTATACACTCGTTGATCTAATTTCACATCTTTTGAATTAATATATGAATTCGGACATCATGATAAACCATTTCTTGTGCCCGAAAACAATACACACCTCGTCTAGCAGATGCGAGCTCTTTATCCAATTTTACACCAAATGACGAAATGAAAATATGTGTTAGGATGTGACGACTGTTGTTGTCACAACACAACAATAATAACACAGAAGACTGACACAACTGCTAACCTGAATGTTGTGACAACAATGTAGACAACACAAAACACAGCACCAAACAATAGCAGATAACACATCTATGAAACGATGTAGGAACGAATAAACAATAAATCAAGAACACAAGATTTATGTGGTTCAGCAATATGCCTACGTCCACGGGAGAAACAACTAAGACGATTCACTAAAACAACGGCAACGATTACAAGATTGGGCAAGAACTAACTCTCTATACTCACAATAAACGAGTTGCTCTCTCTCTCTCTCTCTCTCTCTCTCTCTCTCTCTTGGTTTTTTTGCACTCATCCGTTGCTGAGAAAACCAATTACAAGTATCACATATTTATCGCCCTCAGCAAAATTCTAATCCTCCTAGGAATCTACTTCCATATAGATTAACATGGTATAATCATGAGATAATTATCATATTATATCCTATTTGTCATACTAAGCAGGCCCTTAGAGAACATATGATAAAACAAGTATGAGACCATATTATGAGACAATATTTTCTATCCTATTCTTATTCCTCTATTTCTTTTTCTATCAAAAAGATCCTATTATAGTACTCCCTCCGTCCCAAAGATAACGTCCTGTTACAATAATTTTATGCTCCCTTCGTCTCATAAATTTGGGTACGAGAATTAAGGGAATGTGTAATCTTTTTCCAATTATTATTAATATTATACTTATACTATTCAAAACCGGAAAAATATTATACATTCCCTTAATTTCCATGCCAAATTTATGGGATGAAGGGAGCATAAAAATATTGTCAAAAGAAACAGGACGTTATCTTTGGGACAAATGGAATATATATTTGTAAGAAGCTACGTCTTAATTTGTACTCCTGCTAGCAGCCTTACGATCAATACACATTGCAACCTAACATAGTGTAAAGTTATCGAATATGAGTACTCCAAATAAAAACTTGAATATAATATCAAATGCAGCATTCATGTTGAGCAATCTAATTAATACATCTAGCCATCTAGCTAGGTGTAATTGTTCTCATTATACGTCAAAACAGGCATGAAGAAAAGTCATTCAAAAAAACAATAACTTCTTCTGTCCCATTCCATTTGTCTCATTATTTTATGTTATACTTCACATATATTCAAAGTATGAAATAAGTGAAATGGGATGGAGAGTTATCACCTTAATAAACAAACATCGACCTTCTATTAATTTATGAAATGAAATATTATACTCTCTACATCTATGATCTTTAGACCAATTTTTTTTCTAGCTGGTTTTAAGGTTTTGTAATGACAGGTTTTAAAGTGGAGTTTTAGAAAATAATTTTTTCAATAGGATACTACAAGTATAGTAGTACCCTATGAAGAAAATTATACTACAAAAATCCACTTTAAAATTCATCATTAGAAAGCCCCAAAATCAGCTATTTTTTCTTCCTTTTTTTTAAGTCTAAAGATCACAGAGGTAGCATGCAAATTCTAGTCTCTTGCACTTTTTCTGGAATACAATTTCAAATGATAGAAGAAAAATATATATCTATATCATATTTAGCAAAAGAATGCTCATTGCGAACTTGTAGCAGTTAGAAAATTGTATTAAGTTGCTCTATTGGAAAAAAAAAGTAACAATATTAATTTTTTTTAATGAAAATAAATAGTAAAAATCTTTTGTGTTGATGTTGTTAGAGTACATGAAGTGCTGAGCAAATTGCAATGATGAACATAGCGCGATGGACAAGAGGTTGATAAATCTTTTGTGTTGACTTACTGTGGCAGGTGCAAGAAGACCTTTCCACTAAACAAACTAAATATGTGGTTGCATATTCAGTAAGAAATTATTTCAATATATGTTAAAACGAATCTACTTATGTAAGCAGCAAAAACACGATGATCTCCTGTGTAAAAGAATAAATTGAAACCAACCAAAACCTAATGATCAATCACATACTCTTCTATTTCAACTTCTCATGATTTCGGACGAAGCTAAACATTACTAAAGATTTTCACCCTATTGAGGAAGAGGTCGTCATTATTGAATGTCTTCTGCTAAAATAGTCAGATGCGGCTTCTTCCGGGAATATAATAATTAACAACCCTAACGGGATGATAATATTTACCTTGTATAAAAGTTAACTCTTTAATATTACAAATTGCATAAATATAATATATTATATTACGATTTTGCCCTTAATTTTAATAAATATTAGGGATATAATAGGCAAAGCATATTTTGTAAAACAAGGCTCTTTTATATATTGGTATAGATATAGATAAAACTTGGCAAAGCTAATAATGTTTTTTGTTTTTGCAACCAATTGTTTCCTTAATTTATATCATATCTCTCTCAAATTACATCAATTAACTTTATTTTCCTGACAAAATATTCAAACTTCATTTTGATTTCAATAAATTCCTAATTTCTATTCACTTCGTTGTAAAAAGAAATTAAAATTATATTTGTATTTTCTTCAAAGACAGATTAAACCCTACAAAAAAAAATTAAACCCTACCAAAAAAAATTAAACCCCAAATGGAAAGGATTAACGATGTGGCACTGCCACATAAGCGGTGGGCACATTAAGTATGCCCATCGTGGGTAGGGGAGCATTTCTGTCTAAATTATATTCCTACTCCTTAATTAAGTTTATCTTCAATTACTCAATCATTGTATCGGATGTTTTACTTTTGTTGATATTGTTGGTCCTGAAACGAGTGAACACGTGTAGAGGGGGTGAAGAATTACTTAAATTGCTTATTCATAAAGATGCAATCCTTAAGATTTAGGCTTTTTAAGTAGTAGAAACTTTTGAGTTAAAATTTCACATGTATGTAGACTAATTGTGTGTGGAACTACATGCTCCTCCAAAATACAATGTTGAATTTGCAAAAATTAAGATATACAGTAGATTAAAAGATCAAACTCCTATTATTTTTCTCTCCTCCATTACACACACACGAACTCTATATCTTTGAATCTATTTTTAGCCCATCGCTAAAATATACGGAATATTTTTCTAAAATACAAAGAATTTTATAAATTAAATTTAAAAAAATATATAAATTAGAAATTTAAAAAAGTACTAATTTATACATAAAACTCATCCAAGAATATATATACTAATTTATACAACCATGATAGATAAAATCAATCTTATTGATAATATTAGTAAATATATACTGTATCATAAATCGTAATTATGAAACTATAATATTCTTTATATTAGCTAAACTTTTAGCGATAATTTTTTATATTACGAAATTAATTAGCAAATGGTTATTTTTTCTTCTAAAATTGTGTAAAGGTGTTACCGGACAATATAATTACTTCAATTTGTCCCTTTATTTTTCAAGTACGGAGCAGGTGTCAAAAGTGATAGCTATAGGATACACATAAAAATATTTTATACGTACAATTTAATATATAAAACAAAACTTGTACAAGGCAATTTTAATTTAATTAATTCTTGTAGATATTATAATTATAATAAATCAAATTACATTACTACCCTTAATTTAAGATATAAAGTAAGGATATAATAGACGATGTACATTTTGACACAAGACTCTTTTTTATATAGGTATAGATAAGTTGTTCAAACATCTTATAAGGGGGTGTTTCTAAACTTATTTGAAAGAGCTTATAAGCGCTAGCAGTTATAAAATGTAAAAATAAGTTAGTGTGATTGTCTTGTTTTTAAGGAGCTTATAAGCTCTTATAGCTTATTTTTCAAGCTTATAAGCCAAACACCTCCTAAGTCGTCAGTATATGTATAAGTTATTTCAAATAATCTTAGCCAAGCACCCCCTTAGTCATTCCATTCCTTAGCTTTTTGAGAGAAAAGCTCACACCAAGTTATTTTTCCAAGCGTTAGTGCTTACAAGTTCTTTCAAATAAGTTTAGCCAAACACCCCCTTATAAGATATTTGAACAGTTTATAAGATGTAAAAATAAGTTGAGGTAAAAAAGCTTATTTTTAAGGAGATTATAAACTCTTATAGCTCATTTATAGAGTTTTTTTTTTTTTAATCAAGCAAACACAGCACACTCACAATATTGAGAAACTTATTTTATCAAACAGTATTATAAAACTTATAATCTATTTTCATTTCATTCCATTCCTTAGCTCATTCAATTCTTAGTTGATCCCACCTTTTCATCTTATTATTATTATTATTATTATTATTATTATTTTTGTTTTTTAAAGCTATTTTTCGAAGTATTTATACACATGTTTATATCTACATATTGTTTGATACAATGATACTTATGAACCAAAATCACGAATAACACTATTCTGGGAAACAAATAGTTTTACCGCAACACATTTCACATTTACAGCGACTAAAAAAACAGTTATTTAACTTATTTCCAATCTTGCAACAAAGACTGCTCATCAATAATTAATTATTTGGCCTCGGTATAATTAATTCTAATTTATTTGTTAAAAGTTATGCCCCGCACTTTATCCACTAATCAATAATTAATTAATTCAATTTATGCACTATAGTTTAACATAGAATCTTAATTAGGCTAATGAGCCTGTGTTTATGAGACACGTCTTCTCCCCACTGAACATAGATAAATCCTAGGTTTTTTTTTTTTTTTTATAACAATTAAACGCTACTAGACAAAACCTTTTTGCTGGCATTATATATTTATTTTATCTTCTCAATTTTCTTAATTTCAAATCATCTTAATTTTCTTAATTTCAAATCAGTAGACAGGATAAAAGTGCTCCAAAAAGAATCTCAAGTACTCCATGTTACATTTATATTCCATTTCTCTTTAAATTTAAATTACTTAAATGTATCTGCTACAGTTATAAGGTCAAACACTTCATAATTCTCCACTAAAATTCGATGTTTATGATATATGCATGTATTATTAGTTAAAAGATTTTTTTTTATTCAAATTTTATATGTTTAGTAGTAGTAATTACTGCTCATATGAACCTGTATTCAAAATTCAATGAACTTGAAGATTTGCAAGATAATCAGAAAGCTTAATTTATCGCTAATAAATTTAAATTAAGGATAATCACGTGATAATTCATAGTCAAAATATAAAACATCAAGATTTATGAGCAGATGACCACGTTCGTGTTGTCTGCATAATATCTTCCTTATTAATCTTGTTTAGCCTATAGACTATTTTACAAACATTTTAACTAGAAAAATTGAAAAGCAAAACCATCTAAGTAATTTGTCAGATAATTGAGGCTGCATCCTCTCGTAAATTCCAAAAAAAAAAAAAATAATAATAAAAAAAGCTCAACAATTGTTTTGCATAGAACATTATAATACAGAAATTGTCAGGCTTATTACAATCTAATTATGAAAAAAAAACCCACTAAATTAAAGAGGATTGATGAGAGATCCGTAATTAATGGACGTATTAAGACAAATGATTCAGGTTAATATTTGGTTAATTATGTGCTTAAAGGGACATATGTCGTGTTAGAAATCCTCACTATAGTTTGTGTGCACGAGTGTGTCTTGATTTCCTAGTTACTTACAAAAAAAAAAAAAAAAAAAAAAAAAAAAAAGAAGAAAAAAAGAACAACTTTAAATTAATTTAAGGATTAATAATACTACTAATATTTATCCAAATCTATCGTAACTTGAAAGTTATCAATTTTTATCATGATCTTTTTAAAGTGCATGAATTATATTTTCCAAGTATGTCGAAAATAAAGTTTGATAGATAACTAACTTTTGAAACTTAAAACGAGGGTTGTTATATCCATATGTGTTTTCATCCAACATTTGGGGACGTAAGTTTATTACACTCATTTCTCACATATTATTATCAAACTTTATATTATTATATTTAAATAATGAAACATGAGGAATGAATGTAGTACACTTACATTCATAAAATATGAAGACAAAATCCAAAATTACTCTGCCATTGCCGTTGAACGCCTATTAAGAAAACAAAAAACATGGATGAATAGTTTGCATCGTAAGTTTTAAAAGTTCTCGATCAATTTTTAGTTTCGAGTATATGATAAAATTGATAAATTTCATTAATAGCTGTGGTACATTTGAAAATAATGATAAAGATTATGATGGATGATAGGATAGGCCCAACGGCCCAGACCAGCTCGGCCCATCCAAAGGGAGGCCCAATAACACAGTCAACAAAGATCAGCCACCCACCCCACGATTTCTCAACCACTGCACAGGCGGACGTGCGAGAGCAGCAACATCCATGATCTCTCAACCACCCTTGACTGAAACTATCTATAAATAAGAGCTATTTTGTAAGAGGAGGGGTCGGCACTGTACTATTTAGAAAAGATACCTGAATATACATATTCTCATTCTCCTCCGTGGACGTAGATCGACCCAAACGATCGAACCACGTAAATCCTTGTGTTCCCAGTCTTCTACAAATCTCTCCATCACTAAAACACTCTAAAATCGACGATCGATCACTGGCGCCGTCTGTGGGAACCGAAAGAATTTTGTGAAACCGATCAGCACATTTTCGAGTGAAAATACGATGGTAAGACCAACCCGCTCCGCCACCACCGCCGCCGCCGCCGCTGCTGCCAAGGCGA